>LR738713.1:631399084-631453533 GCA_902687465.1 Secale cereale | reverse complement strand
GTCAACCTAGGGCCAAATCATCGATGAGTCGACAAGATGATGCTCTAGGTCAACCTAGGGCCAAATCATCGATGAGTCGACAAGATGATGCTCTAGGTCACCCTAGGGCCAAATCATCGATGAGTCGACAAGATGAAGCTCTAGGTCACCCTAGGGCCAAATCATCGATGAGTCGACAAGATGATGCTCTAGGTCACCCTAGGGCAAAAGAGTTTAGATGACAAAATTTACTAACTAAGCACATGCACCACATATCATCATATTGGACTAGCATCAAGTTTCATCAAGTACCATAACTGGATCCAACTACATAGTTCATAAAATACATACTTAAGGTGCCTGGTTCACAAATTCAAACTAAATTACTGCATAGATGATCATCAGCAACATTACAACACTGATGGATCTCATTACATTTTTAAACAATGCATACTATATGTAGACTATTCATCTAAGATGGCCTTCATCCCCTGGAGCTTCTGCTTTATCTTTTCCTCAGACTTCTTAAGCTCAGAAATGTGAAACTCCAACTTATGCCTCTCTTCTGTCAGCCTTTCCTTCTCCTTCAAATGATTGAATTTCAGATTCCTAATAACATTGGCTTGAGCACTAGTGAGATTCTTCAGAGTTACAATTTTTTCGTGCAGCTTCTTATTCTCTTCATCTTTCTTTGACATCTTTGACTTCAAGTTTCCAACTTCATTCTCTAGCTCACCTATATTGATAGCTGCATTGTCCTTCTGCTCCTGCTGATAACTTAACTGCACAGCCCTCTGCTCCTGGGCATCCAAAAGAGCATTCACATCAACAACTAACTTTTCATAATTCTCCTGTAGTTTGTTCTTCTCTTCTGTGAGGTTGTGAATTGTAAATGAACTCTGAAGGTTGTCATTGGTCCTTGCTGCCTTACTCTGCTCATAATTATCCCATAACTTGGCCAATGCCTTCTCCATTGAGTCTGGCCATTCAAAATCAATCCATTGCACAACTCCACAATTTATGCCTTCCTGTACAACAAACACAATAAAAATAAAACATTACCACTGTTAACTATGAGGTAACTTAATTGAGTAAACAATGACCAGAACATTAGTTTAGTCTGAGCTAACTATGACCTAACTTAATTGACTAAAAAATTGAGTAAGCATTGGCCACAGTGCAACTGAGTAATAAACTAACACCTAGCACTAACCAAACCTAAACAGCTAATTAAGCACTGACCAAATCCATTTAACAAGTAGTTAAACAATGTTGACCAACCATTAAACATAGCAATGAGCATAATCAAGAGGAGCATTGTTTATGAATCATACCTTCTCAGCACAGCCAAGAAACCTCCTGCCCGTGTGCATCCCTTCAAAAGCAACTAAGCGCTCTGTTGGCTTGCCGTGCTCGCACAAGACACTGACATCAGCATCAACGCCGCAGAAATTGGGGTCGTGCATGGTAGCAGGAAGCTGTGGGAGCAAACAAACATAGCAAGCTGCTATAGATCGAGCTCAATAACTAAATCCCCCATTCATTAACCCTAGCTATCTAAAGAACTGACCTTGATAATGCCATCAAAGGAGGAGGTGACGTTCACCACTGAATCCTCACTGCTCTCGCCGCCATTCCAAGACACCATGGCGCGGCGGAGCAGCAGACCGGCGACCGGCGTTGGGGCGGCGGTGGCGGGGGAGAAGAACAAAGATAGTGAGAAGAACAGAGAGTGACGAACAGATGCGGGGGAGAAGAACAAAGATATGGCGATCCGTTTCGGCCACGACGGCGCTTCCGTCAACACTGTAGCACCGACAACGCCGTTAGCTACTTGCCGTTACGCCAGATGCTAAAAATCGGGCCCCACCTGTCATAACAGAGGTTAAAAGGCCCGAGCAAGCGGTTAGGTGTTTTCTGCAAATGATTAAGCCCGAAATGAGTGTTTTCTGGCACAAAATCGTAGAAGAGTCTTTTCCGCAAACGTTGTCTTCAATGTGGTGGCTTTTTGCAATTCATTCAAATCAGGGAGGAGGTTCAATGTGATTAGGCCACGGCCGTCCGTAGGTGTAGCATTTTTGTTTCCATAATATCTACTCTGTTTTCTTCGAGGGCACTTCATCATCCCCCGTCGCTGGTTCCTCTGAACTGCATGGGGAGAGGTCTTCGCACGCCGGCGGTGATGGACGATATGCTCTTCGATACTTGTACGCCGGCGATTGCGGACTGCAAGCTACAGGGCTGTATCTGTATGTCGGCTGATATTCCGGCGGTACTGGACTGTATGCCGGCGAATATGAGCAGTAGGCCCGCGAATATGGGTGGTATACCGGCGATGCTGGACTGTAGGCCGGCGAATATGGGCTGTATACCGGCGATACTGGATTGTATACCGGCGACACGGGAACGGGATCGGGAGCATAATACACGGGAGCATAACCCGTATACTTGTCCACCACCTCATCTTCAGCTTCTCTTTTTGTGGTGGCGCGCTCCTGGAACGGGGCGGGGGACGGGATCACCGCCGCGGCGCCATTGCCGGGGTCGACGACTTGCCCCGCGAAGAGGACCGCGTGCGACGCCTCCTCGAATATGAAGTAGGCGAACGGGTGGTCGGCGACGAAATCCACCTGTCGTGCCCGGACGGGAGGGCTCGTCGGACTGTAGAACAACGACATGGTGACGGCGGCGGCTTTGGTCCCTTCCTCGTTCACCTCGATGACGGCCTTCTGGAACACGTCCTGCACGAGGAACGGCAAGCCGGAGCCGTCGCCGTCACCGTCCTGCAGCATCTCGGAGAGGTCGGCGTCCTGGGTGAAGGGCAGCCGGAGGCCCAGGTCGTTGAGGACGCCGACGAGGCTGCTCTGGAAGGAGAGCTCGAACTTGGGCACCCCGAGCTCGCCCACCGAGACCGTTCTCGTCGGCAGGTGCTCGCGCAGGAAGCCTGCCGGAGACGCCGACGTGATCTTGCCCAGCAGGCTCCCCAGGCCGTCGCGCGCGTCCGGGAGGAAGATGCACATGGACATGCCGTGGGTCTGAGGGTACCGTGAACTGCGCTTGTAGTGCAGCTGGAGCACCTTGAACCCGTCGTGCTCCGCGATCAAGTGACGGTCGTAGTTGGTCATGAAGGGGACGTCGACGGCGGTGCCGTCCAGCCGGTAGAAGAGCCTGTTCTCGGTCGAGCTCTCGTAGAACGGCTTGTTCCACTTGCCCCTGAAGTAGATGGCGTTGGCCAGCACGAGGTCCGTGCCCCGGTGCACGGTTCCCGGAGGGACGGCGGACTGGATGAGGTTCCTCGTCGCCGCCGCCGCCCACGCGTCGATCTGCTGCGCCGCTTGTTCTGGGTATTTCCGGAAGTCGACGGAGCTGGCCTCGGCCCTGTACTTGCCGACGACGGCGTCGCGGAAGGCCGGCTTCAGCGGCCGCGTCAGGTCGCTCCAGACGCCGCACGCGAACGCCACGCTCGGCCCGCCGCCGTCAGGCTCCGACGATCTGTCCTTGAGGGGTCCGTCCAGGAGGCGCGCCACGGAGTCCTCTAGCTCGCGGCGGGACTGTGCGCCCAGGACTCGGAGGACCTCTTCCAGGGTGTCCCCGCCGGCGCCGGCGGCCAGGAGCGCGAGGACGGCGTGGATGGAGAGCGGCGAGAAGACCAGGTTGCGGTCGCTGTTGGCGTCCGCGAGGCGCTTGGTGAGGCGGGCGGCGAGATCGGCCATGCCGGCGGACTGCTGCCCCTCCATGGCAACCTATCGAGCTGAGATCAATCGGTTCGAGGATACACTCCGGTCTGATATTTGTGGAGGGGTACGTAAGTCGGTTGGAACCACTGTACGGAGGGTTCCTACGAGTCGGAGTTGGTAATTCCAATCTGACGTGGCATCAGACCCTACAGCGAAATACAAGGAGAGAGTAAATTCGTGGTTACTGATCCGTAACTGTTCTTGAAAAATTGAGAGGCAAAAACACGGGTGGTACATCAAGTTGCACAAGATGAGCCTTGCGATGGCCATACGCTAGAGAACATTTCGTGTTGGGATTTGTCGACGTCACATCTAGATGTGAGATATTATCTTATATCTAGCTCCCTCATCCTAGATTTTTGGAAGACTTAAAAAAAATTCAAGTATGAGAGAGTTAGATGTGAGATAATATCTCACATTTGAATGTAAAATAGCAAACCCGTTCCTGTTGAAACAATATACTCCTATGTTCCCAAATATAAGTCTTTCTAAAGATTTCATCAAGTGATTACATACGAAGCAAAATAAGTGAATCTACACTATAAAATATGTCTACATACATCCGTATGTTGTATTCCATTTGAAATGTCAAAAAAGACTTGCATTTAGAAACGGAGGGAGTAGAACTTAACGCGTCTCAATAAAAAATTAGAGCCTAATGTCGTATAACTAAACACCTTGGCGGGGCATAGATGGACACAGTCAGTGCGGCCCATTTTCGATATGTTAGATATTTCCTCTTCTTTAAATATTTCCAAAAAAATGTAAATTATAATCAAAGATAATTTTTTATGTATTATTTTATAAAATATTCACATCACTACAATAATATAAATGATTTGAGGAGCTACTATCCTGTGACACAAGCCTCGTACTTATTTTTTTCATGCAATGTTTATATATATTTTTTCGTTTATAAGAATATTGTCTTAAAGCATCAACACATACTGTACATGAATATATTTGACTGAAAACATGAGAATTTTTAAAATTATATGGACATTTATTGAAATATTAAAAATTCAAATTTTCGTTAATATATTTTTTAAATACATGAACACCTTTTATACGAATAATTTTATAAATCATTAATATTATTTTATTTATATGAATATTTTAAAAATAATACTACATGAATAGTTCAAAAATTACATGATCATTTTCTGGAGTAAGTTATTTCGTTAGTAGGAATATTAAGTACTCCCTCCGTAAACTAATATAAGAGCATTTAGATCACTATTTTAGTGATCTAAACGCTCTTATATTAGTTTACAGAGGGAGTAGCACACACGAATATTCTAACTTATTTATAATACTGCTATTATAATTTACATATTTTTTGGTACTAATTCAGGGGTTTCTTTCAAAAAATGCGATGCCCCAGGCAATGACAGTGGGCCAAGCGACATGTTGGCACTCCGCTTAGGCGACGGCTATGTTAACAAACGGATTGTGCACTGTATTTGCACCGCGTGACAAGTTTGGGCACTGGTTTCATGTATTTTTCAGCTTTAGCCACCAAAGTGATCATCCTATGCAACTTGATGTATCACAGGTGTACTTGACTAAAAAATTATTTGAGTTAATTAATTTGGATTTAATTTCAACCCATGGTAATAAATTCTGAGAACCATCGCGACTTGGGCAGTGTTAGGTGCCGGCCGATCAACCAAGTGGTAAATCGGTCCGCGTCCATACCATCCAACTGGACCAACAACGACCGTTAGATTTAAATCTCGTCCCTCGCACAAGTCAACTCCCCCCCTCTCTCGCGGGTAGGTCATTCACTCGACCTTGGGCAAAAAAAGGGAAAAAAGGGGAGATAAGCCACCGCCTGGCAGACCAGACATACATCAGTAACAGATTCGTCGGACAATGGTCATCCCTCCAATGTCATCCGGTTGTAGCCTTCCCATCGCAACTCTGGTTGCAGCTTCAATGGAAGAAATGTCACATGTCCGCCATCAGTTGGTCGCATCTCCCCCTCGTAGCATCTCCGGTGCATGTCGCGTAGCCGACATAGCATTGTTGGGCACATTCGTAGCAACCCCCGGCGGCCAGTTGTATTTGCAGCTTCGTTGTCTCTGGTTGCAGCTTTCACCGATGACGGTCGTCTCATGAGTTTTTCTTGGTTGCAGCTCAATGTAGGCCGCAGAATCTTTTTTTGATATTGCGACAGGGTTTTGATCTCAAGACCTCTTGGCTCGGATTCCATATTGAATAATTCTCCAACCAACTCATACAAAAATCCGAACTATGAAATATGCCCGGGCTTTACACTCCAACATGAACAACGACGATCTGTCGTCCTCGATCACGGCTACTACCCCTCTGACAATGGGCGGGGCGGATCCAGCCATGGTCCTCCTCGAACTCCCTGTCAGGAGGGTGTCTTCACCCACATCTCCTCACGCCGGTGAGCGTGGCGCCTCCTATCGCTGGTTCCACCTGCCGGTCGTGACGCGGTAAACGGACAGAGCATGTGCGCGTGGCAGAGGATGCTCTCGCTCCCACGGAATGCTCGCCTCGCTCGTGACCACGGACAAGGTAGACACCCTACTACAGCGTGATGTTGTTGCTTCCCTGTTGTTTGACGCGTGATGCTCCTGCTTCCCTACTATTTGTTGCATGCTGCGGCTGCCACTACTACTTCGCTGGAGCCGGATCCCCTTACGTACGCCCCCCTGACGTGTGGGTCCGGGTCCACATGTCAGTGTGTGTGCAGTATGTCAGAGGAGCCGCGTCCTACTTTGCTACTGCTGCTAAACTGCCCCTGTGGAACTCGCAACGAAGATAAAGATTTTGTGAATTAGGCATATTTGATCAGCTGTCCTATTAGAAACATAGATTTTTTCTTGCATCACGCAAAAAATCATAGTGCCAACTCAGTTAAAAAATGTCTGACAATGTCACCTAATGTGATTCAGTGGTATAATTTTTTGCTCCCGCCGCAGTCGGTCTTGTTGGTTAAATTTATGATCAAATTTAGATCTCGGAAAGTAAAGGCGCACTACATCGTGGAATGAAGGGAGTATGTTATTGAACCATGAAATATATATGCCCTTGTTGCAAATGCAAGGAGAAATAAATAATATATATGAAAGATTATGGCTGAAACCATAACTCTTCTTTAGCATAATACAGACGTGGCTCATAAATCAAAACATTACTTATGTTCTCGGCGCCATACTTATTAGAAGGGCATCCGATGGTTTTTCTTCTTTCTGTTGCAACCCACGGATATGTTTGCTATTATTAATATCAAGATGATTACGAATAACATTCGGTCTGGCACATGCTGTACATACGCCTTAAAATTTATTTTGGGTAAATTGATTGTCTGGGCCATTAGATTAAGATCCAATGACTATATATATTCTTACTTCCTCCAGCTTTCTTACTCCTTCGACCGTCCTTCCACAAAATTAGCTTATCCAAGTTGAAAATTCAGTCAACTTAGCATAGAGATATTATGAAGAAATGAAAAACAAAGAGAGCCAATGCAGCTAACGACTTGCAAAACACAGGTGGCAATGCACAAAATCTATGCATACAAATATTCTTCATGTGTAATCCAAGCATGCAACTACTGCTGAATTAAGGAATCGAATCACGAAACTATTGGTGAATTATTTCGATCATAGTGGATCGCGTGCCCCAAAATATATAGGCTCATTCCCATAAATATCTAGTCTGTTTTCTCCGCGCGTAGTTCTTTTCCCGTCGCTGGTTCCTCTGTAGTGTATGGCGGGGGCCTTTTGTACTCCGGCGACGATGGCCGATATGCTGCTGGACTGGCGCTGTCCCTTCCAAACAGAGCTGCCGGGTTATATGCCGGCGATTGTGGACTGTATGCCGGCGAATATGGGTATGGGCTGTATACCGGCGAATATGGACCGTATACAGGCGAATATGGGCTGTAAGCCGGATACTTGTTCATCACCTCATCGTCGGCTTCTCTTTTTGTTGTGGTGCACTCCTGAAACGGGGCGGGGGACGGGATCACCGCCGCGGCGCCATTGCCAGGGTCGACGACGTGCCCCGCGAAGAGGACCGCGTGCGACCCCTCCTCGACTATGAGGTAGGCGAACGGGTGGTCGGCCACGAAATCAACTCCCCCTGACAGGCCCGGAGGAGAGTATGACGGACTGGTCGGGCAGAACGTCACGGCGGCGGCTTTGGTTCCTTCCTCGTTCACCTCGACGACGGCCTTCTGGAACACATCTTGCACCATCATCGGCTGGCCGTCCTCGAGCATCTCGGAGAGGTCGGCTTCTCGTGTGAAGGGTAACAGGAGCCCCAGGTCGTTGAGGACGCGGGTGAGGCTGCTCTCGAAGGAGAGCTTGAACTTGGGCACCCCGAACTTGCCGACACTAACTGTGCTCGTCGGCAGGTGCTCGCGCAGGAATCCTGCCGGGGACGAGGACGTGATCTTGTCCAGCAGGCTCGCCAGGCCGTCGCGCGCGTCCGGGAGGAAGATGCACATGGACATGCCGTCGGTCCGAGGGTGCCGTGAACTGCTCTCGTAAAACAGCTGGAGCACCTTGAACCCGTCGTGCTCGGCGATGAAGTGACGGTCGTGGTTCGAGTTCGACATGAAGGGGACGTCGACGGCGGTGCCGTCGAGCCGATAGAAGGGCCCGTTCTTGGTCGAGTTCTCGTAGAACGGCACATCCCACTTGCCCCTGAAGTAGATGGCGTTGGCCAGCATGACCCTGGTGTTCTCGTCTACGGCTCCCGGGGGGACGGCGGACCGGATGAGGTTCATCGTGGCCGCCGCGGCCCACGCGTTGATCTGACGCACCGCTTGCTCTGGGTCGTTGCGGAAGTCAACAGAGCTGGCCTCGGCCCTGTACCTGGCGACGACGGCGTCGCGGAAGGCCGGCTTCAGCCGCAGCGTCAGGTCGCTCCACACGCCGCACGCGAACGCCACGCTTGGCCCGCCGCCGTCAGGCTCCGACGATCTGTCTCTGAGGGGCCCGTCCAAGAGACGCGCCACGGAGTCCTCAAGCTCGCGGCGCGACCGCGCGCCCAGGACGCGGAGGATCTCTTCCAGCGTGTCCCCGCCGGCGCCGGCGGCCAGGAGCGCGAGGACGGCGTGGATGGAGAGCGGCGAGAAGACCAGGTTGCGGTCGCTGTTGGCGTCCGCGAGGCGCTTGGTGAGGCGGGCGGCGAGATCGTCCATGTCGGTGGACTGCGGCGGCTCCATGCCAACCTAGAATTGAGGTATCGAATCAGAGATCAATCGGTCCGAAATTTATGGAGGAGCAAGTAAGAGAAACTCCAATAAAAAAAATACCGTATAAAGGGAACTAGGGTTTTAAAAAAGACGAGTGATACGCGCTGGTGCATCGGCCCAAAATTAGACTGGTCAACACGCACCCATTCGATTGCAAACCCCTAGGCCGTCAGATCTAGTCCCTTTTCTTCCTCCTCCTCTGGTACATCATGTAGAAACAAAAAAAGAAAAGAAATCTCTAGCATATCCCGCCTCGCTCACGCTGCCCGCTGACTCTAAAGCCCCGCCGGCTCGCCATCCTCGCAGCACCGGTCCTCGCTGCATCCAGCAGACCTCGTCGCTGCACCCATCCGCCGCCACTTAGGAAAACAGGGTCATCTCGTTACTCCCGTAGCACCTCGGATGCGTCTGTCCTTGCAGCACGCTTGCCCGCTAGAAGCTTTTGCGGCTGTCGGTGGCAAAAAAAATCACAGATCGCCGTCGCCGTCACAGAAATGCTCCAGTCGATGCATTAAAAACAGCCTGTCATAGCCCGGGGCTTGCCCGGTAGTAGCAAAGAAACGACAACAGTTGCAGCAAAACACATAGTCACGGTTCTCGGCAACCTCATGAGAAAGGATGTAACAAGCGACGAAAGTGGTAGTAGTAGAAACCAAAACAGTTGTAGCAAAAGGTGGTACAAATGATTCCAGCAAGAAAATATGACAGCAAATTTTAATTGGTTCCAGCAAAAAACAAATACGATGGTAACAAATTAATACACTATTTCGAACAAAAACAAATATGGGAGCAAAATCTGGGTTGGTTTCCAACAAAAATCGAAGACACTGGTAGCAAAGTTTAGTGATGTTTCCAGCAAAAAAAGAACCTGGTTCCAACACACACAAAAAATTCGAGCCGCGCCATGGTCGGAGACCTGCAGTGCTCCCATCGCCGGAGACTTGCGGCGGCTGCTGCTGCACCACATCGAGTGCACGATTGTAGCTCTCCGTCGTCAGACGCCTGTGGGTGCAGCTGCACTGAAAGGTGGTTGTAGCACCCACCAGCACCGCTGGTAGCAACTCCGGCGAGGTGGTTGCAGCTCTGATGCCCAAACGGCGACGTGTGCCGGCTTTGTGGCAACCCATGGCAATCGGGAGTGGTTTGAAGAGAGATGCACAGAGGAAGGGAAGGGGTGCGAGCTCGGACAAGATCTGTCATGGAGGTCGGAGCAAAAAGAGAAGATAAAAATAGGGGGAGGAATGAGTGGAAAGAGACACGGGTGAAGAGATAAGGATGAGATGAAGCGGTGGATGAGGGAACATGACGCAAAACAAGGGGCACTGCATCCATGTGGATCGAGCGGCACGCGTGCGTCCGGCCTGAACGCTCAGCTGGCGCGCCGTCAGCAAACATTTCCCTTTAAAACAAACCTCCAACAGTTCCCGCAAACATGTTTTTCTTAAGATCCCGTATATACCACTCCTTCCCATAAAAATTGGCGCCAATTTTCATTGTTAGGGAAACTGGTTAGTAATGGTAAATCCAATATTTTCTTCAGTCCAAATACTGATGTTGTGATGAGGGAAAATGTATGTAGAGATATGAACATTGTAACATAACCTCCCTCACACACATATTTGGGTCTCCCAACAATGTTGAGGCAGACAACAGCGACTGCTTTCAAAACCTCATTGACAGAGTATGCCAAAGGTAGAAGGTTGGACGAAAAAAATAATCTTAATGCAAAGTAAAGAGGTCCTGGTTAAGTCAGTGGCAAAAGAAATTCCATCATATCCTATGTCATCAGTGTTTAAGTTGCCCAAAGGAATTTGCAAATCAATAACTAAGAAGATCACTGGCTTTTGGCGGGGAGATAATGAAGAGAAAAGGAACATGCATTGGTTTGCATGGTGGAAATTGTGCATACCGAAGAAGAATGGGGGATTGAGTTTTAGGGACCTTCACAGTTGCAATCTTGCTTTGTTAACAAAACAGTTTTGGCGACTTATCCAGAACCCAGACTCTTTATGTGTGCAAGTGATTCACACTAAATACTATCCGGATGGTAATATTCTAAAGACGGGCCCAAATAAGGGATCTTCATTTACGTGGCAGAGTATAGTAGCAGGTAAACAAACTTTCAAAAAGGGTTGTGTATTTGGGGAGTTGGGACTGGTAGAAAAAACAACATATGGAATGACTGCTGGATATCAACAAGTGCATCTCGTAATATCATCATTCCTAGAGGAGGTACCATGCTCTCTAAAGTGGAAGACTAGAAGTGATGATTGATCCTCACTCGGACAAATGGGGCAAGTAGCTTATCCGCAACATTTTCTCACCGGTCGATGAAGAGAATGTTGGGGAACGTAGTATTTCCAAAAAATTCCTACGATCACACAAGATCTATCTACTAGAAGCACAGCAATGAGATGGGAGAGTGTGTCTACATACCCTCGTAGACCGAAAGTGGAAGCGTCTTGTGACGCGGTAGATGTAGTCGAACGTCTTTGCAATCCAACCGATACAAGCACCGAACATACGGCACCTCCGCGTTCAGCACACGTTCAGCTCGATGACGTCCCACGAGCTCTTGATCCAGTTGAGCGTCACGGGAGAGTTTCGTCAGCACGATGGAGTGGTGACGGTGATGATGAAGTTACCAACGCAGGGCTTCGCCTAAGCACTGCAACGATATGATCGATGTGTGTATCTGTGGGGAGGGGCACCGCACACGGCTAAAATCAACTTCTGTGTCTTTGGGGTGCTCCCCCCCCCCACGTATATAAAGGAGGGAGGGAGGAGGGTGTGGCCAAGCAAGGGGCGCGCCATGAGGGGGAGTCCTACTCCCACTAGGAGTAAGACTCCTCCTTTTCCTAGTAGGAGTAGGAGAGGGGGAAGGAAGGGAGAGAGGAGGAGAAGGAAAGAGGGGCCGACCCCCCTTGCCCTAAACCAATTCGGTTTGGGCCTTGGGGGGGGGGCACACTCCCCTTGCTGCCCTCTATTCCCACTAAGGCCCATGTAGGCCCATTAACCCCCCCCCCCCGGAGGTTCCGGTAACCTCCCGGTACTCCGTTATTTATCCGATAAACCCCGGAACTCATCCGGTGTCTGAATATAACCTTCCATTATATGAATCTTTATGTCTCGGACATTCTGAGACTCCTCGTCATGTCCGTGATCACATTCGGGACTCCGAACTACCTTCGGTGCATCAAAATACATAAACTGATAATACCAATCGTTATCAAATGTTAAGCGTGCGGACCCCACGGGTTCGAGAACTATGTAGACATGACCGAGACTCATCTCCGGTCAATAACCAATAGTAGAACCTGGATGCTCATATTGGTTCCTACATATTCTACGAAGATCTTTATCGGTCAAACCGCATAACAACATACGTTGTTCCCTTTGTCATTGGTATGTTATTTGCCCGAGATTCGATCGTCGGTATCATCATACCTAGTTAATCTCGTTACCGGCAACTCTCTTTACTTGTTCCGTAATACATAATCTCGTGACTAACTCATTAGTCGTCTGCTTGCAAGGCTTATTATGATGTGTATGACCGAGAGGGCTCAGAGATACCTCTCCGACACGCGGAGTGACAAATCCTATTCTCAATCTATGCCAACACCACAAACACCTTTGGAGACACCTGTAGAGCATCTTTATAATCACCCAGTTACGTTGAGACGTTTGATAGCACACAAGGTGTTCCTCCAATGTTCGGGAGTTGCATAATCTCATAGTCAAAGGAACATGTATAAGTCATGAAGAAAGCAATAACAATAAAACTAAACGATCAAAATGCTAAGCTAACGGATGGGTCTTTGTCCATCACATCATTCTCCTAATGATCTGATCCCGTTCATCAAATGAAAACTCATGTCTATGGTTAGGAAACATAACCATCTTTGATTAACGAGCTAGTCTAGTAGAGGCATACTAGGGACACTCTGTTTTGGTCTATGTATTCACACATGTACTAAGTTTCCGGTTAATACAATTCTAGCATGAATAATAAACATTTATCATGATATAAGGAAATATAAATAACAACTTTGTTATTGCCTCTAGGGCAAATTTCCTTCAGTCTCCCACTTGCACTAGAGTCAATAATCTAGTTCACATCGCCATGTGATTTAATATCGATAGTTCACATCGTTATGTGAATAACACCCAAAGTTCACATCGCCATGTGACCAACACCCAAAGTGTTTACTAGAGTCAATAATCTAGTTCACATCGCCATGTGATTAACACCCAAAGAGTACTAAGGCGTGATCATGTTTTGCTTCGTGAGAGATGTTTAGTCAGCGGGTCTGTTACATTCAGATTCGTATGTATTTCGCAAATTTCTATGTCTACAATGCCCTGCATGGAGCTACTCTAGCTAATTGCTCCCACTTTCAATACGTATCAGAGTCATCCAGATCGGTGTAAAAGCTTGCATTGACGTAACTATTTACGACGAACTGATACGTCCAAAACGTATCTATAATTTCTGCTTGCTCCATGCCTCTTTTGTGTGATATTGCTATGATATTTATGCACTTCCATACACTTTTGATCATATTTGGACTAACCTATTAACTCAGTGCACCCTAGTGCCAGTTTCTGTTTTCTGCTGTTTTTCTATTTCAGGTTTTCCCATTACTTAAATTGCCAGAAAAATTCCGGGAAAAATATATAAAAAAATCAGCGCTCCGGAAGCTTCCACGCGCTAGAAGTGGGGCCAGAGGGGAGCCAGGGGCAGCCCAGGCGGCCTGCCCACGCGGCCCGCCTCCTGGCCGCGCCGGTGGGGCGCCTGGGCCCCCCTTACCTCCTCTGGTGACCCCCTTTGGCATATATTTACATCGCGTCCCGAAACCCTCGAGGACGGAACCCTTTTTCGCGATCTCATCTTTGTTCCACCGCCGCCGCGCTTCCAAGATCGGGAGCACCAGGAGAACTCTTCCCGGCACCCTGCCGGAGGGGAGAACCACCACCGGGAGCTTCTCCACCACCATGGACGCTTCCCGGATGAGTTGTGAGTAGTCCCCCTTGGACCATGGGTCCATGACCAGTAGCTATGTGATGTTCTCCTCCCCTCTTTTTTCTTCACCGATTAGACCTCGTGAGCTGCCCTACATGATCGAGGCACATATGTAATCTTTATGTTGTTGCTATGCTGAGTTTGCTGGGATCCGATGGATTATGAGATTATGTTCAGATTATGTGTGAGTAATATATTTGATTCAACTCTTTTATATTTATGTTCTTGAGTAATTCTTGCATGTTCTCCGTTGCTGTTTATTGCTTTGGCCAAGTAGTAGGTAGTAACTCCAAGAGGGAACGTTATGCTTGATTGTGGGTTCATGCCCCTCGATGACTAGCTTGAGTGATAGAAACATGAGTCTAGGGGATGTGCTGTTGCCACAAGGGGGAAAACAACGGTGCTTGTACTTGCGGGTGCAAGGATTGTTTACTTTACGCAAAGTTCTTTTAATGCAGTTGTCTGTTGCTTTGAGTTTACACTATGGGTGGGACTCGCAACTTAATACCAGCGAGATGTTCTGGATAGATATCTCAAGGTGGATGATTAGTAGTAGATGCAGATGGATTTCGGTCTACATGCCTTGGCGTACCGCCCATGCTTTTGAGCCTCTACCTTTCTTTGCAGCATAGTTAGCATTGGTTTGCGCACATAATCCTGTCAATTGCCCAGCTGTAATTTGTTTACCTCGCTTAGCTGTTTTATCGTCTTTTGGGAGAGAGACATCACTAGTGAACATCATGGGACCCCGGTCCATATTACCATCACTGATTACACCCGCTATTTACTTCCTGTTCTTATTTACTAGTTGCAGTCATACCTATTACTATTATCTCTTGCGTTTGATCATTTGTAAACGACAAGGCCGGAGGGATTGACAACCTCTCTGTACTCGTTGGGAGCAAAGTTATTTGTATCTGTGTGCAGGTCCTGTCAAGCAAAAGTCTCTGGCGCTATTGACACCTTCTTGTCGACCCTCGGAGTCTCACGGGATTCGATCCTTGGTATCTTTGCCAAGGGAAAACTACCGCTACGCTACATCTCAAACCTTCCACTTGGGGTAACCAACGAGGGGCGAGAAGCCATCAAGCAAAGTTTTCTGGCGCCGTTGCCGGGGACTCCACTCTTCAAGATAGGGGAGTTGCACGCTATCTTTTATCTTTGCTTTTTAGTCTTGTTAGTTTACCTTTCAGTTTTTGCTTTAGTTCCCTTTATCAAAAATCACAAAAATAGTTATCTTGCTTGCTGCTGCTATGGGTTCCACCGAGAACACCAAGTTGTGTGACTTCACTAGTCATAACAACGACGACTTTATCTGCACGCCTATTACTACACCTGCCACTTCAGCACCTTCTTATGAGATTAAACCTGCTTTACTGAACCTAGTTATGAAAGATCAATTCTCCGGTGCTGGAGATGATGCTGCTTTGCACTTAAACAATTTTGTTGAACTCTGTGATATGCAAAAGTACCAAGAAATAGATGGTAATATTGTTAAGCTTAAGCTTTTTCCTTTCTCCTTGAGAGGAGGAGCTAAAATTTGGTTTCAATCTTTGCCTAGAAATAGCATAGATTCTTGGGACAAGTGCAAGGATGCTTTTATTGGGAAGTACTATCCCCCTGCTAAAATTATCCAACTAAGGAGTAACATAATGAATTTTAAACAATTGGATAATGAACACGTTGCCCAAGCTTGGGAACGCATGAAATCTCTTGTCAAGAACTGCCCTACTCATGGTTTGACTACTTGGATGGTTATCCAAACTTTTTATGCAGGCTTGAACTTTACCTCGCGGAACTTGTTAGATTCGGCCGCGGGAGGAACCTTTATGTCAACTACCCTTGGTGCTGCCACGAAGCTTCTCGATGAGATGATGACCAATTATTCCCAATGGCACACCGAACGCACTCCAACAGGTAGGAAGGTAAACTCTGTCGAGGAGATTTCCTCCCTAAATGAAAAAGTTGACTTGATCATGTCTCTACTTTCCAAGCAATCTTCTATTGATCCTCATGATGTTCCTTTAAATTCTTTGATTGCTCAAGATCAAGTAGATGTGAACTTTATCTCTAGAAACAATTTCAATAACAATGCTTATAGGAGTAATTTTGGTAGCAACCCTAGACCGTTCCCCTCTAATTCCTATGAGAACAACAATGCTTATCCTAGCACCAAGAACTCCACTTCTGAACTAGAGATTATGCTTAAAGATTTCATCACTACCCAAAAAGCCTTCAATAAGAATGTAGAAGAAAAACTAAACAAACTCGATGATCTCTCTTTGAAGGTAGACAATTTAGCCCATGAGGTAGAGTTGCTTAAAATTAGAACTTCCCCTCTTGAGGAGAGGAAGACCACTCCTATGAATGCTATTCAAGTGCAAATTAATGAAAACATTAGGATGTTGGCTAAACTTAAAGAGAGATGGGCTAGAGAAAAGGAGGAAGAAGATAGAATTAGGAGCCTTCCTACCCACCACAATGTTGCTACTATCCAAGTTGTTGAGGATATCCAAACTCTTAGCACCCAATGCACTCCTGGTCCCATTGGACCTATTAATGGTGATGCTATGACCTCAACCGTAGAAACTCCTATGACCATAGAAGCTACCAAACAAATGAGCCTAAAGGACACCACTACCACTTTACTTGATAGTAGTGACCTTGATTTTGATAATTGCACCCTTTCTGAAGTTATTGGTTTTCTTCACAAGATGTCTAGAGATCCCCACACTAGCACGCTTAATCTTGCCTTCACAGAGCATATTACTAATGCTCTTACCAAAGCTAGGGAGGAGAAACTTAGGGTAGAAGCCTCCATACCTAGAAAACTAGAAGATGGTTGGGATCCTATGATTAAAATTAAGTTGAATAACTTCTCTTGCTATGCTTTATGTGATGTTGGAGCTAGTACCTTCGTTATGCCCAAAAGAATATATGATATGCTTAAATTGAAACCTTTTGATTCTTGTTCTTTTGGTGTTCGTCTTGTTGATTCTTCCATAAAGAAACCTTTGGGGAGGATCGACGATGTTCTTATCATTTTCAATGACAATTATGTTCCCGTTGATTTTACTATTATGGATATTGAATGTGAACCTTCTTATCCAATTATTTTGGGACGTCCTTTTCTTCGCACCGTTGGTGCTATCATTGACATGAAAGAGGGGAATATAAAATTCCAATTTCCTCTCAAGAAAGGGATGGAACACTTCCCTAGAAAGAAGATTAAGTTACCTTTTGAGTCCGTTATACGGGCTAGCTATTCTTTTACTCTTGATAAAACTTGATCTCTTTGCATTATGCCTAGCTTAAAGGCATAAAAGAAAGCGCTTTTGGGAGGCAGCCCACAACGAATAAAGTTTTATTTTGCTTTTGTTGTGTCTTGATGTTTGTTACTACAGTAGCATCATCATTGTATCTTTACTTTTCAGCTTTGTGCCAAGTTTAGCCTCCGATTGCAAGAAAGTTCAAAAGTTGTGACGTGCTGTCCAGGAAACAGATTCTGTCCTTGGACAGAAAAATTCGTATAAAATCACCAGATCATCTTTTTGGTCTGAATTGTTTCGACAGCGTGCTCTATACAATTGGCTTTCGGGCGCCTGTTCTGAGTTTTTTGATTTGAGTTGCAGAAGTGCCCCGAAAAAATTATTTACTACCTGCTGGTCTGTTTTTCACAGATTCTGTCATGTTTTGCCTTTTCTTCGTTTTGCAAACCTTGAGCTTGCTTTTTCTTTGCAAAAACCTTTTGGCAATCTTGAGAAACAGTAGCCCTTGAAGATTATCCTTATTTCCAGCAAGGAAAAATTATTTTATTATGGGTACTAACCTCGCTAATCAGATTATGATGAGTTATGTATGAAGGGAGTTTTCAAGTGTGCGAGGGAAGATGATAAAAAGATTCAGGAGGGTCAAACGCTCAAGCTTGGGGATGCCCCCGTGCACCCCCAAGAAATATTCAAGAAGACTCAAGCGTCTAAGCTTGGGGATGCCCACGTGCATCCCCTTCTCCATCAACAATTATCAGTTCGTCTTTCGTTCCACTATATTTTAATCACTTCATGTGTTATGTGCTATGCTTGGAGCGTCTTGCTTTTAGTTTCCTTTTTAGTTTTCTTTAGCTTTGCTTGCTGATCATAACGAGTTAGAACCCAACTTTCTTTGTGTGGGAGAGAAACACGCTCCACTTCAACCTAGAACACAACATAAGATTTTCATGCTTATCTTTGCTGTGTATGTTCTTTGTCTTTCAATAGCTACTGTCATGTTTAGCTCTTAGTTTTCATGCTTTTCTTTTTAAAGAGCTTTTGCTTAGTTGGTTGCTTCTGGAACTCTCTTGAGTTATCATGCTTATCTTGTTAAGAGAGTTGGTTTCTGTGGCACTGGTTGATATGTCTATGATAAAAATGCTATGTGCATAATGGTGCTTAGTAGTTCATGTTTTCTTATGGTTAGTCTCAAATAGCTGGGGGTTCTTAATGTGTTATTGAAGTACCAACATGATTTGTTTGCCTATGACGTGGTATGGTTTAGTGATATCTTCCTCCAAGAATTTATTTTGATTGACTTGGCATATGCTCACGCATATTTAAGACTGTAAAGAAAGTCTATCAAGCCTTGATGATCTTTAATTTCTGAGTAGCGATATAACTTCCATGCTCGATTCAATGTTGCTTTGTCGCTCTGCATGATTATGGCCATCATTGCTCTCTTAGTTGGTCGCTCCCAGTCTTTTGCTAGCCTTCACCTGTACTAAGCGGACTGACTGCTTGTGCATCCAAAATCCTTGAAACCAGTTATGCCATATGAGTCCGCCATACCTTCCTATATATGGTATTTACTTGCCATTCCTAACGAAGACTTTCTTGTACCATCTCAAAATTATTCAAAAGCATTTCTCTTTTGTGCCTCTGTTTTAGCTCATGAGGAAGTAGTAGTTAATTCATGATCTTTTTAAGTTGGACAAGTTTTACCCCGGGATTGCATGTCTAATCTGCAAACCCCTAATACGAGAAGAAACTGGCAAGAGTGCGCCCGGCTCATAAAAAAATACAACAAACAAACCCTCCTTCACGCTTTGTTCATGAGAAATCAGAAAACTTTTGGCAGTGATAAACAAAGGAGATTAAGGGGATGTGATCGTCCCCGTGCGGGAGCCGTTCCTCGAAACTTGTCCAGCTCGAGAAGTAACTGAGTTATCTACTAGCATTCGTTGACGAAATATGCATCTCCCAAAAATCATTTTTACCTCTGTTTTTAAAAAACCAAGAGCTCTGGTACATGTTTAGTCTTTGCTTCCAACCACGGGTTTTCAACCTTGCCATCAAAATCCACGGTTCGAGAGTCTCCACCTTCTTTCTTCAAAGCACCAACTATTGAGAGCATGATTGTCATTCTGAGTGTAATGTGCATTGTCCCAAAGTACCATTGTCTTCTGCATGATTATGATATCACTTATTCTGAAATCATTGTATCTAGTCGTCACTTAAACTTCGGAGGTGCTCCTGCATTTATGTTTTGCTTCACTAAAGGGGGCAAGCGAGGTATCACTTTGTCATGTTTGCACATCATGCTCACTACAAATCTATTGGGTGTTTCAGTATCATATTGTAAAACTTTCAGTTCTTTGTGATATTCTCATGAGGCAACTTAATTACTAAAGATTCATTATCTCAGTAAGCATTTGTCATGTGACTGTGAAAGGTTCTTTGGTAGCATGTCACCACAGAAATTATGCTTGTTATCATTTACTTACTCGAGGACGAGCAGGAATGTGACGCCCGAAGACCGATGTCCCAGAAGATTCCTGAAGATTCCAGATGTTCCGGGCTTCCCGTGTGTTTCTTTTGTGCTTGCTTTATTTATTTTTGCATTGCATCATGTCATCATGCCATCATGTCATATTTATTTTGCATCTCAACCTAAATAAATTGTGTGGACCTTCGGTCCATTTAAATCGAGGGAAGGATGACTTCTCTTTATAACATATCCTCCAAATATTATGGAGCTATTATAATTAAATATTCCATTTGTGTGGAATTAACCCAACACACTTGCATATATTCCCCATGCCTCTTTAATTCAAGTTTCACCGTCAAAACCTTCCCTATATTTTCTTTACCGTTTATCGAGGTTCTTCCAAAAACCCTCCATCAATTTTAATTAATTCCTTACATTTTTTGTGAGTCCGGGGAATTTTACCCTATGCCCTAACTCTATTTCTAACACCTCCTTTCTTTTCTTTTCTTCTCTGTTTCTTTTCTGTTTTTTTGGGCAAGCAACAGTTAAGTGGGCTTAGGAGAGGACCCAGTCCATTTTTACCTCCCTCCTAGGCCCTATTCCTTCTCAGCCCATCAGCAAGCAGCCGGCCCAATTCCACCTTAGGCCGAGCCGCGCCTCTCTTTCTAACCCTAGCGACCGCTGCATCCCATCGCTCCTCTCCCCTCGTTCTTTCCCTCGCGCCGCCAGTCCTCTCCAGCGCAGCGCTCGAGTCCCCATCTCGCCCGAATCCCTCCTCTCGATCTCCCGATCCCTCTCTCTCTCCCAGAGTGCACTGTCCCTTCGCCCGTCCTCCGTTCGATCTCCCGTGCGCCCGCCCCGCGAGGTCCTCAGCGCCTCCTCTCCAGCCGGTCAGGTGCTCCATCTCCATCGCCCCGCAGCGCCTTGCGCCTTCCCCTCCGGCCAGGATCCGCCTCGTCCAGGGACGAGCCGCCGCCGGTCACCACGGCCACCGGTGCGCCGAGCACCGCAGCGGCCGCGCCCCTCCTCGGCTCCAGCGCCTCCTGCGCCCCGTCCTCCCCGTCCTTCCGCGCGCCAGGAGCCCCAGCGCCGGCCAGGAAGCGCCGCGCCCCTCCTCGTCCTGTGCCGCCGCACCCTCCGTCCCCAAGGCCACGAGCAGGGCCTCTTCTCCAGCAGCCCCCCCAACGGCTCCCTCCGACCTCATCGCCGCGTCGCTGCCATGGCCTCGTCGCCCCGTGCTGTCTCCTTTTGTTGCTGCTGTGTTTTTTTCGCCAAGTGCCAGGATGAACATGTACATCTACAAACGAGTAACGATGGCAGCCCGAAGCACCAAGTACCTCTACGTATGCACCCGAACATCTACAGGAAACGAGTACCACTACCGTCGCAAGAACGAGAACCCCCCAAGTACCACGACACCGAGCCCGAACATCTACGGAATGTGTACCTCTACGTACGAGTACAACTACCGCCGCCGAAGACCGCGTGTATCTCTCCGAACGTGAACACCTACTTCCTCCACGACCGCGAGTACCACTACTTCCCCTACGATCTCGAACCGCCCCGAAACAAATGTTTCGAAGGTATAACCGCGAGACGTGCCCGTGGATGAATGCATGTGTTGTATGAAATGCTCCCTTGTGTGCACCGTGCCCGTTTCGACTTTTGTCATGTTCCTCGGTTGCCTCGTCGCCGACCCGTGGGAACCCGGTGATGGGATCACCCCACCTTCCATCTTGTTCGGCTTGCTCACGCTCTCCGTCATCTTTTGCACCGGACTCTCAACGAGTTACCGGAACCGAGATGTTGCCGTTGCATCATTTTCGGATCGTTGCCGTGGCGCCTTTTCTTTCCACCACGGTGACAAAATGCTCCTTATCTTCTTCATGTCAACTTTTAATTAAATTCCATAAACTTGATCATGTCATCCGCATCATGTTAACAACCTTTGTATGTGTGAATTGCTGTTTGCTTAAATTGCTAAACATGCATATGGGGATTTTCCCGGAATTGTTGTTGTTATTTCCGGCCTCATTTAAATTGTCTAAATAGTGTAGTTTTATTATACTTCACCTCTTGCCATGTTAACAAACATTTAACCTTGTCTTGTAAATAACGAGAGTCAATTAAGTGAATAAATGAGGTGTTTCGTCAATATGCAACTCGTTGCATATTGAGCTCCACTTAACTTGTAGTACTTGTTTGTGCACTTTGCCATGACATGCATATTTAAACCGGACATGCATCATACTTGGATGTGCATCGTATGCCATATTTATGATTGTGTGTTTACCGTGTTGTTTGCTTCTTTCTGGTTGCTTCTCTTGTTAGCTTCGGTTTCGTTCCGGAGTTGTGAGGATTCGCTCGACTATGTTGCTCCGTCTACTTCATGGATCCGTTCTTCTCCCTTGCGGAATCCCAGGCAAGATGATCATACCCTTGGATACCTTTACTACCATTGCCATGCTTAGTTGTCTCGATGCTATCGTTACATGTCGCGCTACCCATCTTTTATGTCAGCCTCTCCTTGTTGCCATGAAACCTCTAACCTTTGACACCTTCCTAGCAAAACCACTGTTTGGCTATGTTACCCGCTTGCTCATCCCCTCTTATAGCGTTGTTAGTTGCAGGTGAAGATGAAGTTTGTTCTAGGAGGGAACTTGTTGTTGGAATATCACAATATCTATTATTATTATATTAACACACCTATATACTGGGCATGGGTGGAAGGCTTGGCCTTTTGCTCGGTGTTTTGTTCCACTCATGCCACCTTAGGCGCCGATAAACCGGCATTATGTTCCTTGATTTTGCGTTCCTTACACGATGGGTGGATGGGGACCCCTTGACAGTTCGACTTTGAATAAAACTCCTCCAGCAAGGCCCAACATTGGTTTTAATTTGCCTCATAATAACAACTTAATTACTTAAATTAAATTTGCATAGGGGGTCGCGTCCCCGGGTTCTTAATTCTACATAGCAGGGGGGGCCAGTGCTGATGGTGTTGGTCCCAAATGGGGGTTATGCGGGGCCACCACGGGGAAACTCGAGGTTTGGTTTTACTCGTATAATCGCCCATCCGGTCGTGGCCTGAGATGAGATACGCACGGCTACTATCAGGGTGTCGACACACCGGGAGGTTTTGCTGGACTTGTTTTACCATTGTCGAAATGTCTTGTGCACCGGGATGCCGAGCCTGATCGGATTTCCCTAAGATAAGGAGTGATGATATTATATTTATCGCTTCAGCTAATCGTGAGAGCTTGTGATGGGCTAAGTTGGGACACCCCTGCAGGGTTATAATCTTTCGAAAGTCGTGCCCGCGGTTATGTGGCAGATTGGAATTTGTTAATGTCCGGTTGTAGAAAACTTGATAGAGGATCCGAAGTAAAACACACAACTGTGTGAGTAACCGTGACTGTCTCTTTTCACTTTGAGAAGAGAACACGGTGGGGTTATGTTTGGCTCGTATGTAGTTCAGGATCTTTAGCGATCACCTTTTGCGACCGTTTGCGTAGATGCTCATCTTATTCTTGTACTCGTAAGCTAGCCACCATATTATGCTTAGCCACTGCTGCAACCTCACCACTTTACCTCTTCCTACCCATAAAGCTTTGCTAGTCTTGATACCCATGGTTATGGGATTGCTGAGTCCTCGTGGCTCACAGATACTACAACACCAGATGCAGGTTCAACCGAGAACGAAGCAGGAGCTGGTTCAGAACTTCACTGGGAGCTCGATGAAGAGAGTGGTCGTATGCTTGTGACGTTTTCGACAATCAGTAGTGGTTTCTACTAGGATTCGATCTAGACCTGTGGTTTAACGTTATGTTGTATCTTGTCTTTTGGATCTTACCCTTAGATGGGTTGTGATGTTTTGAATGATGTTTTGCTTATGTAATGTATTGTGTGAAGTGGCGAGTGTAAGACAACTATCTCCTTTTGCAATTTAATCCCTCTTTTACATGAGTCGTGCAAAGATACCAAACTTGAGATCATTCCAGAATGGGCTTATATCTTTAAGTCGTGCCTCGACACGTAGGAGATATAGTCCCATCCTGGGCATTATAAGGAATTAAGCTTGGGGATGTTGATACGTCCAAAACGTATCTATAATTTATGCTTGCTCCATGCCTCTTTTGTGTGATATTGCGATGATATTTATGCACTTCCATACACTTTTGATCATATTTGGACTAACCTATTAACTCAGTGCACCCCAGTGCCAGTTTCTGTTTTCTGCTGTTTTTCTATTTCAGGTTTTCCCATTACTTAAATTGCCAGAAAAATTCCGGGAAAATATATAAAAAATCAGCGCTCCGGAAGCTTCCACGCGCCAGAAGTAGGGCCAGAGGGGAGCCAGGGGCAGCCCAGGCGGCCTGCCCACGCGGCCCCCCTCCTGGCCGCGCCGGGGGGGGGGGCCTGGGCCCCCCTTACCTCCTCTGGTGACCCCCTTTGGCATATATTTACATCGCGTCCCGAAACCCTCGAGGACGGAACCCTTTTTCGCGATCTCATCTCTGTTCCGCCGCCGCCGCGCTTCCAAGATCGGGAGCACCAGGAGAACTCTTCCTGGCACCCTGCCGGAGGGGAGAATCACCACCGGGAGCTTCTCCACCACCATGGACGCTTCCCGGATGAGTTGTGAGTAGTCCCCCTTGGACCATGGGTCCATGACCAGTAGCTATGTGATGTTCTCCTCCCCTCTTTGTTCTTCACCGATTAGACCTCGTGAGCTGCCCTACATGATCGAGGCACATATGTAATCTTTATGCTGTTGCTATGCTGAGTTTGCTGGGATCCGATGGATTATGAGATTATGTTCAGATTGTGTGTGAGTAATATATTTGATTCACCTCTTTTATATTTATGTTCTTGAGTAATTCTTGCATGTTCTCCGTTGCTGTTTATTGCTTTGGCCAAGTGATACGTCTCAAACGTATCTACTTTTCCAAACACTTTTGCTATTGTTTTGACCTCATTCTTGCATGATTTGAACTAAACTAACCCGGACTGACGCTATTTTCAGCAGAGCTGCCTGTATGGTTTTATTGTGTGCAGGAAAACGGATTTTTAGGTGTCTCAGAAAATTCCGCGAAAAATCACAGAAAATCCACGCACCCGAAGGAACCTTGTGCCAGAAGATGGACCAGAGGGCAGCCAGGGGGGCCCAGGCGCCCTGGTGGCGCGGCCCCACCCCTGGCCGCGCCGGGAGGCCGCCTGGGCTGCTCCCACCTCCTCTGGTGCCCTACTTTGACCCGTATTTATCCCGTGACGAGAAAACCCCAGAACAAAAGTCGTTTTCCCAGTTTCCGTCGCGGAGCCGCCGCCACCCTCTGTTCTTCTTCGGGAGGGCTAATCTGGAGGCTGATTTGGCCTCCGGAGAGGGGAGATCGTCGCCATCGTCATCATCATCACCACTCCATCCTCCCTCCATGACTTCTCCTTCCATGTGTGAGTAATTCCCTGCTGTAGGCAAAGGGGATGATAGGGATTGGATGAGTTAGATCATGTAATAGTTTATCAGATTGTTGGGGGCATGTTGCCTATCATCTACTATGGTGTTTATCATGTTTGCTTCAACTTGTTGCTCTTAATGATTGTCACTTAGGGCCGGAGTGCCTTGATTTCAGATCTGAACCATATGTGTTTGCATGAATATATTTGTGTTCTTGATCCTATCTATGAGTTGTTTGCACCTATTACGGTCCGGAACCGGCGATCCCAAAAGTGACAGCTTGGGACACCAAAGGGGATGGTCCATAGTTTGAGGATTACATGTATCCATTGAGTTTATTGCTTTGTTCCGGTGCTCTTTGACAGGAGTACCTTAATCTCCATAAGTTCCTTTTGGCCCCGTTCGTAGCGGGATGGTAGGACAAAAGATGTTGTGCAAGTTCTTATTGCAAGCACGTACAACTACCTATGGGATACATGCCTAATGTTTGATACTTGGCTAGATGATCATTATTTTTCTGTGTGCCTTGCCCCAAGTTAGATTCATGATATATCTCATCCATGCAGCGCCCAACCATCATCTCCCTAGCCTACAGTGTTTCAATCCTGCTGGTTATTAGTTATTATTTTGCTGTTTACTTTTGCTGTTTACTTTTACTATTACAACCATCACTATCATATCACCGTTACCACTTATCTTTTGTTGCAAGTAAGTATATTTCAGGTGCGGTTGAATTGACAACTCAACTGTTAAAGCTTATAAATACTCTTTGGCTCCCCGTGTGTCGAATCTATAAATTGGGTTATTCTTACCCGCGAAGACTATCTCGATCCCTTACGGTTGAGGGTTATCACCAAGTAGTAGGTAGTAACTCCAAGAGGGAACGTTATGCTTGATTGTGGGTTCATGCCCCTCGATGACTAGCTTGAGTGACAGAAACATGAGTCTAGGGGATGTGCTGTTGCCACAAGGGGGAAAACAACGGTGCTTGTACTTGCGGGTGCAAGGATTGTTTACTTTACGCAAAGTTCTTTTAATGCAGTTGTCTGTTGCTTTGAGTTTACACTATGGGTGAGACTCGCAACTTAATACCAGCGAGATGTTCTGGATAGATATCTCAAGGTGGATGATTAGTAGTAGATGCAGATGGATTTCGGTCTACTTGCCTTGGCGTACCGCCCATGCTTTTGAGCCTCTACCTTTCTTTGCAGCATAGTTAGCATTGGTTTGCGCACATAATCCTGTCAATTGCCCAGCTGTAATTTGTTTACCTCGCTTAGCTGTTTTATCGTCTTTTGGGAGAGAGACATCACTAGTGAACATCATGGGACCCCGGTCCATATTACCATCACTGATTACACCCGCTATTTACTTCCTGTTCTTATTTACTAGTTGCAGTCATACCTATCACTATTATCTCTTGCGTTTGATCCTTTGTAAACGACAAGGCCGGAGGGATTGACAACCTCTCTGTACTCATTGGGAGCAAAGTTATTTGTATCTGTGTGCAGGTCCTGTCAAGCAAAAGTCTCTGGCGCTATTGACACCTTCTTGTCGACCCTCGGAGTCTCACGGGATTCGATCCTTGGTATCTTTGCCAAGGGAAAACTACCGCTACGCTACATCTCAAACCTTCCACTTGGGGTAACCAACGAGGGGCGAGAAGCCATCATGAACTCTTTATCGCCTCCATAACCGAGAAATGTTTCCTTAGTCCTCTAAGGATAATTTTGACCGCTGTCCACTGTTCTACTCCTAGATCAAAATTGTAATCACTTGCCAAACTCAGGGCAGGGCATACAATAGGTCTGGTATACATCATGGCATACTTTATAGAACCTATGGCTGAGGAATAGGGAATGACTTTCATTCTCTCTCTATCTTTTATTGTGGTCGGGCTTTGAGTCTTACTCAACTTCACACCTTGCAACACAGGGAAGAACTCTTTCTTTGACTATTCCATTTTGAACTACTTCAAAAACTTGTCAAGGTATGTACTCATTGAAAAAACTATATCAAACGTCTTGATCTATCTCTATATATCTTGATGCTCAATATGTAAGCAGCTTCACCAAGGTCTTTCTTTGAAAAACACTTTTCAAACACTCCTTTGTGCTTTCCAGAAAAATTCTACATCATTTCCGATCGACAATATGTCATTCACATATACTTATCAGAAAGGCTGTAGTGCTCCCGGTCACTTTCTTGTAAATACAGGCTTCACCGTAAGTCTGTATAAAACTCTATGCTTTGGTCAACTAATCAAAGCATATATTCCAACTCCGAGATGCTTGCACCAGTCCATAGATGGATCGCTGGAGCTTGCATATTTTGTTAGCACCTTTAGGATTGACAAAACCTTCTGGTTGCATCATATACAACTCTTCTTTAATAAATCCATTAAAGTACACAATTTTGTTATCCATTTGCCAGATTTCATAAAATGCGGCAATTGCTAACATGATTCGGACAGACTTAAGCATTGCTACGAGTGAGAAAATCTCATCGTAGTAAACACCTTGAACTTGTCGAAAATATTTCGCAACAAGTCGAGCTTTGTAGACAGTAACATTACCATCGGCGTCAGTCTTCCTCTTGAAGATCCATTTATTTTCAATGGCTTGCCGATCATCGAGCAAGTCCACCAAAGTCCACATTTTGTTCTCATACATGGATCCCATCTCAGATTTCATGGCCTCAAGCCATTTTGCGGCATATGGGCTAATCATCGCTTCATCATAGTTCGTAGGTTCATCATGGTCTAGTTACATGACTTCCAGAACCGGGTTACCGTACCACTCTGGCGCGGAACACACTCTGGTTGACCTACAAGGTTCAGTAGTAACTTGATCTGAAGTTTCATGATCATGATCATTAGCTTCCTCGCTGATTGGTGTAGGAATCACTGGAACTAGTTTATGTGATGTAATACTTTCCAATTCGGGAGAAGGTACAATTGCCTCATCAAGTTCCACTTTCCTCCCACTCACTTCTTTCGAGAGAAACTCCTTCTCTAGAAAGGATCCATTCTTAGCAACGAATATCTTGCCTTCGGATCTGTGATAGAAGGTGTACCCAACAATTTCCTTTGGGTATCCTATGAAGACACATTTCTACGACTTGGTTTCGAGCTTATCAGGTTGAAGCTTTTTCACTTAAGCATCGCAGCCCCAAACTTTAAGAAACGACAACTTTGGTTTCTTGCCAAATCACAGTTCATAAGGCGTCGTCTCAACGGATTTAGATGGTGCCCTATTTAACGTGAATGTAGTTGTCTCTAATGCATAACCCCAAAACGATAGTGGTAAATCGGTAAGAGACATCATAGATCGCACCATATCTAATAAAGTACGGTTACGACGTTCATACACACCATTATGCTGTGGTGTTCTAGGTGGCGTGAGTTGTGAAACTATTCCACATTATTTCAAATGAAGACCAAACTCATAACTCAAATATTCGCCTCCGCGATCAAATCGTAGACACTTTATTTTCTTGTTACGATGATTCTCTACTTCACTCTGAAATTCTTTGAACTTTCCAAATGTTTCAGACTTGTGCTTCATTAAGTAGATATACCCATATCTGCTCAAATCATCAGCGAAGGTCAGAAAATAACGATACCCGCTGCGAGCCTCAACACTCATCGGTCCACATACATCAGTATGTATGATTTCCAACAAATCTGTTGCTCACTCCATTGTTCGGGAGAACAGAGTTTTAGTCATCTTTCCCATGAGGCATTGTTCGCAAGCATCAAGTGATTCGTAATCAAGTGATTCCAAAAGTCCATCAGCATGGAGTTTCTTCATGCGCTTTACACCAATATGACCTAAATGACAGTGCCACAAATAAGTTGCACTATCATTATCAACTTTGCATCTTTTGACTTCAATATTATGAATATGTGTATTACTACGATCGAGATCCAACAAACCATTTTCATTGGGTGTATGACCATCGAAGGTTTTATTCATGTAAACAGAACAACAATTATTCTATGACTTTAAATGAATAACCGTATTGCAACAAACATGATCAAATCATATTCATGCTCAACGCAAATGCCGAATAACATTTATTTAGGTTCTACACTAATCCCGAAAGTATAGGGAGTGTGCGATGATGATCATATCAATCTTGGTACCACTTCCAACACACATTGTCACTTCACCTTTAACTATTCTCTATTCATTCTGCAACTCCCGTTTCGAGTTACTAATTTTAGCAACTGACCAGTATCAAATACCCAGGGGTTGCTATGAACATTAGTAAAGTACACACCAATAATCTGTATATCAAATATACATTTGTTCACTTTGCCATCCTTCTTATCCGCCAAGTATCTAGGGCAATTCCACTTCCAGTGACCATTTCCTTTGCAGTAGAAGCACTTAGTTTCAGGCTTGAGTTTAGCTTTGGGTTTCTTCACGGGAGTGACAACTTGCTTGTCATTCTTCTTGAAGTTCCCCTTCTATCCCTTTTCCCTTTACTTAAAACAAGTGATCTTGTTAACCATAAACACTTGATGCTCTTTCTTGATTTCTACCTTCGCCGAATTCAACATCACGAAGAGCTCGGGAATTACTTTCGTCACCCCTTGCATATTATAGTTCATCATGAAGTTCTACTAACTTGATGATAGTGACTAGAGAACTTTGTCAATTACTATCTTATCTCGAAGATTAACTCCCACTTGATTCAAGCAATTGTAGTACCCAGACAATTTGAGAACATGCTCACTGGTTGAGCTATTCTCCTCCATCTTGTAGGCAATGTACTGTCAGAGGTCTCATACCTCTCGACACAGGCATGAGTATGAAAAAATAATTTCAACTCTTGGAACATCTTATATGCTCCGTGGCGTTCAAAACGGTTTTTGAAGTCCTGGTTCTAAGCCGTAAAGCATGGTGCACTAAACTATTAAGTAGACATCATATTGAGCTTTGCCAAATGTTCATAACGTTTGCATCTGCACCTGCAATAGATTTGTCACCTAGCGGTGCGTCAAGGACATAATACTTCTATGCAGCAATGATGATAATCTTCAGACCACGGACCTAGTCCGCATCATTGCTACTAACATCTTTCAACTTAGTTTTCTCTAGGAACATATAAAACATAGGGGAGCTACAACGCGAGCTATTGATCTACAACAACATAGATATGCAAAAACTATCACGACTAAGTTCATGATAAATTAAAGTTCAATTAATCATATTACTAAAGAACTCCCACTTAGATAGATATCCCTCTAGTCATCTAAATGATCACGTGATCCAAATTAACTAAATCATGTCCGATCAGCACGTGAGATGGAGTAGTTTTCAATGGTGAACATCTTATGTTGATCATATCTACTATATGATTCACGCTCGACCTTTTGGTATCTAGTGTTCCGAGGCCATGTCTGTACATGCTAGGCTCGTCAAGTTTAACCCGAGTATTCTGCATGTGCAAAACTGTCTTACACCCGTTGTATTTGAACGTAGAGCTTATCACACCCGATCATCACGTGGTGTCTCGGCACGACAAACTTTCGCAACGGTGCATACTCAGGGAGAACACTTGTACCTTGAAATTTTGTAAGGGATCATATTATAATGCTACCGCCGTACTAAGAAAAATAAGAAGCATAAGAAGATAAACATCACATGCAATCAAAAATATGTGACATGATATGGCCATCATCATATTGTGCTTTTGATCTCCATCTCCAAAGCATCGTCATGATCTCCATTGTCACCGGCTTGACACCATGATCTTCATCGTAGCGTCATGGTCATCTCGCCAACTATTGCTACTACTACTACTATCGCTAACTCATAGTGATAAAGTAAAGCAACTACATGGCCTTCGCAATTCATACAATAAAGAGACAACCATAAGGCTCCTGCCGGTTGCCGATAACTTTACAAAACATGATCATCTCATACAATAACGTATAACTCATCACGTCTTGACCATGTCATATCACAACATGCCCTGCAAAACCAAGTTAGACGACCTCTGCTTTGTTGTTTCAAGTTTTACGTGGCTGCTACGGGCTTAGCAATAACCGTTCTTACCTGCGCATACAAAACCACAACGATTTTTCGTCAAGTGTGCTGTTTTAATCTTCACAAGGACCGGGCGTAGCCACACTCGATTCAACTAAAGTTGGAGAAACTGATACCCGCCGGCCACGTGTGTGCAAAGCACGTCGGTAGAACCAGTCTCGCGTAAGCGTACGTGTAATGTCGGTCCTGGCCGCTTCATCCAACAATACCGCCAAATCAAAGTATGACATGCTGGTAAGTAGTATGACTATTATTGCCCACAACTCATTGTGTTCTACTCGTGCATATCATCTACGCATAGACTTGGCTCATGATGCCACTGTTGGGGAACGTAGTATTTCAAAAAAATTCCTACGATCACGCACGATCTATCTACTAGAAGCATAGAAACGAGAGGGGAGAGTGTGTCTACGTACCCTCGTAGACCGAAAGCGGAAGCGTCTAGTGACGCGGTTGATGTAGTCGAACGTCTTCGCGATCCAACCGATCCAAGCACCGAATGTACAACACCTCCGCGTTCAGCACACGTTCAGCTCGATGACGTCCCACAAGCTCTTGATCCAGTTGAGCGTCACAGGAGAGTTTCGCCAGCACGATGGCGTGGTGACGGTGATGATGAAGCTACCAACGCAGGGCTTCGCCTAAGCACTGCAACGATATGATCGAGGTGTGTATCTGTGGGGAGGGGCACCGCACACGGCTAAAATCAACTTGTGTGTCTTTGGGGTGCCCCCTCCCCACGTATATAAAGGAGGGAGGGAGGAGGGTGAGGCCAAGCAAGGGGCACGCCATGAGGGGGAGTCCTACTCCCACTAGGAGTAAGACTCCTCCTTTTCCTAGTAGGAGTAGGAGAGGGGAAGGAAGGGAGAGAGTAGGAGAAGGAAAGAGTGGGCCGGCCCCCCTTGCCCTAATCCAATTTGGTTTGGGCCTTGGGGGGGCGCCCCACACTCCCCTTGCTGCCCTCTATTCCCACTAAGGCCCATGTAGGCGCATTAACCCCTCGGGAGGTTCCGGTAACCTCCCGGTACTTCGGTATTTATCCGATAACCCTCGGAACTCACCCGGTGTCCGAATATAACCTTCCAATATATGAATCTTTATGTCTCAGACATTCCGAGACTCCTCTTCATGTCTGTGATCACATCCAAGACTCCGAACTACCTTAGGTACATCAAAATACATAAACTCATAATACCTATCGTCATCAAACGTTAAGCGTGCGGACCCTACGGGTTCGAGAACTATGTAGACATGACCGAGACTCATGTCCGGTCAATAACCAGTAGCGGAACCTGGATGCTCGTATTGGTTCCTACATATTCTACGAAGATTGAAAGACCGTGGATGTCGCCTAGAGGGGGGGGGGTGAATAGATGCTTTAAAATAATGACGGTTTAGGCTTGAACAAATGCGGAATAAACCTAGCGGTTAATTTGTCAAGCACAAAACCTACAACAACTAGGCTCACCTATGTGCACCAACAACTTATGCTAAGCAAGATAAACAACTAGGTGATAGCAAGATATATGACAAGAACAATATGGCTATCACAAAGTATAGTGCATAAGTAAAGGGCTCGGGTAAGAGATAACCGAGGCACGCGGAGACGACGATGTATCCCGAAGTTCACACCCTTGCGGATGCTAATCTCCGTTTGGAGCGGTGTGGAGGCACAATGCTCCCCAAGAAGCCACTAGGGCCACCGTAATCTCCTCACACCCTCACACAACGCAATATGTCGTGATTCCACTAAGGGACCCTTGAGGGCGGTCACCGAACCCATACAAATGGCAACCCTTGGGGGCGGTCACCGAACCCGTACACTTTGGCAACCCTTGGGGAGGTCATCGAAACCCGTCAAATTGCTCGGGGCGATCTCCACAACCTAATTGGAGACCCCGACGCTTGCACGGAGCTCTACACCACAATGATTGAGCTCTGAACAACACAAAGGTTGGGGCTATCTCCCCAACGACACCACGAAGCTTCACCACAATGGAATATGGCTTCGAGGTGACCACAACCGTCTACGGCGCCCAAGCACCCAAGAGGAACAAGCTCAAGGGTACCAAGCACCCAAGAGTAATAAGCTTCTCAACTAGTAACTTCCACGTATCATCGTGGAGAACTCAAACCGATGCACCAAATGCAATGGCAAGGGCACACGGAGTGCCCAAGTCCTTCTCTCTCAAATCCCACCAAAGCAACTAATGCTAGGGAGGGAAAATAGAGGAAGAACAAGAAGGAGAACACCAAGAACTCCAAGAGCTAGATCCAAGGGGTTCCTCTCACCTAGAGGAGAAAGTGATTGGTAAAAATGTGGATCTAGATCTCCTCTCTCTCTCCCCCCCAAAAAAAAACTAGCAAGAATCCATGGAGGGATTGAGAGATAGCAAGCTCTAAGAAGGTCAACAATGGGGGAAGAACACGAGCTCAAAGGATAAGATCCATTGGGGAAGAAGACCCCCTTTTATAGGAGGGGAAAGAATCCAACCGTTATCCCCTCACACAGCCCGCGCGGCGCGATACTACCGCATCGAACTTGCGGTACTACCGCAAGGCCATGCGGTACTACTGCAAGGCTGTGCGGTACTACCGCTCGCGCGACAGTGACCAGATGAGGGCCTGTTGCACAGGGCAACGAACGGTAGAACCGCCGGAGCGGTACTACCGCGCTCCCCTACAGTACTACCATAAGGCAGGCATCAACTAGTACTGGAAATGCACGGAAGTAATAAATTACATCTGCGCCTACTTCCGCTGAGATTGGAGCTGACGAAAGTCCGACACGGTAGTACCGGACAGGAGTCGCGGTACTACCGCATGAGGGCGGATGTAAAAAATTACATCCGCGCCTACTACTGCATGCGTTTGCGTTAGGGCTGGGGGCAGCGGTACTACCGCTCCCTTGAGCGGTACTACCACACACCGCTGAGGCTTTAGCACTTGGATGCCTTCATATCGCAGCTAAAGACACAGAAGGATGCAATAAAACCAAAACTGCCATAACTTCTGCAAATGAGCTCCGAATTGAGCAAACTCAAGCTTGTTGGATAGGGGATAACGTGTAGCATCAAAACAATGAGGCAGGGAGGTATGCCTAAGATATAGAGGAGTGAACACTCCATCAGAGAAGAACCGGCATAACCTCCAACATTGAAAACATCATAGAAGACGCATGTGAACTCCGTTTCCGATGAACTCGAGCTTGTCATCAAGATGACCATAAGCTCCCAATCTCACAAGGAGAAGAACCAAACAAGAACCAATAAAGATGATGGAAGCATGCAATGGTTTGAGCTCTCTACGAACGATACAATCAAGCTACTCATTGAGAGCCCCCATTGATAGTACGACAATCGATCCTATAACCCGGTCTCCAAACTACCACCATGAGAACGGTAAAATAGAGAACCTATCAAGGGCAAACCTTTGCCTTGCACAAAGTCCACTTGAGCTAGATGTAGACGATCTTGACTTACTCAAGTTGGACCACCTTTCTTGATTGTGTTGGCTCGGTGAAGACTAGTAGATTGCTCCCCCATACTCCACTATGGGTGTCCCAACTTAGCCATGATCTCCAATGTCGAAAGCCAAGTCACGATGCTTGCCGTCATAGTAGCTCTTTTGACGCGATTGCGCGGCTTTGAGATTCTAACGTATGACTTTGCACATTTCTTCGGCTTCTGAGATCAAATCATTACCAAGAAGTTGACGTTCACCAGTCTCGGACCAGTTGAGAGGGGTAGGACACTTTCTGCCATAGAGGATTTCAAAAGGAGCTTTGCCGGCACTTGCTTGGAAACTGTTGTTGTATGAGAATTCGGCAAACGGGAGACAATCTTCCCATTTCATACCGAAAGAGATGACACAAGCTCTCAGCATGTCTTCGAGGATCTGGTTCACTCTTTCGACTTGACCACTAGTCTGAGGGTGAAACGCAATGCTGAAGCGAATTCTTGTGCCCATGGCTGACTGAAAGGAGTCCCGGAACTTGGATGTGAACAAAATTCCACGGTCTGAGGAGATGACTTGAGGAATGCCATGCAAAGAAACAATTCTGGAGGTGTACAACTCTGCCAGCTGAGCTGCGTTGATGGATTCTTTGACGGGAAAGAAATGAGCTACTTTAGTTAGCTTGTCAATCACTACGAAGATAGCATCATTTCCCTTCTTGGACTTGGGAAACCCAGTGAAGAAATCCATTTCAATGTGATCGAATTTCCACTCGGGAATAGGTAGAGGTTGAAGGAGACCGGCTGGACGTTGATGCTCTGCCTTCACTCTTCTACAGACATCACATTCATTCACGAATTGGGCAATCTCCCTTTTCATGCGAGTCCACCAATATGATTGCTTGAGGTCTTGGTACATCTTAGAACTTCCGGGATGAATCGAGAGGAGGGAGTCATGTGCTTCGTTCATTATGAGATTCCTGAGATCACCCTTGGGAACGATAATTCTGTCCTCAAAGAACAAGGTGTCTTTCTCATCAACGCGATAGCACTTGTATTTGGGAGTACCCTTAGCAATACCATGTTTTACTTTCTGCACCATAGCATCACTGAGCTGGGCCTCACGGATCTCATCTTCGAAGGTAGGAGCAACTTGAAGGTTTGCAAGAAAGCCTTGTGGAACAACTTGGAGGTTGAGCTTCCTGAATGATTCACAAAGTTCAGGCTAGAACGGTTTGAGAAGGAGACTGTTGCAATATGCCTTTCTGCTCAAGGCATCTGCAATGACATTGGTCTTGCCAGGTGTGTACTAAATGCTTGGATCATACTCTTGGATCATCTCAACCCAATGAGTCTGGCGAAGGTTAAGGTTTGCCTGTGTGAAGATGTACTTCAAGCTCTTGTGATCGGTGAAGATGTCCACTTTTCTGCCCAACCGAAGGTGTCTCCACGTGATCAAGGCATGTACAACTGCTGCTAGCTCAAGATCATGTGTGGGGTAATTCCTCTCATTTGGTTTCAACTCGCGAGGAGTGTATGCCACAATCTTCTTATCTTGCATGAGAACACCACCAAGACCTTGCATTGAAGCATCACAAAAGACTTCATAAGGCTTGGACTCATCCGGAGGAGTAAGAACTGGAGTAGAAATGAGCTTCTCTTTGAGTGTTTTGAATGCCACATCACAATCAGGAGTCCAGGAGTACTTGACATTCTTCTGCAATAGGTTGGAAAGAGGCTTGGCAATCCTGGAGAAGTTCTCAACGAACCTTCTGCAATAGCTAGCGAGACCAAGGAAGCTTCGGAGTTGCTTGACATTCTCTGGGGGTTCCCAGTTTACAATAGCTTCAACTTTCTCAGGGTTCACAGAAATGCCCTCGGCAGAGATAAGACTTTATCCAGCCAGAATTCACGGAGAACTTCGCATAGAACTTGTGTTCATGGAGCCTGTCCACGACCAAACGGAGGTGCTTGGCATGGTCTTCTTCATTCTTGGAGAATACCAAGATATCATCCAGATAGACGAGAACAAATTCATTAGTGTAGGGGTTGAATATGAAGTGCATCATCCTTGAGAAGGTGGGTGGAGCATTTGCAAGGCCGAAAGACATGCCGTGTATTCATAAGAGCCAAAACTCGTTCTGAATGCGGTCTTGGGAATATCCTCTTCACGGATACGGATCTGGTGGTAACCCATTTGGAGATCGAGCTTCGAGAACACCTTTGCTCCTTTGAGTTGCTCGAACAATTCATTGATATTGGGGAGCGGATACTTGTTCTTTATTGTCTTCTTGTTCAATGGCCGGTAATCAACGCAAAGGCATTCCGTGCCATCCTTCTTCTTGACAAATAGAACACCACAACCCCAAGGAGAAGTATTAGGCCTGATTAGGCCCATATGTTCTTTCTCATCGAGTTGTTTCTTCAGCTCCTTCAACTCACCAGGGGAAAGCTTGTACGGACGCCGACATGCTGGCTCTGTATCGGGCTCGAGTTCATTAACGAATTCAACTTGACGATGGGGAGGCATGCCTGGAAGCTCTTCAGGAAAAACATCTTCATATTCATTGACCACCGGAATCTGAGAAATGGCATTAATCTCGCCCTTGTCATTAAGAGAGAATAGCCTAATTGTGTTATCTCGAGAGGCGAAGATAATCACGTCTTCTTCAGGATGAGTAAGCTTGACTTCCTTATTTGCACAATCAATGTTTGCATCATGCTTGGAAAGCCAATCCATCCCAAGAAAAAGATCAATGCCGGAGTTACCGATAATAACCGGAGAAGCCAGAAACTGTAATCACCCATATGAATAGATATATCCAGAGCAAACACACTAGAATGCATTATCTTTCCCGGAGAAACAATTGATAACTCCCTTGGCAAATTTTTGGTGGAAAAATTGTGCTTCGTAGCAAATGGGTGAGAAATGAAAGAGCATGATGCACCCGAATCAAACAAGACTTTAGCAGGTATAGTGTTAACTAGAAGATTACCAAGTATCACATCTGAAGAATTCTCTGCTTGAGCTGCATTCATCAGATTCACTCTTGCATGCTTGGGATTGTGCTTGACAATAGCAGTGCTGACAAGTGTAGGAGGCAGAAGGCGCCTTCGGTTGGGACACTTGTTGGCATAGTGGCCCTTCTGAGAACACTTGTTGCAAGTCACTTCTGAGAGAGGCCGGTGATAAGGACCACTTGATCTTGAAGCTTGAAACTGAGGCTTGGACTGATTGCTTGGGTTGGGTGGGTGGGAGAAACCACGGCCACATGAGTGCTTGTTGTTGTTTGGGGGACGGAGCACTGGAGGATGAGGTAGCCAGAACTTCTGTTGCTTGGCAACCACTTGGGAAGAAGAGGAGGAGTGAATAGCATCTTTCATCCTCTTTTTCGAAGCTTCAACCTTGAGCTGCGCTGCCTCTTGCTTGAGAGCCATATTGTAGAATTGGTCAAATTCATCCGGCTCGAACAAGGTGAGAGCTAGTTGGAGTTTATCCTTCAGACCACCACGGAACTGATAAATATTGCTCTTGGCATCTGGGATGTCTTGCTTGGCATAACGAGAAAGATTATGGAACTTGACATTGTATTGATAGACGGACATGGTGCCTTGCTTCAGGTTGCGGAATTGCTCACGCATGCCTTCAATGACACTGGTTGGAATGTGGTGAGAGCGGAAATCCCTGCAAAAGTCAGTCCACGAGATCTCACGTCCACCTCTAGAATCTTTGTACTGTTGCCACCAATCAGCAGCTTGGTCTTTGAGTTGGAAAGTGGCAAACTTGACATAATCCTCAGGTCTCACGTTACTGCATTTGAAGTGCCTTTTGATATCTGTGATCCAGTCTTCAGCATCTAGCGGATCCACACAGTAACTGAACGACTTCGATTGGTTTGCCAGGAATTGGTTGAGAGTCGCAAAGTGAGGTTGATTGAACAAATTGCCTTGGCCTTGGTTCCCATGATTGCCTTGATTTGCTTGGTTGGCTTGAAAGTTCTGCATCATTTGCATAAGCATCTGGGTGTTCTGGTTGGTCGCTTGCATAAATGCTCTCCATGCCTCGGACGGAGGAGGAGGGGAAGGAGGACATTCAGGAACACGCTCTTCTTCACCCTCTGGGTTAGCGTTGGGAACCTTCTTAGGAGCCATCCTGAATGAGATGACAACTATTAGCCATTGATGGAAAATATATAAGCTGAATTAACGACTAGAAATTGCAACACAAGTCTTCACAAGAACATTCGAACAAAATGAACGAATGAATTCCACAGTTTAATGGTACAACAATCTTCTCGAGAAGCCACTTGGGAGAACAAAAGGTAAATAAAAACAACAAGGAGCAGATAGAACAAATACATGATAGAAGCTTCGTCCCACATGTTCGTGCTGAAAGCTCATGGAACGTGTTACAAAAGGGTGTTGCAATCCCCGGATCAGCATAGCCAAGGACCCTTTAAGATGCAACTCCCAATTGGAACAACGCCCATAAAACCTCTTCACTTGATGTTGAACCCCGAACTTCATACCATGCACTCGTTGGAAGAATGCCTATGAGCTACTAGAAGAACCCACCTATTAATTCCTGAAGGTTTCCGGTTATGCAATCGGGTGTTGGGGATACAGGGGAAGCACCGCGCACTCAACTCTAATCCTACATCCAGCTGTATCCATCCTTCAACACATAACCAGTCATCCTCAGAAACTATTTACCTCGGACCTTCGAAATGCATCCGCTATACAAGCTGTGGCAATACTCCCAAACTATCCAACCAGTACTGGGTGATGTCGGGGTTATCTCACCACTAACCGCATAGAAGAGTTTTCGATGTCGGTCGTCTTAAGTATTCTAGAATCGCTGCGATACATTTGTGACGACAACACCTCGGTGCTCAACTCCCCGGGACACTGCCACAACCCCTAAATGACAGGAGGCATCGAGAACAATGTTCTCGTCACAAAGATATCGGAACAATCCAAAAAATTCTCGCGTGATCCTAAAATAAAATTAGTGAATTTTTTGAGAGTAGAAGAGATAGAACAACGTCAGGAGTCCTCACCAGAGCGATGAAGGGATGAGGAGTAAAAAAATCCTACTCTCCGATATATATATATAGGATTCAAAACATTTTTATGTGTGTGCCTAGACTCAACCGTCAACGATTCGATCAATCAGGGGGGCTCCTAGGTCGGAGAAGGCTCTGAATACCAACTTGTAATGCCCAGTATGTGACTATGTCTCCCACGTGTCGAGGCACGACTTAAAGACATAATCACATACTAGAATGATCTCAAGTATGGTATCTTTGCACAACTCATGTAAAAGAGGGGATGAAAGGTAAAAGAGTAGTTGGCTTACACTCGCCACGTCACACAATGTAATACATTAACATACATCATCCAAGTAACATCAGAGTCCGACTACGGACGAAAAGCCAAATGAAATATACCATAAATAAAGCAACACAAGGTCCCGATCATCCTAGTAAGAGCCCTACCGATCCTCGGGATAAGACACGTAGTAACGTCCACGCTCTTCATCGAACTCCCAATACAGCTCTGAACCACCACCTGTGTGGTTCTCAACGGTACCTGCATCTGGTGTTGTGTTGAATCTGTGAACCACAGAGGACTCATCAATCCCGTTCCCGGGTAGCAATACTATCAAAGCCTTAGGTGTGGAAAAGGCTTAAAACAAGGTTGCAGCAGCATTAGCACTAGCTTACGAGTTCAGAGCGAGAAGAGAACAAGTGCCAACGATCGCCAAGTTGATCACGAAGTGATCCTAACTACTCACAGTCAACCATAACCCCACCGTGTTCACTTCCCGAACCCCTTCGGAAAGAGACTGTCACGGTTACTCACGCAGGTAGTGTATTATGAACATGGTGTCAAGTTATCTACAACCGGATATTAACAAATTCCCATCTGCCACATAACCGCGGGCACAACTTTCGAAAGATCAAACCCTGCAGGGGTGTCCCAACTTAGCCCATCACAAGCTCACGATCTGCGGAGTCGCAACTCCAAGGTGGGAAGACCCGAGTATTCTCGGAATCCCGTGCTCAAGATATTCCGACAAAGGTAAAACTAATCCAGCAAGACCTCCCGGCGTGCCGACACCCTGACAGTAGACGCACGTATCTAGTCTCAGGCCACGACCGGATGGGCGATTCTACAGGTATATACCAGACCTCGTCTTCCCCGTGGTGGCCCCGCAGAACCCCAGTTTGGACGAACACTCATGAGGAGCACTGGCCCGGGTTGTTAATTAAGAACTCGGGTTTGCAACGCCCTATGCAAGTTTTAGTTATTAGGCAAAAGTAAAACCAATGTTGGGCCTTGTTGGAAAAGCTTTAGCGCTAAGCGAGTTATCAAGGGGGGCCCATAAACCCCAACCGTGTTAGGGACGCAAAATCAAGGAACATAACACCGGTTTAACGGTTCCTAGGGTGGCATGAGTGGAACAAAACACTAAGCAAAAGGCTTAGCCTTCCACCCATTACCAATATATAGATGATTTAGTTTAGCAGTTTATATATTGTGATATCCCAACAATAACTTCATCACGAAGCAAGAATCTTCAAATCTTCACGTGCAACTAACAACGCTATAAGAGGGGCTGAGCGATGCTTACGTAGCCAAACAAAGGTTTGCTAGGTGGGTGGTTAGAGGGTTTCATGGCAACAATAGGAAGGCTGACAAACAGACATAGGCATCGAGGCAATATCTAAAGAGCGATACATCTAGCATAGGCAAAGATAGTAGTGATATCTGGGTATGGTCATCTTGCCTATTGATTCCACGGAGGGATCGTAACCTTGCTCCTCAAACTCATCCTCGGTAGGAACCTCGTACTCCAGATCTCAAGTCTGAGTATTTACAGGAGGAATCTCCTAGTACTCTGTTTCTGGCCCTCAAAACGAGGTATGAACAGCAGAAGGCAGTAGTCTTGCCAGAAGCACTCCATGATTGGACTCATCTCCGTCTTCAGGATTTCAAGTCCATCGTGAGTACAATCATGTTGTTCATAAGATATGTTCCAAACTGCGCTTTTGTGAGAAGGAGCCTACTTAGGGGGAGAAGATAGAAAAAAACTTTATCTACTATGCTTCCTTCAGATAGGATCCTCCAACAACAATATCGTGCTCGTAACTTCACTGTCTATTCCAAGCTTATTCACATGTTACTTCAGGCTGAAAAGCATGATGAGCTACTTGCTAAGAATGGCTCTCAGCACCCAGTTGGGGCACAACCTTTACCTGAAGTTCATCTGAATGTCGCGAATAGACAAAAGTTTAATGGTACCTTTCGAGGTAAACAATCCAATTTCGAGCACAAGCGAAAGCGCAATGAGAACAGGAGATCCAGAAACTCGGGCAAGGGAAAAGGCACTTCAAAGCACAGGTTTGATAAATCTAAGCTTTGCAACAAGTGTGGATGCTACACGCATTCTACTGAAAAGTGCACAATGCCCAAGCATCTGGTTATGGTGTACCAACAATCTCAGGGACGCAAAGCACCTCAAGGGAAAAGGTTTGAAGCCAACTTCAACCTTCATCCGCATAGCGCACAAGGGGCGGTGGTTCGCACGATGTCCCTCCTGGACCGAGCAACACCATGATTCCTTATCTGCCTGAGGATCCTGCTGAAATGGAGAATACGTTGATTGAGTACACCGCAAACAACATGTTTGGCGAGTTCGACTAGTCCCTCAATCTCCTAGTGATCTACTCATTTATGTCCATTTGTGATGATTGTAATAAGAACATAAGTTTGTTGTTGTCTTTATATTGTATTGTATCAGTACATTTGATATAATAAAGATTGTATACTATGTATTACCATGAGATTTTCTTATTGAAAATTCTTTGTTTTATATAGTTCTTTACGGGGACAATCCGATGGAAGAGGAATTATGCCTTGTGGACAGTGGTGCCACAAACTCCATACTGAGGGAGGTGAAATATTTCCAAACTCTGAAAAAGACGAATGGAGATATTCTAACTATCGCTGGACGCGATAAAGTGATTGTTGGTACTGGACGTGCCATGTTCACCCTCCCAAGTGGTACACATGTGACAATTGAGGATGCTTTACTGTATCTCGATTCTTCACGTACCCTGATCAGTTATCGAGATATCCGTAAAAATGGTTTTCATATTGAAACCCATGAAGACAACAAAGAGGAGTATCTACTCTTTACGAAAGATCACGGATATGGCAAAAAGGTACATGAGAAAATTCCTTCTCTATCGTCTGGTTTGTACTATACGTACATCAAACCCGTAGAACATGTTGCATACAAAGTAATTTTTCAGAATGTTAATGCATTCCAAACCTGGCATGATCTCCTAGGCCATCCCGGAATCGGGATGATGAGAAAAATTACTAGCAATTCCATTGGTCATAATTTGTTTGAGTCAAAATTTCCTCAATCTTCTGATTTTGTGTGCACATCTTGTGCCACGGGAAAGCTAATTTTGAGGCCCTCGCATCTCAAAATACAAGCTGAACCACTTCAGTTCCTTGAACGTATTTAAGGAGACATTTGTGGTCCCATTCAACCATTATCTGGACCTTTCAGGTATTTCATGGTTCTGATTGATGCATCTACACGATGGTCACATGTGTGTCTTCTATCCACACGGAACCATGCATTTGCCAAGATAATGAGGCAAGTCATTAAGTTGCAAGCCCATTATCCTGAAAGTCGAATTAAGACAATTTGAATGGACAACGCTGCAGAATCCTCCTCACATGCTTTCAATGATTATTGCATGGCTTTGGGGATTGAAGTTCAGCACTCTGTTCCATATGTCCATACACAAAATGGTTTGGTTGAAGCATTGATTAAGAGGATTAAACTCATTGCAAGACCTTTGTTGACGAATTGCAACTTGCCAACCTCTTGTTGGGGTCATGCCGTTTTATACGCTGCTGACTTGATACAATTGAGGCCAAATGCATATCACGGCTCTTCCCCTCTGGAATTGGTACGTGGAAATCCTCCAAGCATTTCCCATCTGCGTAAGTTCGGATGTGCTGCATACATCCCAATCTCACCACCAGAGCGGACATCTATGGGCCCACACATGAAATTGGGGATCTATGTGGGGTACAAATCGCCATCGATTATCAAGTACCTGGAACCCCTAACTGAGGATCTGTTCATAGCCCGTCACGCTGATTGCATATTTATTAAGGAACATTTTCCGGCATTAGAGGGAGATTTCAAGTACCAGAAAGAATGCCCGGAAATTGATTGGAATGCTCATGCCATTTCATCCTCTGATCCACGTACCAAAGAGACCGAACTTCAAGTTTGGAAGATCATTAATTTGCAACATCTTGCAAATAATCTGCCAGATTCATTTACTGGTCTGAAAGGTGTTACAAAATCCTTAAATCCGGCCAGAAATGCGCCAGAAAGAGTGGAGGTACCAATAAAAACCACTCAACTCCCTATTCCTAAAAAGAGGGGGAGTAGTACGGCCTCTGACCTCGAGCATGCTTCTAGCAAGCAGCATAGGAATTCGAGGAGAGAAACCTCGAAGTCAGTAAATGCAGGTCAACTCAATGTTGACAAACACCTGATGGGTAGTATACACCTAGTGGAAGGGCAACCTCCACAGTCCAGCTCCAATGTGCACAAACTGGCTGGGACATCGAAACACCCAGACTCAATCGTATTGGGAAATCACGAAGAGTCACTAGGGTGCAGGAAATTTCTATCAACTATGTTGATTCTGGAGAATCATTTGACCGTAAGACTACGACTGTCAACATATATTTCGCTGAAAAGATTGCAGATACCATTCTCACTGATCATGATCCAAGGTCTATCGTTGAGTGCCAAAAGCGCTCCGACTAGCCTAAATGGAAGGATGCAATCCAAGCAGAAGTTGCCTCGCTTAACAAAAGAAAGGTATTCACTGAAGCAATACCGACACCTCCCAGTGTTTTCCCTGTTGGACTCAAATGGATTTTTCTCCGGAAACGGAATGAGAACAATGAGGTGGTGAGATACAAAGCAAGGCTTGTAGCACAAGGTTTCACGCAGAAACCTGGCATTGATTTCACTGAAACATATTCTCCAGTAATGAGTGCAACCACTTTCCGATATCTTATATCTTTGGCAGTGCAAAATCGTATATCTATGCAATTGATGGACGTCGTGACCGCATATCTTTACCGGTCACTAGATTCGGACATATATATGAAGGTTCCTGATGGAATCTCTGTCCCGGATAAAAATGCAAAACGCAACATGTATTGTGTAAAGCTGAATAAGTCATTATATGGCTTAAGACAGTCGGGGCGGATGTGGTACAACCGACTGAGTGAGTTCCTTCTTCAGAAAGGTTACTCCAATGGTGCTGATTGCCCATGTATTTTCATCAAGAAGTCCTCTACAGGATTTTGCATCATTTCTGTGTATGTTGACGATCTCAACATCATTGGCAGCACACCAGACATTGATGAAGCACGCAATCACCTAAAGATGGAATTTGAGATGAAGGATTTGGGTAAAACCAAATTTTGCTTAGGTATTCAACTTGAGCACCTTCCCTCAGGAATCATGGTACACCAAGCTGCCTATATCCAGAAAATATTGGAGAAATTCAATATGGACAAATCATATCCATATAAAACTCCTATGGTGGTTCGATCTCTAGACGTAGAGAAAGATCCGTTCAGACCGAGGGATGATGGAGAAGAGGTGTTGGGACCTGGAGTTCCATACCTCAGTGCCGTTGGAGCGCTTATGTATCTTGCAAATTGCACAAGACCTGATATTGCATTTGCAGTGAATCTACTTGCTAGACATAGCGCAGCTCCCACCAAACGTCATTGGTCTGGAGTGAAGAATATATTTCGATATCTCCAAGGCACAAAGGATCTTGGCCTATTTTTCTAGTTCCAGATAAATCTGGACTCTGATATGATTGGATATGCAGATGTCGGTTATATGTTTGATCCCCATAATGCCAGGTCTCAAACCAGCTTTGTGTTCCTACATGGTGGTACTGCTATATCATGGAAGTCTTCAAAACAGACTCTGGTGGCAACATCTACCAATCATTCTGAAATAATTTCATTATTTGAAGCAACATGCGAATGTGTATGGCTTCGCAGAAGATAAACCACATACAACAGTCATGTGGAATTGGTTTGATAGAATCATCCATCATTATCTATGAAGATAATGCGGCCTGCGTTGCACAGATGCAAACAGGATACATCAAGAGCAATATCACCAAGCATATTTCTCCTAAATGGTTTTTCCCCGATAATCTTCAGAAAAGCAAGGAAATAAGCATTCTGCAAGTCAAATCATGCGACAACCTTGCTGATTTATTTACCAAGTCGCTACCAAATTCAACATTCCAGAAATATGTTCATGGAATTGGTATGCGACGACTTATGGACTTGCAGATGTCAGGGGGAGTCTCTTCTTGAGATATCCGTATTTAAATGACATCACATTATGCTATCTTTCTTTGTGAGTATATGTTTCAGGATCTCATCAAAGATTTTATGAAGAACTTTTGAAGAAGAATCTTTTGAGATGATAGAGCTCCCTGGACAATGGTGAAGATGATTCTACATGGTCAAGCGTAGATTAGGGGGAGTGTTAAAACTAATTCTGTAATTAGGGGAAAATCTCCCCTTGCCCAAACCGGCGGTGCAATTTGTTCCGCAACGGACGCGTCCCTTCGATCTCCTGGAACCGACGCCCTCTCGAGGGATCGTCGTGTCTCTTCAGGACATATAAAAGGGGCCTGTAACTATCGATGAACTTACTCGATCACTTCTGATTCAAACACAAATAAGCACCCACGTGCATACTTTGGTCGGTCTATTGCGGGTGTGGGCTCCCTTTATTTTTCATTAATCTTTTCTTATTGTCTTTCATTTTCTTTTCAAAAAGCATTCGTGCGTCCAAAAAAGTTCTGAATTTTTTAAAATAGTCATGAATTGGAATGTTCGCCAATTTAGCATTTTTTTCTTTTAAAAAAATAAAATGTTCATAAATTTAAAAATTATTCGTGCTTGCAAAAAAAATCAAGGGTTTAAAAAATTATTCCTAAATTTAAAAAATGTTGATGAAAAAAAACAACACGTATTTTGTTTCATGAATTTCAAAAAGGTTCATGAATCCAGAAAACTTCACGAAATAAAAAAATATCCATGAGTTCAAAAAATGTTCGCGACTTCCAAAAACCATTCACAAGTTTCAAATTAAATGTTTTCAAACTCCAAAAATATTCATGCAGTTAAAAAAATTGACACTTTCAAAATCTTTGAGGACTTTCAAAAAATTGTTCACAAGTTTGAATTAGTTCCTTCAATTTGAAAATGTTCGCAAATTCTGAAAATCGTAGACTATTTATGTCCATGAATAGTTGAATTGTTCTTGATTTAATTTTTATGATTTTTTAAGGTTTGTGATATTGAACAACGAAACACGGATAAATAAAAAATAAAAGTATGCAAAATAATAAAAAGAAAAGGGGAAAAAACAAAAACAGACTAACTGGCAGTCATTCCCGCTGGCGGGTGTGAGGGGCCTCCTGTATAGTGCGTACTGCCCCCGCTCCCCCACGCGCTCATGATGGGCGGGCCGTGTGCAGGGCTGGAATCACCTTTTTTTTTTTTTGCTTTTTTCCCGTTTAAAAATAAATCGTGATTTCCTAAAAAGCTACAAAATGTGAAATGTTCGTGAATTCAAAATTGGTTCATGATTTAAATGTTCGGGCAATGATAAATGCTCACGGATTTCAATAAAAATGTTCTTCAAATTCAAAAAAATGTTCGTGATTTCAAAATAATGAACATTTTATTAATTTTAATGAATATTTTTAATTTCGATGAACAAAATTTTCTAATAGTTATGAACATTTGTTTTAATTTGGTGGACATATTTTGAATTCGATGAACATTTTTTGAACTTGATGAACACAATCTGTATCGAAGAATGTATTTTTGAAAAAAGATGGAGTAATTTTGAATTTGATGAACATTTATTGAAATCGATGAACAAATGTCGGAAATTGATGAACATTTTTCAACATGATGATTTTTTTTTAAATCTGATGAACAAATTTTGAATTCGACATTTTTTTTTGAAAAACGATGAACAAACAATGTTGACGTATTTGAAAACGCAAATTCGGAATAAAAATTGAAAAGGTAAAAAAGAGAAAGAGAAAAGGAAAACCGAAACAAAAGGTAAAATGAAAAAGAATAAGAATAAAATGAAAACAGAAAGCAGAAAAAGAAGGGGAAAACGAATGAAAAAGAAACCAGGAAATGGCCGGCCCATACGTACACCCGCGCGGGAAGAGGGGTACGCGCTAAGTTGCTGGCCGGCACGGTACACACCATATGGGAGCCCGCAGCGTTTGGTCGGTATCCCCCAACCTCAAGAGAGTAGGATCCGCCCTTGCGGTGGGCTGATTTTCCCAACCGAGCCCAATCCATGTGATGTCACCTTGGATCAGTGTGTAAAACCCTTATAAATAATCCGTACATTCAGCATTACTTATTTGTACCTCTCCGAGAGACCGAGAACGGTCGTTCACTCGGGGACCTCCATGAAGTGCAGTCCTCAATTAGGGTTCGTAATCTATGCATATAAATACAATCTACTTCCTCTGTAAACTAATATAAGAGCATTTAGATTACTAAAGTAGTGATCTAAACACTCTTATATTAGTTTACGGAGGGAGTATAATATAGTTCTCACTTAATATATATTTTGTGCGGGGGTTAAAAGGATTTCATTGCTCTCAACGGTTAGAAATTTCGTTCCTACATAGCAGAGGGATGTTTGTAGGTCCAGAGCGCAACCAAATCGGCCCTCCGATCGTGCGTTAATGAGAGCATAAGTAAAAAATAAGGATTATAGCATAAGTATTTAATTCATTTCTTTCACAAAAGTATTGCACGCATGCAACTACCAAATGAAGCAACTGTTTGCATTCTACTAGTTGATCGCATACTTTGTATCAATAATATCTACTGTTATGTTCTCTCCGCGGGTAGTTCGTCCTCTCCCGTCGCTCACTTCGATAATATCTACTCTCTTCTCTTCTGTTCTCGCTGCTGGCACCTCGTCTACTATCGTCCCGTCGATGCTGCCTGCTGGAGCCGCCGTGGCCGTGGGAAGATTCATCCCTCCGCCTCTTGCGGCCGGATTCGGCATCGACGTTGTCACTGATCTTGTCAATTTTACCGTCTGTTGTGTTGCGCTCCCCTGATGGGTCGACGACATGCCCGGCGAAGAGGATCGCATGCGACTCCTCCTCGATTATAAAGTAGGCGAACGGGTGGTCGGCGACGAAAAGCACTTCCTCCGGCGGGTCTTGAGAGGATTTCGCAGTGACGTCATAGATGGCCAAAGCGGCAGCTCTGGTTCCGACCTCGTTGACCTCGATGACAGCCTTCTGGAAGACGTCTTGCACGCACAACTCGAAGCCGTCATCCAGCATCTCGGAGAGGTCGACCCGATGGCTGAAAGGCAGCCGGAGCCCAAGGTCCTTAAGGACGGCGGTGACGCTGCTCCTCGAGGAGAGCTCGAACCTGGGCACCAGTACCTCGTCGACCTTGACCCTGCGCGTCGGCAGGTGCTCGCGGAGGAAGCCTGCCGGGGACGACGACGTGATCTTGTCCAGCAGGCCCGATAGGCCGTCGCGCGCGTCCGGGAGGAAGATGCACATGCTGTGGCGCTGGGTGTACGCTGTGCTGCTCTCGTAGGGTAGCTTGAGCACCTTGAACCCGTCGTGCACGGCCATGTAGTGATAGTATTTTCTGTGGTTGGTCATGAAGGGCACGTCGACGGCGGTGCCGTCGTGCCGGTAGAAGGGCCTGTTCCTGGTCGAGCTCTTGTAGAAAGGCACTTCCCACTTGCCCCTGAAGTAGATGGCGTTGGCCAGCACGAGGTGGGTGTCCCGGTGTACGGCTCCCCGAGGGACGGCGGAGTCGATGAGGTTCCTCGTGGAGGCAGCGGCCCACGCGTTGATCTGCGCCCTCGCTTGCTCCGGGTCGTTGCGGAAGTCCACGGAGCTGGCCTCGGCCTTGTACCTGCCGACGACGGCGTCGCGGAAGGCCGGCTTCAGCGGCCGCCTGAGGTCGCTCCACACGCCGCACGCGAACGCCACGCTCGGCCCGCCGCCGTCAGGATCCAACGATCCGTCCAAGAGACGCTCCACGGAGTCCTCTAGCTCGCGGCGGGACCGTGCGCCTAGGACGCCGAGGATCTCTTCCAGGGTCTCCCCAGCGGCGCCGACGGCCAGGAGTGCCAGGCCGGCGTAGATGGAGAGCGGCGAGAAGACCAGGTTGCGGTCCCTGTTGGCGTCCGCGAGTCGCTTGGTGAGGCGGGCGGCGAGATCGGCCATGCCGGCGGACTGCTGCGCCTCCATGGCAACCTACAGGTCAGAGATCAATGGGTTCGACGATACGCCCCGGCCTGATATATAGGGGCACGTAAGTCCGTTGTGATTATGGAGTCCGACATTAACAGCCGTGCGTGAGTGCGACATGTTGTGATCCGACTCCGAGTGCGACCCGTGACCATTGGCCATAGCTGATTTTCAGCAGTAAAAAACTACTTCCAGTGGCAAAACCACATCTTACTCGCTTCGTTTCAAAATATTTGTCTTTTTAGACATTTCAAATAGATGTATATAGATATATTTTAAAATGTAGATTAACTCATTTTGTTTCGTATGTAGTCATTTGTTGAAATCTCTAGAAAAATAATTTAAGAACGGAGGGAGTAATTCTGAATTTGAAAAAAAAAAAAAAGAATTAGCACCCCGGTGACCATTGGCGGTTGCTGATTTTTACTACCTCCATGTCCCAAAACGCCTTATATTTTAATTCTGAGGGAGTACTAAACTAATTCTGGAATTGGAAAAATAAAAGAATTAATGACTTTAGCATATTGAGCTTACAACGTTAGGTAAGTTTGCTTCCTTTGCGAGATAAGTATACATTTTATCTTCAATGGCACTGTGGAAACAACCCACGCCCACACAGCGACGTGTCCATGGCCATGTGGCCACGAGGTGTGTATAACAGATGCACTGCCCAATTTTTTTCAGCAAATAAGACGAGCTGTAGTGGCCCGAGTTGTTCGCCTCGATCCGTGCAGCGCAGTATCAGATCCTCTTGTGTACATAACTTTTGCTTTCTTTTTAAAATTTTGTTCATACTTCCAAATTATTCAAAATATATGTATATTAAAGAAAACACTTTATGTAAAACATTTTAAAAAGGAAAATCAAGCATTTTACAAAGTACAATGTGTACACAACGAATGTTTCTTACGTATATGAAAAATGTATACAAAAAAATACACAATGTATTAAAAATTATTAATCCAGAATTAAAAAAAAATGTTAATTGAGCATTTAAAAATGTTAAATGTGCATAGAAAAATGTACATATTATCAAAAAACACATTACGCGAGATTTGAAAATAATAATAATAAAGCAATTGAAAATTTAAATATGTATAGGGAAAATGTTTCTCATGTATATGAAAAATGTATATAAATATATATATATACAATGTGTATAAAGAAAATTGATCATGTATTCAAAAAATGTTAGTCATGTATATAAAAATAATAGAAGTGTGTACGAAAAAAATATTCATCATGTATTGAAGAAATGTTAAACGTGCATATGAAAATGTGGATCATGTGTGGAACTTTTTATAAATGGCAATAAGACATTTTATCACATGCCATGCAGATAATTTTATATACAATCAGAAAATATTTATATTCGTGTTCAACATTTCTTAAATAAAGAATTTACTTTTTTAAAATATATGTTTTGAAGTCAGAATTTACTTAATGTATGTTCTACATGTTTTGTATACACGATCAACATTTTTATATACAGGCTTAACATTTTAGAAATACATGATCAACATTTTCTCATATAAACAAAAGAGAAACAAAGGAAAAACAAAAAAAAGGGAATCAAAACGAAAAAAAGAAAAGGACAAAGAAACACTGTAAAAAGGATGAACAACCAAGAAAACTGAGAAAGAAACAAAGAAAACCGGTGAAAAACAAGAAAGATACAAAAAAGCCAAAGAAAAAATATATACCTGCTTTACTAATAAAGAGATTAGTGCTTCTGCCCGTCGGGCACGTCCTTTTGTAGAAAATCCCATGTTCTTTCTTGAAAACAACCTACAATACTGGATTAATTGCCTCCAAAGAATTAGTTTATTTTTTTTACAGAAAACCCCCTATAGTTTTCTCAAATCAACAAACGGTCATGGTTTAAGTGAGTCCGTAGAACTGTTTGTTGTTTGGGGAAAACACCCTGACATTTGGTTTAATCAACCTATAATCAATATCATATGTTTTAAAATTAGTCATATATTTTGAATCATAACTTTGGTTTTAACGTGTTATATATGAGACGTCAGGTACACCTGTAACAATTTTGACTGACCAATAGCCAATTTTTTATCACAAGGCAAAGAATAACCAGTTACACCAAATGATGCAGTCAAAACAGCCAAAACCACACATGTGACCCAAGTTAATTCACGGAGTTTTTTAAAAACCCCTGTGAGATACACACGAAATACATGCAAGATCATCATTAAAACCACCATACTTCCTGACCATCGATGAACTGTACAAAAAATATGTAGAATCTGAATATGGTGTTATTTTACCTATTAACCATTTTAAATGCTATTTAGGGCGCAATATTAATCAGTAGTGTGTGATCCGCATTTTTCCTATCGATGCGGATCCAGATTGAAAATGAACACCTTAGCGAAACTAGATTAGAGATGAAAGAAATCATCTATAACCATGCATGCACGTGTTTGCAATTGTGTGTGTGTGTGAGAGAGAGAGGCCTTAGGATTGACCACATTCAAACGCATTGTGCTTGTGTGAGCACTAGGGCCACACTTGGTGAGGGTGAGAAGGAGGATAAGTGGCAGCACAAATAATATGTCATGTTCAAATAAAGAATGTTGATCTATTAAGGTATTGAGTCATGATTATTGGGTTAGATGCCTGTGTTAATTTTTTCCTGAGAACTAGCATGTAGCCTAGTGGCAAGGGTGGGCAGTGGCGCACCCTGCAGCCAGGGTTTGAATCCTGTCAGGGTCGAATTTTTGGTTTCTCACCCGAATGGGATTCTTCTATAAAACTAAGTCCTGGATGTTAGTGCCCATGGATTTCATTTAAAAAAAATCCTAGTATATAAAAATAAAATAAATAAAAGAAAAAATGATGAAAACAAGAAAGAAACAAAAAAAATCAAAGGAAACAAAGAAAAAATGAATAAACAAGAAAATCCGGTTAAAAAGAAAGAAAACTAAAACCAAAGAAAAACATATAGCAGAAACAAAGAAAAACAAAAATAAAAGGGGAAAACCAGAAAAAAAAACTTAAAGGAAATCGGACCAACCAGTAAAGCGATTGACACCTCGAGCGAGCGAACGCGATAGCAAGAAGAATAAATGAGCCAGCCGAGCCCAATCCAGGTGGGTGGGCCAAATTTCACAACCGAGCCCAATCCAGATACATAAGGTGCCACGTTGGATTAGTTTGTAAAATCTCTATAAGTAAGGTAAATGTTTACACCCGGCGCGCCGGCCGAACTTTGGGCCGGACAAGCGCGAGCCACGCGATTGAGGCAAATCCTACGCACGCAACGTGGCCCTCGATTATTTTTTGTGGGGCCACAGAAATATCAGTCCACCGCCCCGCATCTTGCCCCTCTCGTTCTTATCCATTCCCCATTCATCGCTCTCGTCCTCTCCGCACCCCGCCCCGCACAAGCCCCACTTCCACCGTCGGCCGGTGTTCGCTGCGCTGGCCGCTGCTTCAACTGCATCCAGGCGAAGCTGCTTCTCAACGGCTGGACTATGAGGCGTTGAGGTGTTGTGCAAGGGGAGCTGCAAGCCACATCTGGTGGGCCTGCAAGCAGCAGAGGCAAGCGTTAGGATTGGCGACGGCCGCTGCCGCTAGCCGCCGACGCTAGCCGCCGACGCCTAGCTGCACCGATGAGGTGGTCTGCAACCAGCAAAACGGCGAGAACGGCCCCAGCTAAGTGCTACAACTACGACAGCGAGATGCTGGGACCAACACCCAAATTTGCTACTACCAATGTTTTTTTGGTTTTGTCCCAATTTTGTTGTTTTTGCTACCACCGCACTTTAGATTTACTGGAACTAGCACAAAATTTTGCTACCACCGGCGTTCTAGATTTTGCTGGAAATGATGCCAATTTTTTCTAGCACCGGCGTTCTAGTTTGCTGGAATCATATCCATTTTTTGCTACAATCAGACATTTTTTTGCTTTTGCTGGAACAAACGTCCAATTTTTGGAATTTTGTTTCCAATGACGTTTTGTTTTGCTGGAACCACTTCAATTTTTGCTACCTCTGGTGTTTCAGCAGTTGGAACATTGCCCAAGTTTTTGCATATTTGCTTCCATCGTTTTTATTTTTGCTGGAACCAGCCTCAAATTTTGCTACCACCATATCACGATTTTTTTGCTTGAACCATGTGCCGATTTTGCTGCAACCTGCATTTTCTTTTGCTGGAACCTGCGATGGGACCAACATGACGGGGAGATGCATCATTGGTTTTTGCTGAAACCACATCAGGGAGCTGCATCGTTGGGTTTTGTTGGAACCGGCAACGTAAATAGCTACAGCCGTCAAATTTTTTTCCGCTACAATCATCAATGGGGCGAGAACTGGG
>LR738713.1:631359349-631398983 GCA_902687465.1 Secale cereale | reverse complement strand
CCTTTCTCTGGCGGCGAGATATGACGTCGGCAAGCTGCAACCGGCGAAGATGGCGAGCTATGATGGGGGTGCAGGGGCGCAAGATGCGGGGGGTGCGGCGTGCTGTCGAGAGCGCTCCTTTTTTTCTGCCGAAAGATGTGGGAGAGAAGGATGAAGAAGGAACAGCAGATCGTGCGGTTACGCACGCACGAATCGTGCGGCTAGCGACTGACCGGCCCCAATTTGGGACGGCGCGCCGGCGCAGATCACTGCCCTATAAGTAATACGTTCATGTAGCTTTACTCATTCGTACCTCTCCGAATTAGCTTTAGTTGGGTCCATAGGATATGCATATAAATGCATTCATATAAGATAGCTTTTATTTAGTACTCTGTCTGTAAAGAAATATAAAAGCATTTAGATCACTATACCTTCGTCCTAATTTATCGGCCTCCTTTGTATTTTCTGTTAGAACTTGACCGTAAATTTAACTAAAAAAATATTAATACATGTTACAAAAAATTATATCATAGGATTCATATTTTAATATAGTTTTCGATGATAAAATGTTTGCTATGTATAGATTATATTTTACTCCAAATACGAGGGAACCAATAAATCAGGACTGAGATAAGTATTGCACAAGTAAAAAAAATAGGGACCGCCTGGAACTCAGCTAGCTGAGTTATACTATGGTCTCAATCACCTGATGTAAGTTGATGTCATCAACTAGTTGTGTCCCATTTTCTGTTTTTGTTGTTTTCCCGGCTCGTTTACTGTTATTCCTTTGTAAAAGCCTGGAGGCCCAAGTGGTTTGGCGCACACATCTGTCGGGCTTTTTTCTCTGTTCTTGCTATGTCGATGGTTTTGCGTGGCACCTGAACTCACATGCCCCTAGGCAAAAAAAAAAGGATTGGTTGCTATGTCTCCTTTGCCTAGCGTCTCTTTTTCTCGTTGGGTTGGGCCAGATTTTCATTAGCTATTTAAACTACACGTATACTTCCTCCGTTCACAAATATTTGTCTTTCTAGAGATTTCAACAAGTGACTACATACGAAACAAAACGAGTGAATCTACACTCTAAAATATGTCTACATACATCCGAATGTTGTAGTCCATTTGAAATGCATAGAAGGATAAATATTTGGGAACGGAGGGAGTACAAAAGAGAAAAACATTTTATATGGGTTTGTCATCACGTGACTTTCGACTGAAAAAAGAAGACGCATTGAGAAGAAAAAAATGACCCTAAAAGACTATGAGTAGTAACTATATTTAAGAGAAAAATAACCAAGAATGCTTTTAAAGAATTGCGGCCAGATCTGAAACATGCAATTGCGACTTGATTTACAACTTGCCTTTGTGACACCAACTTGAAAACTTGAAGTTGCGACCCGACTTTGAATACTTGCAGTTCAGTTGTGACCCAACTGTGAAAACTTGCAGTTGCGACCCGACTTTGAAAACTTGTAGTTGCGACTTGACATTGAAAACTTGCAGTTGCAACCCGACTTTGAATATTTATAGTTGTGACCACATTTAAAAATTAGTAGTTGCGACCTCACTTGAAAACTTACAATTGCAACCTGACTTTGATTACTTGTAGTTGCGATTCAACTTTGAATACTTAATATTGGGACCCGAATTTGAATGCAGTTGCCGCCACATAGAAAAACATGCATTTACGACCCTACTTGAAAACTTGAAGTTGCGAACCGACTTTGAAAACTTACGGTTGCGACCCAACCATGAAAACTTGCCGTTGCGACCTTACTTTGAATAATTCGAGTTACAACTTGACATTGAAAACTTGGAGTTGCAACCCGACTATTAATATTTATAGTTGCGACCACATTTATTAGTTTGTAGTTGCAACCTCACTTGAAAACTTGCAATTGCAACCCAACTTTGAGTACTTGCAGTTGTGATCCGAATTTGAATACTTACAATTACGACCCGAATTTGAATACTTGCAGTTGCGGCAACATTAAAAAACATGCATTTACGACCCTACTTGAAAACTTGCTGTTGCGACCCGACTTTGAATACTTGCAGTTGCGAGCCGACTTTGAATACTTGCAGTTGCGAGCCGACTTTGAATACTTGGAGTTGCGACCCGAGTTTGAATACTTGTAGTTGCGACTCGACTATGAATACTTGCAATTGCGACCCTACTTGAAAACTTGTAGTTGCGACCCCACTTGAAAAATTGCAGCTATTCCTCGACTTTGAATACTTGCAATTACGACCCCACTTGAAAAACTTGAAAGTGCGACTACATGTATAAACTTGCAGTTGTGAGCCGACTTCAGTAATGATGTCATTAGAATAAGAAGGAAAACAAAAAAGACACAATTTTTTTAAATGAAAACAAAAATAAAAATTTAAAACTAAATGAATATGAAAATCAAAAAATATAAATCTCTACCTAATAATAAAGAAAGTTGGGTTTCAGCCCGTCCGTCGCCTCTTTTGCAGAAAACCCCCTCCCTTTTCTCGAAATTAACCCGCACTCCATCTTTAAGTTTGTCCGAATCGTTTTTTCACGTTTTACACAAAACCCCCTGAGTTATATCCTAATTAACCCGCGATACATATTTTTTCGCAGCAAATAGTTATTTTACAGTTTTACTTGAACCCCCCTGATATATACGTTAATCACCCCGCAGTTTATTGATTTTTTTAATTCTAAATAGCCGTATTTTTTAAACCGCAACTCCAATTTAAACATGTTATATATGAAATTTGATTAGAAAAATATGTAGAATTTGAATACAGTGTTATTTTACATTTCAAATAGCCGTATCTTTTAAACCGCAACTCCAATTTAAACATGTTATATATGAAATTTGATTAGAAAAATATGTAGAATTTGAATACGATGTTATTTTACATTTCAAATATTTTTAAATACTATTTATGGTGCAATATTAATCAATGGCGCACAATCCCTCTATATTTCATACCGGTGATCTATATTGCAACATGTAAACTTAAGTGTTAATATTTGGGGAAGGTTATAATCTTTGGGCATGTTGTACTTGCACAAGGTTATAAAAAATGTTCGTGGATTCAAAAGTGCTTTTATAAAAAAAGTTTTCTTATCCTAAAAATATTTGAAATTTTGAAGACAAAAGTTTGGGAAATAAAACAATGTTCATGAATTTAAAAAGTTGTTTTAATAAAAAATGTTAATAAAATTGAACAAAATTTTGTCAATTCAAAGAATGTTCATGAATGAAAAATTATTCTAAAAATCAAAAACAGTTGGCGACTTACAAAGTAGTTTATTTATTTATAAAATGTTTCCTGATTCGGATAATGCTCATGCTTTAAAAAAATGGTTTTTAAATAAAAAAGTGTTCATGAATTTTAAAAATTGTTTCACCGGTTTCCAAAACAATGTTCTTACATCCTTCAAATGTTCGCAGATTCAAGGAAATTGTTAAAAAAATATGCTTGCAAAAATAATAAAATCTTCATGAATTCAAAAAATTGTTTATGATTTCACGAAATTGACAGTGATAGTGTATCTCGATGGTGCAACAAATGTGATCATGGCCATTGAAGATTATGATATTTTTCCTCGTTGCAACGCACGGGCTCTTTTGCTAGTTATAAAAAAATAAAAAGGAAGAGAAACACAAAAAGTGAAAGCCTAAATAGTCAACCCCCCACAAAAAATGCCTGAACAGTCAATCTTTAATCTATTGTAACGAAATAAACATTAAGCTGAAATAAATGAATACACTTAATTAGGAGAAGGAAAAGAGCGGAACAATTTTCTACTAAATAGTGAATAAGAACATTTTTTTTAAACTAAAATAATAAAATAAAAATAAAAATAGCAAATAATTCAAAAGAAAACAATTAATCGGCACACAAAAAAGAAAACAATAAATCGGGAGATAAAAAACTGAAAAGAAAAGTCGTTAGAAAAGAGCTGACCATGGCACCTACGGTCAACAAATGACAATAACACGATTCACATGGGCTCCACCTGTACGATTCAAAAGAGGAATGCAAACAGCTTTTTTTTTTTAGGGTGAGGAATGCAAACAGCTAAAAACGATTCACATCCTTCGATCATCCTCTTTCTTTTTTTGGTTGAGTAAAAAAAGCCCACGTAGCCCAGCTCCGTAGACAAACAAAAACAAAAACCAGGCAGCACTCATGCACATGGGCTGCCCCGAGACCGCAGCCGAATCAATGCACAACAACGACACAATCTCGTGCGTGGCGATCGAACGGTCAAAAAAGTGAGTGAGACCATAAATAAAACTCAGTTAGCTGAGTTCCAGCAAATCCGAAAAAATACTCTATTGCAAAAGTATTCAATTCAATTTTTTTTTCATAAGTATTGCAAGCATGCAACTGCCAAATGAAGAAACTATTAGTTTCATCATAGTTGATCGCGTGCTTCATTATCAATAATATCTACTGCTATGTTTTCTTCGTGGGCTGTTAATCCTCTCCCGTCGATCGCTTCGGTAATATCTACTCTCTTCTCTTCTGTACTCTCTGCTGGAAACTCGTCTACTCCCGTCCCGTCGATGCTGCCTGCTGGAGCTGTGGCCGTGGGAAGATTCATCCCTCCGCCTCTTGCGGCCGGATTTGGTGCCGTCCTTGTCACTGATCCTGTCAATTCTATGCTTTGTTGTGCTGCGCTCCCGGGACGGAATCACCACCCCGGTAACATTGCTAGGGTCGACGACATGTCCGGCGAAGAGGATGGCATGCGACTCCTCCTCGATTATAAAGTAGGCGAACGGGTGGTCGGCGACGAAAAGCACTACCTCCGGCGGGTGTCCACATGAGGATTTCACAATGGCGTCATAGATGGTCAAAGCGGCAGCTTCCGTTCCGTCCTCGTTCACCTCGATGACAGCCTTCTGGAAGAAGACATCTTGCACGACGAACGGAAAGCCGCCCACCTCCACCATCTCGGAGAGGTCGGCCCGTTGGCTGAAAGGTAGCCGGAGCCCCAGACCTTTAAGGACGGCGGTGACGCTGCTCTCGGAGGAGAGCTCGAACCTGGGCACCAGTACCTCGTCGACATTGACCCAGCGCGTCGGCAGGTGCTCGCGCAGGAAGGCTGCCGGGGACGACGACGAGATCTTCTCCAGCAGGCCCGCTAGGCCGTCGCGCGCGTCCGGGAGGAAGATGCACATGCTGTGGCGCTGGGTGTACGTCGGACTACGCTGGTATCCTAACTTGAGCACCTTGAACCCGTCGTGCGCGGCCATGTAGTGATAGTTTTCTCTGTCGAACGTCATGAAGGGGACATTGACGGCGGTGCCGTCGTGCCGGTAGAAGGGCCTATCCTCTGTCGAGCTCTTGTAGAACGGCACTTGCCACTTGCCCCTGAAGTAGATGGCGTTGGCCAGCACGAGGTCGGTGTCCGGGCGTACGGCTCCCGGAGGGACGGCGGAGTCGATGAGGTTCCTCGTGAACGCCGCGGCCCACGCGTTGATCTGCGCCATCGCCTGCGCCGGGTCGTTGTGGAAGTCGACGGAGCTGGCCTCGGCCTTGTACTTGCCGACGACGGCCGACGGCGTCACGGAAGGCCGGCTTCAGCGGCCGCGTCAGGTCGCTCCAGACGCCGCACGCGAACGCCACGCTCGGCCCGCCGCCGTCAGGATTCGACGATCCGTCCAGGAGGCGCGCCACGGAGTCCTCTAGCTCGAGGCGGGACCGCGCGCCTAGGACGCCGAGGATCTCTTCCAGGGTCTTCCCACCGGCGCCGCCGGCCAGGAGCGCCAGGACGGCGTGGATGGAGATCGGAGAGAAGACCAGGTTGCGGTCGCTGTTCGCGGCCGCGAGTCGCTTGATGAGGCCGGCGGCGAGATCGGCCATGCCGGCGGACTGCTGCGCCTCCATTGTCAATCTAGAGAATTAGAGATCAATCTTCCTGATATTTATGGAGGGGCACGTAAGTCGGTCGTGATCATGGAGTCCCAATCTGCCATACGTGCGTGCGTGCGACTTGCTGTGATTTGAGTGCTTCCCGTGACCATTGGCGGTTGCTGATCTTTTTCTGGAATTGAAGGAAATAAAAGAATACATTATTTAATTATAAGCATAATCAGCGTTCACCATCAGATAGTTTGCTTTCTTGTGAAACACAAACCGTCTCCAATGCTACTCAACTTTGCTTTCAACGACCCTGAAAGTTTGCTTCGGTCAAGAACATGATGAATGAAATTTGATTTAGTTATCTTTCGACACCATCGAAGATGGGCTCTTGCCACCATCGCCGAGGAGTTTGGTGTCACCAACGAGGAGTCTCGCAAAGTCATAGCTACAGATGGTGCAACATCATCGACCTGATGTTGATGTGCTCCACAATATGCCAACCACTGAATGGAGACTGGACAAGGCCGCTCCCAACGGCGGCATGGGTGCCCTGCCCGCCCTCGCCACCATCCTCCACCTCGTTCTTTGTTCTCCCGGTTGTTGTCGTACAAAGCCAACGACAAAGCTCGCTCTTCGAATGGCGACGGTGGGGGTAATCCCTATGTTGCTCATTTGAGCAGCCTTGGGCAATGCAACTCAGGTGGACGGTGATGTTAGCTCACTAGTGTAGGCTAGCTGGGGCGGTGGCGCTAGGTATATCACAATGCCTTTTCCTTCCTCCCTCATATGGTGGTGCTCTATCTGACCCATCAGTGGCCAAGGAGACGGTGCCGTGGCACAAGTGCGACATACTTGTGCCCGACCGACGAAGACAAGGGCCACATCAGCTGGAAAGGGATCAGAATAGTTGGATCTGCCTTAGGGGCAATGGCCCTAGATCTGAGATCTGAGATTTGTGGCATGGCTCGTCCATCTATGGAAACACATCATGGCAGCAAGCAGTGATGGTCGGTCAGGCGTGAGGCGGTGCGATGTGTGGCTCGTGGCTCTCTCTATCCTATGATGACACCACATAGGTCATGTGGCAGCGTCCGGAAGCAATTAATATGATGTTGTCTTTTCCAATTTCCTTCTATTTGGGCCTGGCCTATCCCGCGTGGTTGGATATAAGAAAGCACTACAATATTATCGGTTTTCAAAAAAAAAACACACACATCCTCTTACCTCTCCCATTTGTTGTAATCTTTCCGTATCTTGTGAGAGAGTGTCAAATGATGTACTAAAAGTGGGTGGCGGAAGACAAGCGACGACTATGGTTCTTGCAATCTCAACAGACTCTCTCGCCTTCAACCTACCGTGGCAAGGAGGACTTGTGTCCTTCTTTCCTTGTTAAGAAGTTACAAGTATGAATTTATAGTCTATGTCGACAGCGCTCGGGCGAAGAGTGTGATGCCGTTGAGAACAAATTTCCTTTGATTCTTCTTTTGCCGTGATGTTGCTTTATTGGGTAACGTCGTGGAGCTAGTGATGTCTTGTCTCCGCAGGTTCTATCTTGTAGAATTTGAGTTTTTATCCTCGCAAATGTGTTCATGACCATATTATGGATTTGTGCTAGTATCTGGTGCTTTGTTTGTATGACGATTTGTGGATTTGGAGAGCTTCTATGATATTTTGGTGAAGATTTTTTGTGGTTCAAATACATGTACTTTTCGGCTTCCCATCTTTTTGGATGGCTAGTTCATGGGTTTTAGGAAACTTTGAGAAGTTGTTGCAAGTATATGGGTGGCGATGCCACTACGATGGTTTGATTGCAGTGTCTTTACTGGAACTATGACAATATTTCATATTGCAAAGATTGTGACCATGAACAATAAGCCTCCGAGAGATTCATTTGTGATTCTTATTCATAAGAGTTACTTATGTAATTCCTTAAGTTTAAGGTCCAAAGCATATTGTGCATGTACTGGTTGTCAAGTTTGAATAAAGGTACATGGGATTTAAAGAAAAAGCAAAGCACCAAAATAACTTATACTTGAGAGAGAAGGCCGGGCGGGTGGGCTTGGTGGTAGCAGCGGGGATGGCACCGACGGGAGGCTGCAACAAAGAATTCTTTGAGCCAATTTGAGTTGATTTCTCCTTTAGATTTTTTGCATGCTTGAGAAGGATTTTTTTACTATTATACACATCTGTCCATTGCACAAATCCGTTGGCTAGATTGCTCTACAAAAATCTATGAACTTAAGATCCATGCTGAGCGGGGAGGAACTTGCCCGTGCATCCGCCTGAGATGTAAAGGTTCCCTTGGTATCTGATGGAGCAGTTGCAACGATACCCTGGGCCATTGGACGAATCCACGCAAAACTATGTTTCCGCCACGGCACGCATAGGAAGACATGTTTCTGCGTGCCGCCTCACATGTTCCAATCACCCAGTCAAGCACCACTGGCTGGCGGCCGTTGTAGGTATCATTGAACCTTGTAGTTGTTACATAATCGGAACTGAAGATAAACGCCTCTGTTTCCACCAAGCCGGCATAGTTGCATGGGTTGAAGTGCCAACTATTTGATTTATTATCATAATCCACATCATAGAAATAGACATTGTAGCCCATTAATCCCTTGGGAACAACATTTTGGCAGCAGCCAACACCAGCGCACGAGCCATTTGTCAGGTCTTCTGGGCTATCACACACCGACACACATCCTGTCGCATCCCTTGTCATGCCGTTTGTCTTGTAGATGTATCCAATTGTGATGCAACCGATGGTAACAAACTTGTTGTCCACGTTTGAGAACCGATAGGTAGGAATTCATTTTTCTGGTACTAGGATTGTAACAATATGACGGGATATGCGACAGAGCTCGGGATTGACCACGGGACAGCGATGTGCTTACAATCTCCCATCGAAGCAGGAATGGCTTGTCATTTCCAGCGACGGACCTGCTGCAGTTGATCTCAAAGCCTTGGCCCATAGCACAGCCTATATCGATGTCGAATGGATAGGGGATGTCGACATCACCGCAATGTGTTTTGCGTCCATGGTTAGGTTGTGCTGCTGATATATATAGAGGCTAGGTGTGACGCCCGAAGACTGATGCTCCAGAAGATTTCAGATGTTCCGGGTTTTCCCGTGTGTTTCATTTGTGCTTGCTTTATTTATTTTGCATTGCATCATGTCATCATGCCATTAAGTCTTTTAATTTTAAAACTCAACTAAATAAATCGTATGGATCTTCGATCCATTTAAATCGAGGGATATTCACATGGTGATTTCTCTTTATAACCTATACAAAGTCTCCTAATAGTATTAAAGAGCTATAACAAAATATTCCATTGACTTGGAATCATCGAAATACAGTCGCAAATATTCCTCATATTCTTTTTCTACTTCAATTTTGACTCTGTAACCTTGTCTATAATTCTTAACCGTTTTATCGAGGCTCCTTAAAAAATTCGAACATTTTTGGACACTTCAAAAATCAAGTCTTAGTTCAAACCCATTTGAATTAAATTCAAATATGTTTGAATTATATCTTTCGATTATGGCACTTCTATTTTTCTTGGATTACGCTCATTTTTATGAGCCCGGGAAAAATAACCTCATGCGCAAATTCTTTCCCTAACCCCCCTCTTTATTTTTCTTCTCTTTAATTGTTTTCTACTAAAGAAGATAAAAAAAGGAGAAAAGTAAGGGAGAGAGAGATAGACCAGCTGGGCTGGCCTCCCAGCAACCAGCCGTTCAGGCCCACCAGCAGCCAAGCCGGCCTGCTCCCCTAGGCCATCTGGCTCAAGGCCCACGGCCCAGCCGCCCCACAGCCCTAGCCTCCCCACAGCCTGATGCCCATCGCTCCCTCTCCTCCCACTCCGCCGCACCTCCTCTCGTTCCCCTCGTCCCTCCTCCTCGTTCCCTCGTGCCCTCGACCTCCTTCCCGTCGTCATGGCCACGCCGCCTCTCCCTCTCGTCCTCCCACGCTGCCGCACCGACCCAGCCTCCCACGAGCGACATCACCGCGGCCTCCTCCTTGCCTCGTCTCCCCAGGGGCCCCGCTCCTCGCGTTGGCTGGCCACCAGAGGTGCCGCCGCCGGCCGCCAGCAGCAGAGCAGGAGCTCTCCATTGGAACGGCGTCACCTCCGTCGTCGCGCGGGTCCCGCATCCCCGTCGAACCTCCCCGACTTGCGGTGTCACCGCAGAACCACGCTGCCCTCCGCGTGTCCAGCCATGCCGCCACGTCGCCATGGATCCGCGCCAGCTCGCCGATGAGCTCCACCCGACGTCCTGCAGACCAAGCCGCCCCGTGGGGTTTTGTCCGGCCGGAGCTGCCGCGTGCGCGCGCGCTGGAGCTCGCCTGCCGTCCTCGCCACTTGCATCGGCCATGGCCTCCTCCACCAGCAACCTCCCCTGCCTTCCTTCTCAGCGCGTCGCCGTCCACTTCTTCCAGCCGCTGCTCGGCCTTGCACCACCAACCGGCTGTGCACTTTTGTCTTCTGTCGTGTGCCGTGGCCAAGTCCGAAGACCCCTTCATGGAATTCCAAGACCGTCAAGTCCGACTACGACAAACGACTACACGATGAGATGCAAGTACCACAACAACGATTGTACCACTACCGTCGACCCTCGAAGACCCGTGGTTGCGCCAAGTACCTCTACACGTTGTGACGCTAAGTACATCTACAAAACGAGTACCACTACCGTCGCCGAAGACCGCGTGTACCTCTCCGAACGTGAACGACTACTTCCTCGACGAACGAGAATAACTACTTCCTTTTGGCAACGTGAACGACAACTTCGACGGCGACCGCCTCGAGAACGTCTACTTCCTCTACACCGCTTCGAACTCGAACCGCTTCAAACGCACGCTCCGAAGGTATACTGCGAGACGACACCCGAGAACGTTTGCTTGCGATGTATGAGATGCATCCCTTGTGTGCACCATGTCCGTTGTACCCCTCTTTTGTCGCCGACCCGTGGGAACCCGGTTACCGGGAGTGCCCCATCATCTTGTTCGACACGTTCACGCCACCTTTTCTTTTGCATCGGCATCTCGACGAGTTGTCAGAGCATCGGAATGTTGCCGTGGCACCGTTTCCATTCTCGCCGCCATGACACCCCTTTCCTTTTCCGTCGTGGCGACCAAATGCTTCATATCTTGTTAATTGTCAATTTTTACTAAAAACTTGCATTTGCCATCCACATCATGATAACAACCTTTAAATGCTTGTTTTTGTTCTTTGCTTTAAGTTTTGCTAAATATGCACATGGGGAGTTTCCGGAATTGTTGTTATTATTTCCGGCCTCATTTAAAATGACTAGATAGTGTAGTTTGTTTAAGCTTCACCTCTTGCCATGTTAACAAACATTTAACCTTGTCTTGTAGCTCCACTTAAATTGTAGTGTTGTTTGTGCACTTTGCCATGCCATGCATATTCAAACCGGACATGCATCATATTTGTTTGCGCATCATGCCATGTTTATGATATGTGTGTTTACCATGTTGTTTGCTTCTTTCCGGTTCGCTTCTATCGTTAGCTTCGGTTTCGCTCCGGAGTTGTGGGGTTTTGTTCAACTACTTCTTGGACTTGTTCTCCTTCCTTGCGGAATCCCAGGCAAGATGACCATTCCCAGATATCACTACTATCCTTGCCTATGCTAGATGTTTCACTCCTTAGATATTGCATCGATGCCTATGTCTGTTTGTCAGCCTCCTATTGTTGCCATGAAACCTCTAACCTTCGACACCTTCCCAGCAAACCGTTGTTTGGCTATGTTACCCGCTTGCTCAGCCCCTCTTATAGCGTTGTTAGTTGCAGATGAAGATGAAGATTGCTCCATGTTGGAACTTGTTGTTGGAATATCACAATATCTCTTAAATATATTAATATACCTATATACTTGGCAATGGGTGGAAGACTTGGCCTTTTGCTCGGTGTTTTTTCCACTCATGCCATCTTAGGACCCGATAAACCGGTGTTATGTTCCCGGATTTTGCGTTCCTAACACGGTTGGGGTTTATGGGCCCCCCTCGATAACCCGCTTAGCGCTAAAGCTTTTCCAACAAGGCCCAACTTTGGTACTACATTTTCCTAACAACTAAAACTTGCATAGGGAGTAATTAACCCTTTTCTTAATCAACAACCCGAGCCAGTGCTCCACATGAGCATCAGTGTTGGTCCAAACTGGGGGTTCTGCGGGGCCACCTCGGGGAAACTCAAGGGCTGGTAAAAACCTGTAGAATCGCCCATCCGGTCGTGGCCTGAGACGAGATACGCGCGGCTACTATCAAGGTGTCGGCACGCCGGGAGGTCTTGCTGGATTAGTTCTACCTATGTCGGAATATCTTGAGCACGGGATTCCGAGAATACTCGGGTCTTCCCACCTTGGAGTTGCGACTACGCAGATCGTGACCTTGTGATGGGCTAAGTTGGGACAGCCCTGCAGGGTTTTGATCTTTCGAAAGCCGTGCCCGTGGTTATGTGGCAGATGGGAATTTGTTAATATCCGGTTGTAGAAAACACGACACTCTATCCTTAAGAATACACTACCTGTGTGAGTTCTGTGATTGTCTCTTCTCGAAGGGGTTTCGAGAAGAAGAACACGATGGGGTTATGTCTGACGTGAGTAGTTAGGATCACTTCGTGATCACCTGGCGATCGTTGGCACTTGATCTCTTCTCGCTCTAAACTCGTAAGATAGTTGCTTAGTGCTGCTGCAAACACTTTATTACCCTTCCTCACCTAAAGGCTTTGTTAGTTTTGATACCCGGGAACGGGATTGCTGAGTCCTTTGTGGCTCACAGATTACTACACACACCAGATGCAGGTACATCCGAGAACAGTCCAGGAGGTGGATCAGAACTTCAGTGGGAGTTCGATGAAGAGCGTAGCCGTATGTATGTGATGTTTTCGACGATCAGTAGTGGTTCCTACTAGGGGCGATCGGGACCTTGTGTTGCTTTATTTATGGTATCTTTCATTTGGATCTTCATCCGTAGCTGGACTCTGATGTTATTTGGACGATGAATGTTTATGTAATGCATGTGTGACATGGCGAGTGTAAGCCAACTACTCTTTTGTAATTTCATCCCTCTTTTACATGAGTTGTGCAAAGATACCATACTTAATATCATTCTAGTATGATATTATGCGTCTAAGTCGTGCACCGACACGTGGGAGGTATAATCTCATACTGGGCATTACAAGTTGGTATCAGAGCCTTCTCCGACCTAGGAGCCCCCACTGATTGATCGAATCGTTGACGGTTGAGTCTAGGCACACACTTGAAAATGTTTGAGTCCTATATATATATCGGAGAGTAGGATTTATTTTTACTCCTCATCCCTTTATCACTCTGGTGAGGACTCCTGACGATTTCTTTATCTCTTCTACTCTAAAAAATTCACTAACTTTTTTTAGGATCACGCGAGTATTGTTTGGATTGTTCCGATATCTTTATGACGAGAACATTGTTTTCGATGCCTCCTGTCATTTAGGTGTTGTGGCAGTGTCCCGGGGAGTTGAGCTCCGAGGTGTTGTCGTCACAAACGTATCGCAGCGGTTTTAGAATACTTAAGACGGCCGACATCGAAAACTTTTCTATGTGGTTGGTGGCAAGATAATCCCGACATCACCCAGTACTGGGGAGGTAGTTCGGGAGTATTGCCATAGCTTGTATAGCAGATGCGTTTCGAAGGTCCGAGGTAAACTGTTTTCCGGAAATAACTGGTTATGTGTTGAAGGATGGATACAGCTGGATGTAGGATTAGATTTGAGTGCGCGGTGCTTCCCCTGTATCCCCAACACCTGATTGCATAACTGGAAACTTTCGGAAATTAATAGGTGGGTTCATCTAATAGCTCGTAGGCATTCTTCCAACGAATGCATGATATGGAGTTCGGGGTTCTACATTGAGTGAAGTGGTTTTATGGACGTTGTTCCAATCGGGAGTTGCATCTTAAAGGGTCCTTGGCTATGCTGATCCGGGGATTGCAAAACCCTTTTGTAACACGTCTCATGAGCTTTCAGCACGAATATGTGGAACGAAACTTCTATCTTGTATTTGTTCTATGTGCTCCTTGTTGTTTTATTTTATTTTATTTACCTTTTGTTCTCTCAAGTGGCTTCTCGACAAGTTGATGTACCTACGGAATTCATTCGTTCAATTCTCTGTTCGAACGATATTGTGAAGATTATGTTGCAACATATCTATCCTTTGTTTTTGTTTTGATTCTGGTATTCGAGTTGCTTCGATGTCAAATGTTGATTCCATACCTTTCTTAATTGGTGTTCTCATATTTCTATGGGAGTGCTAATCCTTCGTGATCATCGAGATTATCTGTAAATTCTGTTCAACCCGTGTGCTTCACTTCAAGTTAATCCGATCTCTTCATCATCTGCAAGATCAACTCTTAGTCTTTTCTCAATGGTGTCTATTTCATTCATCCCAAGTTGTGTTGTTTTTCCCCACCCTCCCACCCTTTTCTTATGGAGCCAGAATTCTTAATCAAGTATCCATTTTATTCATGTGATGTTTCTTCATTCTTTTCCATCAATGTCCCTATTCGGTGATTTCTCGTGAAGATGTTCAGGAGCTTCAAGTTTTTCATTCTCCATTCTCGTTTCTTCTCCGGTGGATTAATTCAAGCTTCGGTGTTGATCATATCTCTTCCTTTTTTTTTGTTTCACATGTTTTCCCATGTTGAAATTTATTATCCGAAGTCTCTCTTGATTATTCAACTCTCTCTGATTCTTATCCGGAGTGTACAAGAGATCTCAGAGGACTCGTGTTTTCCATTTTCAACATGTTCATTATATTTTGAGATTGTTATCTCATCCAAGCCATTTAATTCAACCGGTGCAATATCTCTCAAGTAATCAGTCCAACGGTGTTTCTTTTGAGTGGGCCCTAATCCATAGGTCTTTTCCCAGGATCTTACGTGGCTCTTCTATTTTCCGGAGTTATTCTCAAATTATTTTCAAGTTTGACATAAGAATGGGTCTCTCATCGGTCAAATGTATCCTCCAAGATTGCTTTCATTCATTGTTGCTTCAACCTTTATATTTTCATTCTTTCGAAGCATATCAAAATTCCTCAAGGTGTATCTCATCGTCATTCAAAATTGTGAAGACAGGAGAAGAGTTTCTCTTAAATCTTGGTCTGTTCTCTTGAAGATTCGTGGTTCTAGCTTCATACCATCCTCATAAGCGTTCTGATTGTGAGGAATTCTTTTCATAACCACCCGAAGCATTTCTTGAATCCTTTCCATTGTGATCCTCCGAAGGCCATCATTTCAGAAGATTTCTTCGTCCTCAGTTTTCAACTTCACCCTCCAACTATTCTTTATTGACGCCTCTTCGTTCGTCTCCATATTCTTCTGGTGCTTTGTTCAAGTATTCTTTAATCAGTCCGCAATCTCTTCATTCTCTCGTATCTAAATTTCCTCAAGTGCTTATTCTTCCCGGTGGATTATTCTTTTTCATCACCCGATTTTAATTCTTACGGTGGTTCGTTCAAGATTTATCTTCCTTGTTATCGTACTAATTCATTTGTTCTTTTCATAATCCTATCGGTGCTTTGTGGAATATTTATCCAAGTTTGTGCGAGATCTCTTTTTAATTCTTTGCAACAAGAATAAGTAGTATGCCAAATCCATTGGTTGTCATCAATTTAAATTGGTGAAGGATACTCATAACATAATTCTTATTCTTGTTCCTTCCAAGTGTTTAATTCCTTTGTCTGGAGTTCGTTCATGATATCAAATTATTGGTTGTTCATCTTTTCTTCCGGAGTTCCAAACTCTCTCAATTATCTTGTCACGAAGCTCTATCTAAATCATTGCATGCCTTGAATCTTATTCTTTTCATCTTTCACTTCTCATCCTTTTATTACCGGAGTTCTTCATAGTGGTTCATCATGATTTAATTCATCCTCGAAGTGTTCTTCAAGATTCTTGTTGGAGCTCAAGCATTCTTCATCATGCATTTTGAAGTGCAATTCTTGCTCCCTTATCTTTTGAGGTGGTGTTATGTCATTCTTGACAATTTTCCCTTCGTGTTTCATGATTCACAAGTTGTCAGGAATGAGATATTTAAACCCATAATTTTCTTCGTTCAGGAGACCTTTCCAACCCTTCAATTTATTCGTTGGAGTTTTCTTGGGTTATAATTCACCTAAAGCTTTCCCTAAGAATTGTTGCTATTATGGTGCTTATAAATGACCAAAGTTCTTCATTTATCATTCCAGTGAAATAAGTTTTTCGCCTCCTTGTTGATCTCAATCCAATCAATTGTTTCCGTTAGTGGCCGGTTGTCACCTCATAACTTTGGGATGTTTTCCATAAGCCCACAACGAGCTTATTCTTTTCGTTGTTGAAATTCTAACAACCCTGTTCAACCCTTCTTCGTAAGGATGATTTTCATATTCATTCGTGGGAGAAGTTGTCATTTTCTTCTCCGTTCTTTTCCTTCCAACGATCTAGCATATATTCTTTCATTCCGGAGGCATTGTGATATTGTTCTCTTCGAACCAACATCTTGTCATATCAAGATCATGTTCTTTTCCTTTATTGTCCATTTAACGAGAGTGCCGTGTCCTCCATTCAAGTTCTCTCATCTGATCAAGTTTTAACTCTCTTTTAACCGGAGTGCTGTCTGAAATCTTTCTTACCCTTGTGCCATTCTTTCAATTGTTTCGGAGGCAATATGCTGTTGATTTCATCAAGATCATCCAATCTTCTCAAGCTCATGTTAATTCCTTCCATTTTCAGTCGGAGTGCTGTCCAAATTATGTCATTCTTTTTCCTTGGCTATACCGTTGCAGTTTCATATTATGTTGGTTCGTAAGCTCTTGTTTCATGTATTTCAACCTACAAGGTTCTCATAATGCTCCGTGTTCCTCTTTTCTAACGGAGTGTTTTCATCTTCGTTTATCTCCATTGTATTCTTTATTCAACTTGTTTAACCTCTCAAGATTCATGGTTTCACTCGTTTGTCAAAGAAGCAACTTTGTTTTACCTCTTCCTTTATCCTCTTTTATCCGGTGCCATCTCTAGGATCTCGGGTCGAGATCCTCTGTTAGTGTGGGAGAGTTGTGACGCCCGAAGACCGACGCTCCAGAAGTTTCCAGATGTTCCGGGTTTTCCCGTGTGTTTCATTTGTGCTTGCTTTATTTATTTTGCATTGCATCATGTCATCATGCCATCAAGTCTTTTAATTTTAAAACTCAACTAAATAAATCGTATGGATCTTCGATCCATTTAAATCGACGGATATTCACATGATAATTTCTCTTTATAACCTATACAAAGTCTCCTAATAGTATTAAGGAGCTATAACAAAATATTCCATTGCCTTGGAATCATCGAAAAACACTTGCAAATTCCTCATATTCTTTTTCTACTTCAATTTTGACTCTGTAACCTTGTCTATAATTCTTAACCGTTTTATCGAGGCTCCTCCAAAAATTCGAACATTTTTTTGACACTTCAAAAATCAAGTCTTAGTTCAAACCCATTTGAAATAAATTCAAATATGTTTGAATTATATCTTTCAATCATGCCACTTCTATTTTTCTTGGATTACGCTCATTTTTATGAGCCTGGGAAAAATAACCTCATGCGCAAATTCTTTCCCTAACCCCCCTCTTTATTTTTCTTCTCTTTAATTGTTTTCTACTAAAGAAGATAAAAAAAGGAGAAAAGTAAGGGACAGAGAGATAGACCAGCTGGGCTGGCCTCCCAGCAACCAGCCGTTCAGGCCCACCAGCAGCCAAGCCGGCCTGCTCCCCTAGGCCATCTGGCTCAAGGCCCACGGCCCAGCCGCCCCACAACCCTAGCCTCCCCACAGCCTGATGCCCATCGCTCCCTCTCCTCCCACTCCGCCGCACCTCCTCTCGTTCCCCTCGTCCCTCCTCCTCGTTCCCTCGTGCCCTCGACCTCCTTCTCGTCGCCATGGCCACGCCGCCTCTCCCTCTCGTCCTCCCACGCTGCCGCACCGACCCCGCCTCCCACGGGTGACATCACCGCGGCCTCCTCCTTGCCTCGTCTCCCCAGGGGCCCCGCTCCTCGCGTTGGCTGGCCACCAGAGGTGCCGCCGCCGGCCGCCAGCAGCAGAGCAGGAGCTCGCCATCGGAACGGCGTCGCCTCCGTCGTCGCGCCGCCCGGGTCCCGCATCCCCGTCGAACCTCCCCGACTTGCGGTGTCACCGCAGAACCACGCTGCCCTCCGCGTGTCCAGCCACGCCGCCACGTCGCCATGGATCCGCACCAGGTCGCCGATGAGCTCCACCCGACGTCCTGCAGACCAAGCCGCCCCGCGGGGCTCTGTCCGGCCGGAGCTGCCGCGTGCGCGCGCGCTGGAGCACGCCTGCCGTCCTCGCCACTTGCATCGGCCATGGCCTCCTCCACCAGCAACCTCCCCTGCCTTCCTTCTCAGCGCGTCGCCGTCCACTTCTTCCAGCCGCTGCTCGGCCTTGCACCACCAACCGGCTGTGCACTTTTGTCTTCTGTCGTGTGCCGCGGCCAAGTCCGAAGACCCCTTCATGGAATTCCAAGACCGTCAAGTCCGACTACGACAAATGACTACATGATGAGATGCAAGTACCACAACAACGATTGTACCACTACCGTCGACCCTCGAAGACCCGCGGTTGCGCCAAGTACCTCTACACGTTGTGACGCTAAGTACATCTACAAAACGAGTACCACTACCGTCGCCGAAGACTGCGTGTACCTCTCCGAACGTGAACGACTACTTCCTCGACGAACGAGAATGACTACTTCCTTTTGGGAACATGAACGACAACTTCGACGGTGACCGCCTCGAGAACGTCTACTTCCTCTACACCGCTCCGAACTCGAACCGCTCCAAACGCACGCTCCGAAGGTATACCGCGAGACGACACCCGAGAACGTTTGCTTGCGATGTATGAGATGCATCCCTTGTGTGCACCATGTCTGTTGTGCCCCTCTTTTGTCGCCAACCCGTGGGAACCCGGTTACCGGGAGTGCCCCATCATCTTGTTCGACACGTTCATGCCACCTTTTCTTTTGCATCGACATCTCGACGAGTTGTCGGAGCATCGGAACGTTGCCGTGGCACCGTTTCCATTCTCGCCGCCATGACACCCCTTTCCTTTTTCGCCGTGGCGACCAAATGCTTCATATCTTGTTAATTGTCAACTTTTACTAAAAACTTGCATTTTCCATCCGCATCATGATAACAACCTTTAAATGCTTGTTTTTGTTCTTTGCTTTAAGTTTTGCTAAATATGCACATGGGGAGTTTCCGGAATTGTTGTTGTTATTTCCGGCCTCATTTAAAATGACTAGATAGTGTAGTTTGTTTAAGCTTCACCTCTTGCCATGTTAACAAACATTTAACCTTGTCTTGTAAATAAACGAGAGTCAACTAAATAAATATAATGTGGTGTTTTGTCAATATGCAAGCTCCACTTAAATTGTAGTGTTGTTTGTGCACTTTGCCATGCCATGCATATTCAAACCGGACATGCATCATATTTGTTTGCGCATCATGCCATGTTTATGATATGTGTGTTTACCATGTTGTTTGCTTCTTTCCGGTTCGCTTCTATCGTTAGCTTCGGTTTCGCTCCGGAGTTGTGGGGTTTTGTTCAACTACTTCTTGGACTTGTTCTCCTTCCTTGCGGAATCCCAGGCAAGATGACCATTTCCAGATATCACTACTATCCTTGCCTATGCTAGATGTTTCGCTCTTTAGATATTGCCTCGATGCCTATGTCTGTTTGTCAGCCTCCTATTATTGCCATGAAACCTCTAACCTTTGACACCTTCCCAACAAACCGTTGTTTGGCTATGTTACCCGCTTGCTCAGCCCCTCTTATAGCGTTGTTAGTTGCAGATGAAGATGAAGATTGCTCCATGTTGGAACTTGTTGTTGAAATATCACAATATCTCTTAAATATATTAACACGCCTATATACTTGGCAATGGGTGGAAGGCTTGGCCTTTTGCTCGGTGTTTTGTTCCTTTCATGCCACCTTAGGACCCGATAAACCGGTGTTATGTTCCCGGATTTTGCGTTCCTAACACGGTTGGGGTTTATGGGCCCCCCTCGATAACCCGCTTAGCGCTAAAGCTTTTCCAACAAGGCCCAACTTTGGTACTACATTTGCCTAACAACTAAAACTTGCATAGGGAGTAGTTAACCCTTTTCTTAATCAACAACCCGGGCCAGTGCTCCACATGAGCATCAGTGTTGGTCCAAACTGGGGGTTCAGAAGAGGAGAAGAGGGGAAGTGAAGAATGGAAGAAGTCCAGTGAAATACTACTAATGCTACTGCTGCTGCTACTACTACTACATGCATGGGACTTTGCACATTACAGTTTAATTCTAGAGAAACATTAGTAGAAATTTATTAGATCATACTAGTATGTGTGTACTACTCCCTCCGTTCCTAAATATTTGTCTTTCTAGAGATTTTAACAAGTGACTACATACGGAGCAAAATGAATGAAACTACCCTCTAAAATATGTCTATATACATCCGTATGTTGTATTTTATTTGAAATGTCTAGAAAGATAAGTATTTAGGAACGGAGGGAGTACAATTTGTTTTGTCGACACTCTTCAAAGATATGCTACGCAAAGCCAAGCTGGTGGTTTGACATGAATTTCACCAAGCTGAAGCAGAGCGATGACCACAGAAACTAGAGAGCTAGCAAGAGGAGCATGAGTAGTGGGAGCAGAAGTGAACTCCGGAAATCCAGTAATCTCAAACTGAATTACCTGGGGTAAAAATGGCCGCCAGCCAAACTGACTGAAGGAAACACAATCGTTGTGATCGAGGTGCCGTGCCGTGCCGGAGCCCGGGACCGAAATGAATGAATGGAACCTGGCGTCAAGAATAATGGAAAGGGACGTTGTTTTTTGTCTGATAGAGGTGTGATTGTGACTGACAAGTGACAACATTTTCGACATGGTGTCTCCTTTTCAAATGTTCAACATGGGAGACTTATTAGGGCATGTACAATGGTTGTTAAGATAGTCTTATCTTAAGTTTTGCATGTAAATTAGAGATGACAAAAAAACAAGTATACAATGGGTCATCTCTTAGCCTTATCTTCAATAATTAGTTATTCCTAAAAACATGGTGAGACAAATTGTGCTAAGCTATCATCTCTTGTCTTTGCTTAAATAAGCTAAGACAAGCCTTCTCTTATGGTTTCTCTCTCCTCCACCTCATCATTTATCTTACGTGGCATCCTTAAGCTAGAACCATTGTACATGCCCTTATTATTATTTGGGATAAGTATATTTTTCGTCCTCGAATTCTTTTGAGAGTTTAGAAATCGTCCCTTAACTTTAATCCGGATAGTTTTCGTCCTCAACTATCAAAACCGGATAGTTTTTGTCCCTCGTGCTGATTCAGGCGGTTTTCGTCCGAAGTGAACAGTAAATCGATGAACAATAAATCTGAAAAAATAAGGGGGGAAATCTGAAAATTCGTGGGATCAAATTTTCAGTTTTGTTTTTTTGGTTTTTCTTATTTTTTCGAATTTACTGTTCACCAATCTACTGTTCACGTCGGACGAAAACCGCCCAAAGCGGCACGAGGGACGAAAACTCTCCGGTTTTGATAGTTGATGGACGAAAACTCTCCGGATTAGAGTTGAGGGACGATTTCTGAACTCTCGGACGAGTTCGAGGACGAAAAATATACTTATCCCTTATTATTTTAAAATGAAGGCATGCCCCCGGCCTCTGCATCATGAAGATGCATGAACACACACACGGACTTGGGCAAAACCCCAGCCAACTCGTGACATATGAAAACTGACAAAGGAAGAAAAATAATCTGAGTGAGTTTTGTCCCATTAACTTGTTCATCTGAACATTATGGTTTTTTACTGCGCCAATTGCTGGCTTTTTCCTTTTTCATTTTCATTATCAAAAAACGAAGTGTTGGCTTTTGAACGGGGCATAAGGGGAGCGCTGCGTGTTAGGTGGAGCCGAGTGCAAATCATACGACATTGATACAGTTTGCATATACTGTCCGGAAAAAATTCAAATCCAATTTTATTTCACACATGCTGAAAAACAGAAGAAAGTACAACTCGTGTTATGGACAATTTACTGCCGGCCACCGTTTGTTCAAACGCCAGCCGGAGAAGTTTTCCGATGGCTCTGGCAGTGATGGGTACATATGTAATTGCCTGGTTTCCAGTTCGATTGGAAAATGACAGAAAAGAAAGGATTCAGCGAGCCAAATCATAAATTTGGGAATTGAAGGAGCAGCTGTTTGTGCAACTTCCAAATAGCCAGCCGCCACAACCCAATAGCTAGGGTTCTTTGCCTTCCACCGGCGGCAGCGCCGGTCCATCCCATCTCCGGTGGTTTTAGGGCCATGGAGGCGGAGTGGATCTCGGTCCTTGCCGATGGGAGGGCTCCGTTTTTAGATATTTTTTTGAGCTTTGTTAGGGTTTGTGTCCTGCTCAGGAAGGCGAGACGGCGGCGGCTCCCTGAGTATGGAATAAAGGTCTCCCCGCCTAGCTCCCGTTCTGATGATACGTCTAGCATCATCGGTGGGCGTGTGGAGGTGTGTCTCCGGTGGATCTGTCTTTGGTGGGTTTGTTCGGATCTGTTCGTCGTTCGTCTTCATTCGTGTCTTCGATATTGTAGATCTACACTCTTCATCCGCGGCGGTTGCAGTTCTGGTGCGTTGGTTCTATGGGGCCTTAGCACGATAACTTCCCGGCTGTCTACTACAACAAGGTTTGCCCGACTCCAACGAAGGAGGGGCAATGACAGCGGCGCGCCTTCAGCTCGCTTCAGTGCTTGTAGTCGTCGCTAAGTGGTCTACGGATCTGAATGTAATTTTTATTATTTGTAGTGTTCGTTGTACTACCATGATTAAAGATGAATAGATTGAAAGTTTTTCCAAAAAAAAAAGGAGCAACTATTTATTTGTTGGTTTCTTCTGAAACTGCACACTAATGGACGAGACTTGGCTTGCTCAACTACTAGCAGAGGCGACCACTACAAATGCAGGAAGAGGTGGCCATGAATTATTCGGAGCAAATATCACAAAACCATACAATTTTTTGGAGTAAGTTCTTTCAGAGAACACAGACCTTTCAGATTACGACGTTTGGCACTGTTTCTGACACCTCACACTAGCCTGATATATATCCCAATCAAATATAAATTGCAAGTCAGAGATTGAAACACATGGAGTATTTGATCCCGAGCTCACATGCTCCCGCATGAACAGACAAATCCAAAAAAATATTTAAAAAATCTGATTTTTTTTGTGGGATGAACATTGATGAATTTTCTAAGTGGGTGCAAAATTTCGGGTTGAGATGACATTCGTGGAGGTCTGGTCAAAAAAGATAAAATCGATTGTCCAAAATAACTATTGTTGGAAGCATTTTGGAGCATCGGTTTTGTTATTTTTGCCAAGCCCTTCACAAATGTCATTTCAACCTGAAATTTTGCACGCTGTTAGAACATTCATCGATGTTTATCATAAAAAAAATCAGATTTTATTGAATTTGTTTACTTTTTTTTGAATTTTACTGTTCACGCGGGAGCATATGAGCTCGGGATCAAAAAAGCACTTTCGGCACACCAATCCAATTTATTGATACATAAAAGATAAAAATTGTTACTATGACAAACTAAAAGAGTCCATTAAAATTCAGCGAGGTAGGTCGGTCCAGGAAACAAGCTCCTGCTCCATAGTGTAGCATCTGGTGACATCCTGACCTGAATAATTGGCAGTCGAGAAGAACTCACCGTGCGATGGACCGGGACTAGCACTGAAATAAGTGGAACAGTTTGAACGTAACAATGGCATGGCTTCACCCTCGCTCTCTAGCTCGTGGTTTTTCTCCATTATCATCTTGCCTCTCAGGAGCTGCAGCCTAAGCTCCACTTCTTTCATGGTAGGCCGCTCTTCCCCTTTATGCCTCAAGCACACCCTCGCAAGGGCAACCATCTCAACGATCTGTCTATCGTTGCCTTCCTCGAGAACTTGAACATCCACGATCTCCATCATGGCGTTATCTTGTAGCATTTGAAGGAAGTAGTGAGATAAGTTTTGCTTTTCACACCGGGAATTGAGGAAGACCGGCTTCTTCCTAGTCAGAAGCTCAACGATTATCACACCGAAACTGTAAACATCGCTCTTCTCGGTTAGCTCGCCTGTGTGGTAATACTCAGGATCCAAGTACCCAAACGTGCCCTGCACTGCTGTGATCACACGAGTTTCATCGATGGAGATGGATCTCGAGGCACCAAAGTCTGCCACCTTTGCAGTGAAGTTATCTGTTAAGAGTATGTTGGTAGATTTCACATCTCTATGAAAGATTGGTATTGCGGCAGCGGAATGGAGGTAAGCAAGAGCACTTGCTGCCTCGCTAGCAATTCTGATACGATCATCCCAGGTTAACAAGCTTCTACCACTCAGGTGGTCACCATGAAGAAGTTCACATAATGTCCCGTTTGAGATGAACTCATACACGAGCAAAGGCACCTCTGACTCAAGGCAACATCCAAAAAGTTTCACCACGTTTCGATGACTGATTTGTGATAAAATTGCGAGCTCATTTATGAATTGCTCGATCTCTCTTTGATCGGCCATTTTGGACTTTTTTATGGCCACAACACGTTGATCGGATAAAATCCCCTTGTAAACAGTGCCATGCCCTCCGAGGCCTAAAATGCGTGTGGGGTCAAAATCATCCGTTGCCTTTTCTAACTCATCCAAGGAAAATATTTTAGTGCTATGTGTGGCACTTTCATCAGATGAGATCAACTGTTCCAAGACAAGGCCTTTGTTTTTCCGGAAGTGTGCCTTTCGAACTCTACTTTTAATGCGTCTCTTCCACATCCGAACCAACAAAGTTGAAAACGATGCAAGAAATAGAGCTCCAGTGGCAGAGCTTAGTCCAATAACAATCCCTGCAAACATATCCATATGAAAGTAGTTAGATGCATAAAAGTTGTTTTCCCTTTTGTAGGTAACTACATTTCTTTTGTTTCTGGATTTCTGGTGATAGTTGTGATTGCATCATTTACTTTCTAAAATCGAAGGACTAATGCTCTGCTTCCAGTATACGTCAAGACAAAAGCCAAATTTTGGCCGTGACAGAGCATAAAAGTGACAGGCCACTTGCACATTATTACCAGCCAATGAAGAGAACAAAAACTCTGTTGCCCTCACCAAAACACAAAATATTTACCAGATTAAATAGCAAAGATCATTTTCCAGAATCTAATATGGTGCATCATCGACTGCAAGTTCAATATAAAGCAAGGTACTAACTTTTGGTGGTTTACCTATAAACCGGTTGGTGCAAGAATTTGTTTCCTTTGCAAAACTGCTGCCAAAAGGGCACGAACAATGGTATCCTCCAACTGTGTTTTGGCAAGTTGCGGACTCGGGGCACGGGCCTGGACTCTGCTCACACTCATTAACATCTGCAGTGAAAATCAAACGAAATACCTGATCCCAACTTAGTCTTTCGAAGGTAATACAATAAACATATATGAAGATTGGAGTACCAGTACATAACTATAAAGTGGCACTTGAACTATACTTCTCTGTAAAGAATTGGGTCACAGTTCTATTCGAATGAGTATCGACTATGAGTTAAAGTGAAAAGTTAAGCGCAAAGGTATTATTTAATTAACGATTCAAGTGAGATGGTATTCTTTTTTTTTTTTTTGCGGGGAAAGTGAGATGGTATTCAAGATGAAACATGAAAGGCAAGTGTAATCTAACAATTTGATCAACACGAGAATATATTTTAGTATAATGGTTTGTTCTCCATTTCCATTTGTATAGGTTGCTGGTTTCCAGTAATATTTATCAGACAGAATCCACACAATCTAACCCTGATTTGCGTTTATCTATTCCGATTTTGTACATGCTTCAGAGAGAGAAAATGCTATTGTGCACATTTGTCCATTCCACAAATCCTTTTGAGACTGCTGTGAAAAAGTCCGAAATAAAAATGCAAGCTGAGCAAGGGGAGGAACTTGCCTGTGCATCCATCAGAGAGGTAAGGATTCCCTTGGTATCCAATGGAGCAGTTGCACAGATAACCTGGGCCGTTGGACGAATCCACGCACACGGTGTTTCCGCTCCGGCATGGATATGAAGACATGTTTCTGCGTGCCACCTCACATGTTGCATTTCCAATCACCCAGTCAAGGACAACCGGCTGCCGCCCCGTGTAGGTATCATTGAACCTCTTCGTGGTTATGTACTCGGAGTTGAAAATGAATGTCTCTGCCTCCACCACCATGGCATAGCTGCATGGGTTGAAGTGCCAACTATTTGAAACATTGACATAGTCTACATCATAGAAGTAGACGTGGTAGCTCGTCAAGCCCTTGGGGACGGTGTTCTGGCAGCAGCCTACACCAACACACGAGCCATTTTTCAGGTCTCCCGGGCTCCCACACACCGACACACACCCTGTCGCATACCTTGTTGATTTTCCGGTGTTGTAGATGTACCCAATTGTGTTGCAACCAATGCTTATGAATTTGTTGTGCGAGTCAGAGATCCGATACGGCCAAACTAAGTAAAAATCCCAAATGTAGGAATCCATTTCTCCTGAACTGGAATTGTAGCAATATGTCGGGATGAACATCAAAACTCGGGATTGGCCACTTGACGGTGAGATGCTTAGAACCTCCCAGTAATTTATGAATGGCCTCTCGGTCCCATCGTCAGTCCTGCTGCAGCTGATCTCGAAGCCTTGTTCGATGGCACAACCGGTACCAATGCCAAATGGATAGGGAATCTCTACGTCGCCGCAATGCGTTTTGCATCCGCGGTGAGGTTGCGCTGATGATATAGATGCAAGGTTCAGCATGAGTACAATGACGCCGAGCACTAGCACCGACGCCATATCAAGTCCCTGTAATTAGTGTGGTCAAATTAAGTAACTGTCTGTTGTGCTGAAGGAAAAGATAACATGTCGAACAAACTCCGATGTTATCACTTGTTAGTTGTCTGAAAGTTGAAAGTGAAAACCCCTATGTATGTTTTTGTTGTTTATATGCTATATGGAAACAACTGAAAATAATAGCAGGGTTGGATGGGATCAAAGATTTACATCAAAGGGCAGTGGTCTCGCAAATAAAATGCTATGTTAACCCATAATATAATTTTGTCTGGCCAGTCTCTTTTTAGATGCTTGATATTAGACAAAACATAGGAGTATTATTTTATTTGACAGTTAGACAAAACATAAGTATTTAGTGTAGTGTCAAAAACGCTCTTATATTATGGGACGGAGGGAGTATATTTTTATTTTTATATATGTAATAGAAAACGACAATATGCATCTTGCCTTTTGGTTGTTGTACTTGTATTACGGCACCTTGCAGGGAATGCTGAATTCTTTTCCCCAAATTCTAAAAGATTCATGACATGTGAATTAGTAGTACCGACGTCGAAATTAATTAATCACAGTCCACAATTTTTTTTATCAAAAGGGGTTTCCCCAACCCCATTTTTATTAAAACGGGGCACACAGCCCAAGCCGACAGTTTAGAGTTCTCCGATCTAGCCTAAGGCTGGTCACAATTGGGAGTAACATAGAGCAAGAACATACACGCTATTCTATGCTATGTTACCACCATCACAATGGGTAGGAACATCATGCAAAACTCTATTTATTAGTTTATAGACTCACAATGTCTTGAAATATGTGATGTTCCGGTAACTAGCTATGTTACCACTACCCTCTCTTTCCTCATTAAATGTTTGCCATGTCAGCTTTTTGTCCTACATGGCAACGATGTTACTACTAAGTTCCTCCCCATTGGGACTAGCCTAAAGTAGCAGGATCAGAAGCGATTTAAAAAGGTTACATCGCAACGCAGCGAGCAAAAGGCTCAGAGAAAGCCAGCAGGAAAGCAAAAAGACACAGACTATTTTTGACAAATGAGAGAGCGCATGGCTCAGCCAGTGTGCGCCTTCAACATGAAACCTTCCAGCCTGCCTTCTAGCTTGCCTTTCAGTCCCCTGTCCAGGCAATTCGCAACACTTCGCCTCTTCTAGCTTGCCTCTCAGTCCACTAAATTTCTCTAAAAAAAAATACTCCAAGCTTGATATGAACTGCTCGATTCGGATTTAAGCTCCAAGCTGTACCTATACAGAGCGGCCGGAGGCAGGACGCGAGCGCGCCGCGGCGGCGGCGGCGGGATGCGGTGCTGACCAGGCGGCAAGGCGCATGGTCATGGACGCGCCCCGGGTCATGGATTCCTACGTTTGGGGGAGTTGGCGCGGACGCGGAGGGCGCGATAACCTGGGCCATGGCGAAGGCGGCGACCATGGAACTGTCTACTAGGCAGCTTGCTGGGGTCCTACTAATTGCAGATGTACTAAGAAGTTTGGAACTAGACAGTGGAAAAATAAGTTTGAATGTTAGAAATTTTGATTAGCAACTACTTCCAGAATTGATTTGTGGGCACTTAATCCTTCCTGGCAGATTCGCCACTCGGGTACACAAAAAGATCCGACTCTCGGATCACAGGCTATTACACACAAGTGCCACTTGAATTGAATCACTTATGTAACATCAAAAGGCCAAAGCAGAGGAAAAATCAAAACTCAAAGAGCTAAGCTGTAGACAAGGGGGGCAGAAGTGAATCCCATCAATCTCCAACGGAGGTACGTAGGCAGTAACGTACCAGGGGTATGGCCGGCTGGGAGCACGAGCACGACCGATGTGGTGCCGGCGTCGGTGCCGGAGGCAGTTGATGGAGCGTGCAACCCGAGCAGAGGATGAGGTTGAAAACGTAACATAGAGGCCTACTGCGTGTTTTTTAGGCTCTCTGATAGAGGCGTCACTGGTAAAAGATTGTTTGTTTCGATCTCTAGGTAGCCTTTCAACATGGTGACACCTTTTGAAATGTTCAGCGTGGAGACATACGGGATATGGTGGCTATTTTACTACTCCCTCAGTTCCTAAAAATAAGTATTTTTAAAGATTTCAATAGAAACTACATACGGATGTATATAGACATATTTTAAAATGTAGATTCACTTATTTTGCTTTGTAGTCTATAAGTGTAATCTCTAGAAAGACTTATATTTAGAAACGGAGGGGGTAGTAGCTAGCTAATGTGATTTTTCTCCGGGTAACTTGTTCAGGGCTCGATTTATGGTGGCGCTAATTGTTTGACTTTTTTAGTGGAGTGGGTATATTGGTTGGTATTGCGTGTCAAAAGGGGTTTAGACAATCTTGATACATGCTGTATGTGCCGTGACCTGAGTGAAGTACTCCCTTCGTTCGGAATTACTTGTCTCGGAAATGGATGTATCTAGAACTAAAATACGTCTAGATACATCCATTTTCGCGACAAGTAATTCCGAACGGAGGGAGTAGTACAAAATAAAAATATGAGAGAGAGAGAGATTATCAAATTTGCCATCGTTCATGGTAGGTGGAGTGCGTATTACTCCCTCCGTCCCATAATGTAAGATATTTTTTTACTCTGATGTAGTATCAAAAAACGTCTTACATTATGAAACGGAGGGAGTAACAATTTAACATGCATTAATTCAGGTGTGAGTATGACTGCTCTCACTCCTGTCAATTGCAAGTTGCAACAAGTAAAGTCATTTGTTCGTCCTGCAAAAGGTCCATGCATGAGAAGACAAATGGTGCAATGTTGCTACGAATCAGCAAAACCAGATCATGGTTTCACAAGGACAAGGGGCACCACCATCGGGCTGTAGCTTTCTTGGACGTCACCAGGTTGCAAATGGTGGCAAAGTCGATCCGGACCCTCCAACACACTCAAAATATAGCACTGATATATAGACCAATTAAACCCTTTAACAGTCGCACGATGTGCGCCCTCTCGCTGCATCCACGTTGGATAAGAAATGACAAAACGAACGCGGCCGGATCGGTCAAGTAGCTCGCGCACGTAGGATTGGCCTAACCTAACCCGGGTCTCGCTCACGACTCCACGAGGCCACGATGCTTTCCCTCTTTGCCGCCGCCGCCTCCTCCTCTCTTCTTCCCTCTTTCTCCCACGCTACCTCTCCCCGCCGCCGTCTCCCCCATCCCAGATTCTCCTCCTCCGCCGTGCCATGGCGCTCCCCTATGATTTATGCGCCATCGGGTTCCGCTGTTCTCTAAACTCCGTTTAGGTGCCGGGTGGTGGTCTTAGGAGGAGAGGAGGAAGAAGAGGAGGAGCAGGAGAGCCCCGCAGGTGCAAGGAAGGCCGTTCGTGGTGGAGAGGGCATCGACGACGGCCGTCCCAGCGGCGCTGCTGAAGGTGGGCGACGCGCTTCGCGCGCCCCAGCGGCTGTTCACGGAGGACAACGTGGCGGCGTACGCTGAGGTGAGCGGCGACCGCAACCCCGTCCACCTGGACGACGCCTTCACGCGCGGGATGAGCGGGTTCCAGTGCGGCCGCGTGGTGCACGGCATGCTCGTCACCTCCCTCTTCCCCGCCCTCATCGCCTCCCACGGCGTACGCTCCTTTCCTCCCCTCTCTGCCATTCCGCCGAACGGCTGGCGGGCATGGCGCCCGGTCGACGGGATCCCGCCCTGATCTGACGGCTGCTTCTCGTCTTCGTGCAGCCTGGAGCCGTGTACGCGAGCCAGTCCCTCAAGTTCGCGGCGCTGGTGCACGTCGGAGACGAGGTGGTCGCGCAGGTGCAGGCGCTCCACATCAAGGCCACCGGCGCAAGTCACATGTACTACTACCACTACTTTCTAGCGCCATTTTTGTATCTCCTCTTCTTTCTAGCATTGCGCCTGCTGAGAACTAATAGTAATGCTATATCTGTTGGGCAGCGTCAAGTTCGCCACCAAGTGCTTCATGGACGATGAGGAGACTCTCGCCATTGACGGCGAGGCCATGGCTTTTCTGCCCACGCTGCAGCTCAGCGCAGGGGCAATCGAGTGACAAGTATGTTGATTAGAACCATTTCGAATGGGACGACTTTTATCTCATGATGAACCATTTCACCTTCGCATAAACTTCGGGGCCGAGGGACATGAGATTGCAGCTTTGTCGGTAATAGTTCGTTGCAGTCTTCCTGTTATTGTTGATAGCATGAGCAAAGAGTAGTAGATCACTTCAGTTTTCTGAACATTCAATGGGCTGGGTGTACATGCTGACTGTGATAGGAACTGAAGAATTTCAACAAGTTAACTTGAATCACTAGGCATATTCAGTACTAGATCACTTCAGTCTGCTCAGTACTACTTCTTGCTGCTGCTCCATACTATTTCTGCCGTTGCTCTATTGTGGAGAGAGGGAGAAAGGAAATAACTCAATCTGCTTAGTTCACAAAATAACAAATCTGAATCTTTTACATTTAAACTGAAATCTTCTAGGAACTGAAGAATTTCAACAGAATAACTTGAACCACTAGGCTGCAACCTGAGAAGATGTGTTCTCTCTTTCCCTCCAGAATTGAGCAACAGCACACTTCAGATGTCTAGTGAACAATTTTACGAGAAGTCAACATGTTTAGAAATCACATACATACCACTTCAAGGAGAAAAAACTATAGAATTGATGGCCGCCTTTAGAACTGTTCTGGCTCAGGACCAGTAGGCATTGTTGGCACCCTGATAACATTATGCTCCATCTCGCATACAGGGTTAGTAATTCTAGGAAATACTTTTTTATGCCTTGTTTGGTATCATTATCAAGTTTCTTCTGTCACGAAGGGTGGAGAAATGTTGTTAGAAAATGGTTCTTCATATTTCACACTTCTATCTGAAATTTTATAGGTCTCATGTCTTATGTTTCTACGCCCTTCTCGGTGAGATTTCCAAGGATCACTTGCTGATGAAGATTTCTCGGTCTTTGTGAAGATTGATATTTCTTAAAGCTTTGTTGTGCCTGTGTGTAGAATACATGAAGTGGGAGTCTGATCGAGGAGTGGCAGAGGCCTATTCTGAAGGACAGGAGGCTGTCTGACAGTCACTGGTATACATATTTTTCCATTAAACCATCTAATTAGTGAATTGATCAATGACTAATTTCTTTACAGAATTGATCATAGTTTGATTCTAGAACAGGTGATGGCATAATGTGCAGAGCGTCGAAGCGTTGATTCCTCAGGCAAGTCCCGCGCCGACATTGCTTGAAAGACAAAATGTAGTATATGTTGCATCATTTATGTTTAGTACAGTTTGTTGTTACTGAGTCACTGTGTGGTCAACTCTTGGTATGGTTAGTGAGCACTGAGATGTGGTGTGAAATTTGCTAAGCTGGCTAAAAATCTGAACTACTGTGTTGTTTGAGAGTTGAATTGTGACCATATTTACAAACTTCATTTCCAGGTAAGCTTGCAGCACGCTGTGATTCTTCCGGTAATGATGATGAGGTCTGGGACCATGATATACTAGCATTTTATTTAAATCCCAATGGATCAGGACAATGAACCCTTGGTGTACCAACATTTAAGCAAGCAAGTTTTACGCATTTTCATTTTTAGCACATTGTTTTGAGAAAATTGTTCTGACTGCGCAACTTGAGAGAGTCAATGCCAATTTAAGTCTTGCAATTCTCTGAACTATTTTTGGAATATCCAGCTAGACCCAGTTATGGTGTCTTGCCTTCGAACGAGAGCTACAATATTTGATTTTGTAGCTACATTGGTGTCAATTTTTTTTTCACTGATCCTTCCAACCTGAAGCTTAGAGAGATTCAAATGTTACATGCTCAAGGGCCATGAGTGAACTACTCAGCTCAGTTCTGTAAGAATCATACATTCATACTGAAAAATCTCCTCGCATTATCAGGTATTACACAACTTCTAGATTTGCATCGAGTAGCTAAATCGAACATCGATTAAACACACCATACTTAATAAAACCAATTTAGACTTGTAAAGAGCATTTTGTAACGAAGGATATTGGTACTTTGGATGATGGTCCCAAAAGCAAATGAATTTTTTACTTGGGTTAGACAATACCAACTCTTACGCCGTTTGGTGTTATAGCAGGCTTATTACTAATTTCACATGTTTTAACTTTTAGGATGCCATAATAATGGGAGTGAAGAAATTATTGCTTTATAGATTTGAGTGATCAAATCATTTTGTTAATTTGTGTCAGTACTTTTTGTTTCAGTTTGACAAGGAATATGCCTATCGTATCAGAGATGATCATGGAAGAGAAGGAAAACGAATGGAAGGCTCCAATACTTTTGTTATTTGATTATTAAGTTCTTCCACTATGGTTTCACCACATGATGATTGTACTTGTATTTGTTCTTCACTGGGTTAGTACATGATGAATGCGCACATGGATTTCCTTCGCAATCAAGAAAAAGAAATCCTTTGGGTTCAGAGAAATTTTCAACATTGATTTATTTTAAAATTTGCGATTTCTGATGTTTGAGTCGAGGATGTCAAGATTTCCTTGTTTTGTTATTCATGGAAAATGGAGCAACTTTGTGCTTATTTATTTGCTTATATGCTCTGCATTGTCCTCTATGTTAAGAAATAAATTGAAGACAAAGTAGTATGTGCTTTTCTAAACATCTATACTGCCGAAGCACCTTTTCTGTGAGATTTAATATAGCTATTCATTATTTGGGTGTATTTGTACTACTTTTTGACTTGTCTTTATTTGTTTCATGTGATGCAAGATAATATTTTGTTCCAGTGTTCATCATATTTTACCTTTTCCTTTTTGTTTGGAGAAAGATGTTTCTCTTTCTTACAAATATATTATTTCTTAAATAGAACAACAGTCACCATGCAAGGTTCTTCCACCAAATAAATGTTTTTCTATGTGCAACTAAGATTGACTTCCTGCTGATTGGTTATACAATCTTATTCTGCAGAACCCGCATGAGAGACAAGAAACACAAGGTCCATTATGAGGTGAGGGTTCTACTGCCCCATTTTTTCAATTAAATGACCCAGTTTCTTCTATGTTTTGAAGATGATAGGCTGTTGCTCGTTTTTTTTTCTTCCCATAGTTCATTGACGGGGTTGTAGTCTATAGTAGGATTGAAGTAGTACCACCTGAGTTTTTTGGTTCATAGCAGTTGACTCATCTTAATGTGAGGTGCTATTTTAGTTATGAATATTCTTTCCTGATGTGCATGAATGGCACTTTCTGGTTTGGCAATGAATAATTTGTTCAGTCTCTTGATAAGAGGTGTATGAATGTGATTTAAAAGAGCCATGACATAGGTTTTTAGGAGCTACTATTTTTTGTTGCTATCAATAGAGTCGCGGCGTAAACAACCGTGGCAACATGATTAGTGCGCACAATAGCGCGACCAGAGGAGCACCCCCTCATCATGTCCAATAGTTATATTCACCTGTAGCCAAATCACTTTTGTTGTATATAATTAGTGCCATCAAGGGTCAACCTAGACCCACGCATGTGCGTGAGCTAGATAAGTGCGCACATAAACGCTCAGGAGGCGTGCCAATGGCACGCCCCAGCCACTAGTATCAAAAGCATATGTCATACACGCCACCAACATGGAAGCCGTCAATGTCTTCCTTTCTTTGCGAGCTCTGAACATTTTGCTGCGTTTACGGAGCCTGCAACGGAAGTATAGGAGGATGGTTAAATCTCAGATAACCTAGCTAGCAGACAGGCCTGTACGCATTTACGTTTGTCTAGATTGAGTCAATTGCAAGAAACTACCACATTTGCGCCAAGGTTTGCAGAAAACCACACAGGCGCTGATTTGTTGCAGAAAACACCGAAGAAGCTGTTAACCCGTTGCAAAAAACACTGATCGGCCGTTTAGGCTCTTTTGACATCGTTTCCGACAGGTGGGCCCCGCAAACGCCGACGTGGCATAACGGCTAGGGAAACGGCGCCGTTAGAGTCAACAGGCGTCGCCCGGTCGGTCGTTCAGACAGGCCCCCACCCCCCACCCCCTCGCGCCCCTCTGCTCTCGCTCCCCCCCCCCGCGCCCCTCTCGCCCCTCTCGCCGCCGGTGATGGCCACCTCGCGTGGCGTTGACGATGGCGGCGGCGGTGATGTTGGCGATGCATCTGGTGGCGGTGGTGCTCCTGCTGATCCAGGAGAAGAGGTGTGCGGCAGTTCAAACCCTTCTCAGCCTCCGCCGCTGCATCCGCCGTCGCCAGCTTACTGTGCTGAATACGCGGCGGCGAGGGCGTTCGCCAAGGCCGTGAAGGAAGATCCACAGGGGAGCCATCACTACGCATCCTCCTTCGGCGGTGTCTCGTATGATTTCTTTTTCCCTCCCCCGATTTGTGTTCTAGGGTTAGGGTTCTAATTGTTGACTGTAGTGTTCTAAGTTTAGCTCAGTTTAAGAATTTTAAGAAGACCATTTGCTGTTGTCATCAGGCATTGTCATAGAGAAATAAGCACACCATGCCCCAAGACTAATTTATAGGACTTGTAAAAATTATTGTGAGCAGGATATCCATTCTAATTGTTGAACTCAATTTCAACTCAGTCAATGTTAAATAAATGTTTAATTTTAATTTATAACTGTATTGCTAATTGTTGAACTGGATTTTTCCATTTAACTGAAACTGTATTGCTGTTAATAGTTTTTAAATGTTTACTTTGACTGAAGTGTTAATAGATTAGTTCAGCAGTTAACTGAACTTTTCCATTTAACTGAAACTTTGACTGGTTGTTTACTTAAACTGAATTTATAATTGTATTTCTAAATGTTTACTTTGACTGAAGTGTTAATAGTTTAGCTCAGTTGTTAACTGAACTTTTTCATTTAACTGAAACTTTAACTGATTGTTTACTTAAACTGAATCTTTAACTAATTGTTAAGTTTTATTTAATTTGTAGATTGAATGATGAAGTGTGGGAAGTCAGGTTCCATTTCCATGACAGAGATAATCTTGAAAGAAGCCTAAATGTGGATGATATAACATTTTATAATCTGATTGCACTAATAGAGCTTGCAGGATATGGGATCACAGACTTTATGTATTATGTCAGAGATCCAGGTGTTGGTGTTTTAGGAATTGAAGAACTAACAGATGATGAAAAGGTGGAGGAAATGTTGGATGACCTAGTTGTGAAAGGTCAAAATGTTGTGAACATAACAGTCATGAGAAGGGATGCTCCAAGACCTAGTGATTTGAACATTGGACATGTTTGTGAAGAGCAGGTTCCATTGAGTGAAATCGGTGTGCCAGTGGTGTATGAGATAGATACAGCATGAGTATTGTTTCCTAGCCCAACAAAGCCACAACCAGTGCTAGTGCAGGTCATTAACACACAGGAGAGCACATATTTGAAGCAGAATTGTCCAGCTGTACCAGAATTTGCAATGGACATTGGTGAAGAGATGCATGAGTACTTCATGGAGCAAGTCCAAGATCAAGAGAAAATTGAGAAAGTGATGGAGCAGAAGAGGAATGAAGAGATTGAGAAGTTCAGGAAAAAAAGATAGCAAAAGAGAAATACAAGACAGCTAAAAGAAAAGTAGAGGTAATGGCTAAAGATTTAAGTGACAGTGACAGTGACACAGAGTTACTAGCAGATGAGGATATCATTGCTAGGCTTGAGGCAATGAAGAAGCATAGAGATGATCCACTTCATCATATTGAAGGGGAAACTGATGTGGATGAGCCATATGAAGCAGTTGAGGAGGAGGAGGAGGCATCACAGGAGGAGAAGGAACTGGAGGAGGAAGGGAGCATCATAGGAAGAAGGGAGCGGCATAGTAAAAGAAAGGGGCCAACCACAAGAACTCATAGTAGTTCTGATTACATTGTTGAGGAAGATTGGTTGCCTTCATCTGATGAGGAGAGCAACCCTGGTGACCTAAGTCAAGAGGACAATGATGAGGCTCAAAAAGCATGTTTTAAGCTTGCAGATGATAGGAAGAGCAGGGCTAAAAAGAAGAAACCCAGAGTTTGGTATGATGAGCACAGGGAAAACCCAGAAGAGCAACTTAAGAAGAAACTTTGTTTCCTAGATGTGACCCAGTTCAGGAGGGCACTTCTTACTTTTCACATCTCACAGAATAGGAATTATGCCTTTCACAGGAACTGTCCAGACAGGGTTATAGCAGTCTGTACATTTGAGGAATGTCCATTTTTCATTGTAGCTTCTCTGATTGCTCATGAGAGGACATTCTGTATCAAGAAACTAAACTTGCACCACAGTTGCCCAGTAGTAGGAGAGAGCACAAAAGTGACTGCTAAGTGGTTGGCACATGAATGTGAGCAACAGTTGAGGACAGACCCCAACACACCTGTCCAGACTATAATTTCAAACTTGAAGCAAAAGCATGGAATAGAAGTATCTATACATATGGCCTATAGGGCAAGAAATCTAGCTAAAAATGTAGTCCTAGGGGATCAGAAGGCACAATACCACAGGATAAGGGATTACCTAGAAGCTGTGTTAGAAACCAATCCAGGAAGTAGATGCATTGTGACCACAAAGCATCTGAAACTACATCCTAGCAAGAACGCAAGATTCCATGGCTTGTTCATGTGCCTCAATGCTTGCAAAGAAGGTTTCCTTAATGGTTGCAGACCATTCATAGGTATTACCCACTAACTTGTTTGTAATGAACTATTGACAGTGAAATTTGTATGTGCATACCCACTAATTTGTTTGTAATTAACTTGTGATGTGGTGTGATAGGTCTTGATGGTTGCTTTATAAAGTTGACAACAGGGCAGCAAATCTTGGCTGCCACTGGAAGAGATGGAAATAATAACATATTTCCCATTGCTTTTGCAATAGTGGACAAGGAAAATACTGCAAGCTGGTCTTGGTTTCTTACTCAATTAAAATATGCCATTGGTGGTGAGTCAGGCAAGTTTGGCTAATACACAATTATATCTGACAGGCAAAAGGTACTCTCTACTCACATCATCTACTTCTTAGTTTCCAATTGTTTATTAATTTCATAAATGGCAATGTTGTAGTATTCTCAAACTGTAGTTCTTTCAAACAGGGCCTTCTTACAGCCATAAACAATGTATTCCCAAATTACCCACAAAGATACTGCCTTAGACATATTTATCAAAACTTTCAAACAGCTGGCTTTAGAGGGGAAGAGTTGAAGAAATACATGTATCAGGCTAGTTATTCCTATACAGAGCATGGTTATGTAACAGCAATGGAAGGCATGAAAAAGGAGTGTGAGCCAGCTTGGAAATGGCTTTCTAAGATAAAAAAACATACATGGGCTAGGCATGCCATGGACAACAACTGCAAAACTGACTTGGTAGTCAACAATATTAGTGAAGTTTTTAATAAGATGATACTTGATGTCAGAGGCAAACCCATTAGAACTATGGTAGATGGAATCAGAACAAAGTTGTTAGTGAAATTCAATGCAAATAGGACTAAGACCGAGACTGCCAAGTGGCAGATATGCCCAACATATGCTGAGAAGTTAGAGGAATCAAAACATCATTCTAGGTTTTGCCAGGCTATCAAAGCTGGACCTGACCTCTTCCAGGTGTCAAGTGGAGAAAGCACATATGCAGTTAACTTGTTGCTGCATACATGTGGTTGTAGGAAGTGGGACATGTGTGGAGTTCCTTGCAATCATGCTGTTTCTGCAATCAACAAGGCTAAACTACACCCAGAAGAATTTGTTCATGATTTCTTCAAGAAACCCATATATAAGGCAGCATACAGTCCAACAGTTTTCCCTGTGCCTGGGCCTGATTTGTGGCCAAAGACTACAACCCCTGACATTGAACCACCAGTTTTCAAAGAGAAGCCAGGAAACAAAGAGACAAAGAGGAGAAAGAGCAAGTTTGAAAAGCCAAGTCCAAAGGATACATCTAGGATGGCCACTATCACTTGTAGCAATTGCAACAAGACTGGGCATAGATACACTAGTTGCATGCAGGCTCTTAAACCAGCCCTAGCAATGAGAAAGAACCAGCAGCAGGTAACTATTTACAGTTTTTTCTCTATTAATCTCATATGGCAGTTTCTAACATTTGTATGTTGTAATTGCAGGAAAACAGAACTGTTTCTACTCCTGCTGCTCCTTCTTCTTCTGCAGCTCCAGCTCCAACTACAGCTCCAGCTCCTTCTGCTCCTGCTGCTCCCAGGGCAGCAAAGAGAGCTCCTTCTACTCCTGCTGCTCCCAGGGCAGCAAGGAGAGCTCCTTCTGCTCCTGCTGCTCCCAGGGCAGCAAGTAGAGCTCCTTCTGTTCCTGCTGCTGCAAGACCAACAAAGAAAGCCAAAACAACAATGGCATCAGCAAGGACTGCTACTTCTACTGCTGGTGCTGGTCCAAGTTCCTCTACTGGTGCTGGGCCAAGAGGAAGAAACAAGTTCACCCCCCAAGAGATGCAGGTAGTGGAAGATTGAGGAAGCCATCCTATAAGACGGAGTCGGAGATACCCAAATAATAGGGTCTAGGGTGCCTCGACATCGACGGAGTCGGAGATACCCAAATAATAGGGTCTAGGGTGCCTCGACATCGACGGTGTCGGAGATACCCAAATAATAGGGTCTAGGGTGCCTCGACATCGACGGAGTCGGAGATACCCAAATAATAGGGTCTAAGGTGCCTCGACATCGACAGTGTCGGAGATACCCTAATAATAGGGTCTAGGGTGCCTCGACATCGACATCACCTACACACACAATTCATCCTAGAACACTAATCACCTAATTTCATCACACACAATTAATGACATAACACTAGAAACTGACCTTAATTAAAAGGATTAAACAAACAACATACAAGCCATAGTTCAAAGCTACAAAAGTAACCAACCCATCATGAGATACAAGACATAGTTCACAAACAACATACAAGCCATAGTTCAAAGCTACAAAAGTAACCAACCCATCATGAGATACAAGCCATAG
>LR738713.1:631277388-631353486 GCA_902687465.1 Secale cereale | reverse complement strand
TTGCATGCGGTTGGGAAGTCATCGAGCCTATGGTTCAGGGGGACGGACTAGCATGAGGAGAAGTCAACGCCGAAGTGGTGAAGGATTCGCCGCCAACCACCCGTCGACGACGCTGCCCGAAATGACCACCCTTGTCTATTTCCCGAACCTCCTTTCCAGGCTTCCAGTGCTTGTGAACGACGTTTAGACCTATATGTATTTTCTTAGCTTTATTACTCAAAGTCTAGGATTACAAAGCACCCACTAGAAAAATATAAATTACATATAGGTCTTTGCGGGTATCGGACGGTCTTCCACCTACAGTGATGGTGCGCTGACACCGCCACTCCACTATCGAAGCAAACCTACATTTGTTGCATGCGGTTGGGAAGTCATCGAGCCTATGGTTCAGGCAGACGGACTAGCGTGAGAGCAACTCCAACGGGCCGACCCAAACGGACGGCGATTTCATCCGCTTTTTATCCATTTGGGTCGGCCGCCCGCCCGGTGTCCGCCCTATTTTTGATATGGGTCGGCAGCGCGCCCAACGCGCCGACCCATATGTGTCGGCGTGGCCGCTGGCCGCTCAATTTTACATTGATTTGCATTCAACATATTGTCAAATAAAAATGTTTTGCAAGTCAAATAGTCTGGCCGCCCAAATAAATATTATAGTTTTACAAGTCAAATAAAAATAGACATAGTTTTGCAAACGAATAAAAGAAGATACATCTATTGGTTTCCAACATGAGCGCGCATATGCTCAACCAAATCATTTTGCAGTTGCACGTGAGTTTCCCAATCACACACGTCTTCATGAAATTGAGTGAACTGCTCAAATGTTGCCGCTACTCCATGCTCAGGCACAACATTCTCACCCTGAAACTGAAAGCCTTGATCGTATAGACGTTTCGGGCGCTCGTCTTCTACGATCATATTGTGAATGATCACACAAGCAGTCATCACCTCCCACAGTTTCTGTGTGCTCCAGGTATTAGCAGGATACCGAACGATGCCCCATCGAGATTGCAAAACACCAAAGGCACGCTCGACATCCTTCCTAGCACTCTCTTGCTCTTGGGCAAATATTTTCCTTTTCTCTCCGACAGGGTTGGGTATTGTCTTGACAATAGTAGTCCACTGAGGATAGATACTGTCACCCAGATAGTACCCTTTGTCGTAGTTGTGTCCGTTGACAGTAAGGTTCACCGGTGGGTTGTTGCCTTCGGCTAGCCTAGCAAACACCGGCAAGCGCTGAAGCACGTTGATATCATTGTGCGATCTAGCCATGTCAAAGAAAGAGTGCCAGATCCAGAGATCTTGAGACGCCACGACCTCTAGTATGACTGTGCAAGCCTTGACATATCCCTTATACTGCCCTTGTCAAGTAGAAGGGCAGTTCTTCCACTCCAAGTGCATGCAGTCTATGCTAACAAGCATCCCCGGGAAGCCCCTGCTGCCATTCATCGCCAACAAACGGGTTGTATCTTCAGCTATCGGCTCTCTCAAGTACTCAGGGCCAAACACAGCAATAACAGCCTAGCAGAACTTATACAGGGACTCTAGGCATGTAGACTTGCTCATACGGACATACTCATCAATGAGATCATCGGACACTTGATATCTACTACGCAACCTTCTTCTTGTAGACATTGTTGGTGTAGGGGAACGTAGCAGAATTCAAAAAATTTCTACGCTTCACCAAGATCAATCTAAGGAGTCATCTAGCAACGAGGGAGAAAGGAGTGCATCTACATACCCTTGTAGATCGCGAGCGGAAGCGTTCAAGAGAACGTGGATGATGGAGTCGTACTCGTCGTGATCCAAATCACCGATGATCCCAGCGTCGAACGGACGGCACCTCCGCGTTCGACACACGTACGGTGCAGCGACGTCTCCTCCTTCTTGATCCAGCAAGGGGGGAGGAGAGGTTGGTGGAGATCCAGCAGCACGACGGCGTGGTGGTGGATGCAACGGTATTTCTGCAGGGCTTCGCCAAGCGCTGCGGGAGGAGGGAGAAGTGTAACGGGAGGGAGAGGCAGGCGCCAGGGGCAAGGGTGCAGCTGCCCTCCCTCCCCCCCACTATATATAGGGGTCCAGGGGGGTGCCGGCCCTAGGAGATCCAATCTCCTAGGGGGCGGCGGCCAGGGGGGAGGCTTGCTCCCCGAGCATGTGGGGCGCCCCACCCCTAGGGTTTCCAACCCTAGGCGCGGGAGGGGCCAAGGGGGGCGCACCAGCCCACTATGGGCTGGTTCCCTTCCCCTTTCAGCACATGGGGCCCTCCGAGATAGGTGGCCCCACCCGGTGGACCCCCGGGACCCTTCCGGTGGTCCCGGTACACTACCGATGACCCCCGAAACTATCCCGATGGCCGAAACTAGACTTCCTATATAAAATTCTTTACCTCCGGACCATTCCGGAACTCCTCGTGACGTCCGGGATCTCATCCGGGACTCCGAACAACATTCAGGTTACCGTATGCATATATCTCTACAACCCTAGCGTCACCGAACCTTAAGTGTGTAGACCCTACGGGTTCGGGAGACACGTAGACATGACCGAGACGACTCTCCGGTCAATAACCAACAGCGGGATCTGGATACCCATGTTGGTTCCCACATGTTCCTCGATGATCTCATCGGATGAACCACGATGTCAAGGATTCAATCAATCCCGTATACAATTCCCTTTGTCTATCGATATAGTACTTGCCCGAGATTCGATCGTCGGTATACCGATACCTTGTTCAATCTCGTCATGGCAAGTCTCTTTACTCGTTCCGTAATACATCATCCCGTGACCAACACCTTAGTCACATTGATCTCATTGTGATGATGTCTTACCGAGTGGGCCTAGAGATACCTCTCCGTCATACGGAGTGATAAATCCTAGTCTTGGTTCATGCCAACTCAACAGATACTTTCGGAGATACCCGTTGCGTACCTTTATAGCTACCCAGTTACGTTGTGACGTTTGGCATACCCAAAGTATTCCTACGGTATCCGGGAGTTGCACAACCTCATGGTCTAAGGAGAAGATACTTGACATTGGAAAAGCTTTAGCATTACGAACTACACGATCTTGTGCTAGGCTTAGGATTGGGTCTTGTCCATCACATCATTATCCTAATGATGTGATCTCGTTATCAATGACATCTAATGTCCATCTCCAGGAAACCGTAACCATCTGTTGATCAACGAGCTAGTAACTAGAGGTTTACCAGGGACACGTTGTGGTCTATGTATTCACACATGTATCAGTGTTTCCGGATAATACAATTCAAGCATGAATAACAGACAATTATCATGAACAAGGAAATATAATAATAACCATTTTATTATCGCCTCTAGGGCATATTTCCAATAGTTGGGCCTTCAAGTGTAGAGGTTTGTAGGACAATAGAAAATTTCCCTCAAGTGGATGAACTAAGGTTTATCAATCCGTGGGAGGCGTAGGATGAAGATGGTCTCTCTCAAACAACCCTGCAACCATATAACAAAATCTCTTGTGTCCCCAACACACCCAATACAATGGTAAATTGTATGAGCGGTTTTATCATGGTCCCTCTTACCCCCTCTTTTCACATGAGAGGTAAGAGTATGTAGTAGATCTGAGCCGTTGATCACATTAATTAGTGGTCGGATTAACTCTTACCTTCTTACCTCATATGTAAAAATAAGGGGTAAGAGGGAGCATGTTAAAATTTGCCAAATTGTATAGGTGCACTAGTTCGGCGAAGAGATGGTGATACAAGTGCAATATGGATGATAGATATAAGTTTTTGTAATCTGAAAATATAAAAACAGCAAGGTAACTAATGATAAAAGTGAGCATAAACGGTATTGCAATGCTTTAAAACAAGGCCTAGGGTTCATACTTTCACTAGTGCAAGTTCTCTCAACAATAATAACATAACTGGATCATATAACTATCCCTAAACATGCAACAAAGAGTCACTCCAAAGTAACTAATAGCGGAGAACAAACGAAGAGATTATGGTAGGGTACGAAACCACCTCAAAGTTATCCTTTCTGATCGATCTATTCAAAAGTCTGTAGTAAAATAACACGAAGCTATTCTTTCCGTTCGATCTATCATTGAGTTCGTACTAGAATAACACCTTAAGACACAAATAAACCAAAACCCTAATGTCACCTAGATACTCCATTGTCACCTCAAGTATCCGTGGGTATGATTATACGATATGCATCACACAATCTCAGAATCATCTATTCAACCAACACAAAGAACTTCAAAGAGTGGCCCAAAGTTTCTACCGGAGAGTCAAGACGAAAACGTGTGCCAACCCCTATGCATAGATTCCAATGTCACGGAACCCGCAAGTTGATCACCAAATCATACATCAAGTGAATCAATAGAATACCCCATTGTTACCACAGATATCCCACGCAAGACATACATCAAGTGTTCTCAAATCCTTAAAGACTCAATCCGATAAGATAACTTCAAAGGGAAAACTCAATCCATCACAAGAAAGTAGAGGGGGAGAAACATCATAAGATCCAACTACAGTAGCAAAGCTCGTGATACATCAAGATCGTGCCATCTCAAGAACACGAGAGAGAGAGAGAGAGATCAAACACATAGCTACTGGTACATACCCTCAGCCCCGGGGGTGAACTACTCCTCCCTCGTCATGGAGAGCGCCGGGATGATGAAGATGACCATCGGAGAGGGATTCCCCCTCCGGCAGGGTGCCGGAACGGGTCTAGATTGGTTTTCGGTGGCAACAGAGGCTTTCGGCGGCGGAACTCCCGATCTAGGTTACTTTCTGGAGGTTTCAGTATTTATAGGATTTTTTGGCGTAGGGCACAAGTCAGTGGGGCCTCCGGGCTGTCCACGAGATAGGGGGGCGCGCCCCCCACCCTCGTGGGCAGCCCGTGACTCTCCTGGCCCAACTCTTTTACTTCATGGGCTACTTTTGGTCCATACAAAATCATCAAAAATTGGTACGTCAATTGGACTCCGTTTGATATTCCTTTTCTGTAAAACTCAAAAACAAGGAAAAACAGAAACTGGCACTGGGCTCTAGGTTAATAGGTTAGTCCCAAAAATCATATAAAATAGCATAGAAATGCATATAAAACATCCTAGATGGATAATATAATAGCATGGAACAATCAAAAATTATAGATACGTTGGAGACGTATCAAGCATCCCCAAGCTTAATTCCTGCTCGTCCTCGAGTAGGTAAATGATAAAAACAGAATTTTTGATGTGGAATGCTACCTAACATAATTTTCAATGTAATTCTCTCTATTGTGGCATGAATGTTCATATCCAAAAGATTCAAGATAAAAGTCTATATTGACATAAGAATAATGTCTTCTCAAAATAACATGGCCAAAGAAAGTTCATCCCTACAAAATCATATAGTTTGGCTATGCTCCATCTTCGTCACACAAAATACTCAAATCATGCACAACCTCGGTTTCAGCCAAGCAATTGTTTCATACTTTAATTTTTTCAAACCTTTTCAACTTTCACACAATACATGAGCTTGAGCCATGGATATAGCACTATAGGTGGAATAGAATGGTGGTTGTGGAGAAGACAAAAGAGGAAGATGGCCTCACATAAAATAGGCGTATCAATGGGCTATGGAGATGCCCATCAATAGATATCAATGTGAGTGAGTATGGATTGCCATGCAATAGATGCACTAGAGCTATAAATGTATGAAAGCTCAACAAAAGAAACTAAGTGGATGTGCATTGCTACTTCTCGAGCTTGCGTTGTATTCCCTCGAAGAGGAAAGGGAGATGCAACACAGTAGCGTAAGTATTTCCCTCAGTTTTTTAGAACCAAGGTATCAATCCAGTAGAAGACCACGCGCGAGTCCCTCGCACATGCACAAACAAATAAGAACTTCGCAGCCAACGCGATAAGGGGTTGTCAATCCCTTTACGGTCACTTACGAAAGTGAGATCTGATAGAGATGATAATTCATATTTTTGGTTTATAAGAACAGGAAATAAAAGCAATATAAGTAAAGTAGATGTAGATAGATATGTTGAGAATAGATCCGGGGGCCATAGTGTTCTCTAGTGGCTTCTCTCATGATAGCGATATTCTACGTCGGGTAAACAAATTACTGTCGAGCAATTGATAGAAAAACGAATAATTATGAGACTATCTAGGCATGATCATTGTATATAGGCATCACGTCCGAGATAAGTAGACCGACTCCTTCCTGCATCTACTACTATTACTCCACACATCGACCGCTATCCAACATGCATCTAGTGTATTGAGTTCATAAGAACAGAGTAACGCCTTAAGCAAGATGACATGATGTAGAGGGATAAACTCAGGCAATATGTTATAAACCCCATCTTTTTATCCTCAATGGCAACAATACAATACGTGCCTTGCTGCCCCTACTGTCACTGGGAAAGGACACCGCAAGATTGAACCCAAAGCCAAGCACTTCTCCCATTGCAAGAACTATAGATCTAGTAGGCCAAACCAAACCAATAATTTGAAGAGACTTGCAAGGATATTATGAGCACACATAAAAAGTTCAGAGAAGAACCAAATTTCTTTCATAGATAATCTTGATCATAAACTCACAATTCATCGGATCTCGACAAACACACCGCAAAAAGAGATTACATCGAATAGATCTCCTCGAAGACCGAGGAGAACTTTGTATTGAGATCCAGAGAGAGATAAGAAGCCATCTAGATACTAGCTATGGACCCGAAGGTCCGTGGTAAACTACTCACAACTCATGGTGAGAGCGATGCTGATGAAGAAGAAGAACTCCATGATGGACCCCCCTCCAGTGGAGCTCCGGAACAGGCTCCAAGATGGGATCTCACGGGAACAGAAGGTTACGGTGGTGGAATTAGGGTTTTCTCTCTGTTGTCGAAGGTTTCGGGGTACATAGACTTATATAGGAAGAAGGAGGACAACAGGGGGTGATCGGGGGCCCCACGAGGCAGGGGGGCGCGCCCTGGGAAGGGGGGCGCCCCCACCATCGTAGGCAGACCCTTGATCCCCTGACGTGGTTCTCAAGTCCCTCGTGCGTGATTTTCTTCAAAAATATCTCTCGCGAAGGTTTCATTCCGTTTGGACTCCGTTTGATATTCTTTTTCTGCAAAACCCTGAAACAGGCAAAAAACAGCAATCTGGACTGGGCCTTTGGGTTAGTAGGTTAGTCTCAAAAATGATATAAAAGTGTATGATAAAGCCCAATAAACATCCAAGACTTCATAAATAATAGCATGTAACAATAAAAAATTATAGATACGTTGGAGACGTACCATGCATCCAACTTGCTTGCTCATGAAGACCTAGGGCATTTGAGGAAGCCCGTCGTTGGAATATACAAGCCAAGTTCTATAATGAAAATTTCCACTAGTATATGAAACTGACTGAACAAGAGACTCTCTAACATGAAGATCATGGTGCTACTCTGAAGCACAAGTGTGGAAAAAGATAGTAGCATTGTCCCTTTTTCTTTTTTTTTTCTTTTTTTTCTTTGTTTGGGGCCTTCTTTTTTTTGGGCCTTCTTTTTTTGGCCTTTCCTTTTTTTCCTTTTCTTTTTTCCTTTTTTTATTTGGGACAATGCTCTAATAATGACGATCATCACACTTATATTAATTTACAACTTGATATTACAACTCGATACTAGAACAAAGCATGACTCTATATGAATGCCTCCGGCGATGTACTGGGATGTGCAATGAATCAAGAGTGACATGTATAAAAAATAATGCATGGTGGCCTAGCCACAAATACGATGTCACCTACATGATCGTGCATGACAATATGACAATATGAAGCGTGTCATATGAACGGAACGGTGGAAAGTTGCATGGCAATATATCTCGGAATGGCTATGGAAATGCCATGATAGGTAGGTATGGTGGCTGTTTTGAGGAAGGTATATGGTGGGTGTATGGTACCGACAAAAGTTGCGCGGTACAAGAGAGGCTAGCAATGGTGGAAGGGTGAGAGTGCGTATAATCCATGGACTCAACATTAGTATAAAGAACTCACATACTTATTGCAAAACTCTACAAGTCATCAAAATAAAGTACTACACGCATGCTCCTAGGGGAAGGGTTGGTAGGAGTTAACCATCGCGCGATCCCGACCTCCACACAAAGGATGGCACTCAATGAAATACCCCATGCTTCAAATTTGTCACACAACGGTTACCATACGTGCATGTTACGGGACTTGCAAACCTCAACACAAGTATTTCTCAAATTCACAACTACTCTACTAGCATGACTCTAATATCACCATCCTCATATCTCAAAACAATCATCAAGCATCAAACTTCTCATAGTATTCAATGCACTTTATGAAAGTTTTCATTATACCCAACTTGGATGCCTATCATATTAGGACTAATTTTATAACCAAGGCAAATTACCATGCTGTTCTAAAAGACTCTCAAAATAATATAAGTGAAGCATGAGAGTTCATCTATTTCTTCAAAATAAAACCACCTTCGTTCTCTAAAAAGATATAAGTGAAGCACTAGAGCAAACAACAAACTACTACGAAAGATATAAGTGAAGATCAATGAGTAGTTGAATAATTATGTAACTATGTGAAGACTCTCTAACATTTAAGTTTCAGATCTTGGGATATTATTCAAACAGTAAGCAAAACAAAATCAAACAAAATGATGCTCCGTGCAAAACACATATCATGTGGTGAATAAAAATATAGTCTCAAGTAAAGTTACCGATAGATAAAGACGAAAGAGGGGATGCCTTCCCGGGGCATCCCCAAGCTTAGGCTTCTGGTTGTCCTTGAATTTTACCTTGGGGTGCCTTGGACATCCCCAAGCTTAGGCTCTTGCCACTCCTTATTCCATAGTCCATCGAATCTTTACCCAAAACTTGAAAACTTCACAACACAAAACTCAACAGAAAACTCGTAAGCTCCATTAGTATAAGAAAATAAAACCACCACATAGGTACTGTTGTGAACTCATTCTAAATTCATATTGGTGTAATATCTACTATATTACAACTTCTCTATGGTTCATACCCTCCGATACTACTCATAGATTCATCCAAATAAGCAAGTAACACATAGAAAACAGAATCTGTCAAAAACATAACAGTCTCTAGCAATCTGTAACTTTCGAATACTTCCGTGACTCTAAAAATTCTGAAATAAATTGTTGGACATGAGGAATTTGTCTATTAATCATCTGCGAAAAGAATCAACTAAAAACACTCTTCTGTAAAAAAATGGTAGCTAATCTCGTGAGCTCTAAAGTTTTTGTTTTTTAGAGCATGATCACATAAACTTCACACAAGTCTTCCCAAAGGTTCTACTTGGCACAAACACTAATTAAAACACGAAACCACATCTAAACATAAGCTAGATGCAATATTTATTCCTAAACATAAGCAAAGAACAAAAATAAAGTTGGGTTGCCTCCCAACAAGCACTATCGTTTAATGCCCCTAGCTAGGCATGATGATTTCAATGATGCTCGCATAAAAGATAAGAATTGAAACATAAAGTGAGCATCATGAAGAATATGACTATCACATTTAATTCTAACCCACTTCCTATGCATAGGGATTTTTTGAGCAAACAACTTATGGCAACAATAATCAACTAGCATAGGAAGGCGAAACAGGCATAACTTCAAAACTTTAAGCACATAGAGAGGAAACTTGATATTATTGCAATTCCTACAAGCATATGATCCTCTCTCATAATAACTTTCAGTAGCATCACGAATGAATTCAACAATATAACCATCACATAAGGTATTATTTTCATGACCTACAAGCATATAAATTTTATTACTCTCCACATAAGAAAATTTCTTCTCATGAATAATAGTAGGAGCAAACTCAACAAAATAATTATCATGTGAGGCATAATCCAACTGAAAACTAAAATCATGATGAAAAGTTTCATGGTTATCATTATTCTTAATAGCATACAAGTCATCACAATAATCATCATAGATAGCAACTTTGTTTTCATAATCAATTGGAACCTCTTCCGAAATAGTGGATTCATCACTAAATAAAGTCATGACCTCTCCAAATCCACTTTCATCAATATAATCATCATAAATAGGAGGCATGCTTTCGTCATAATAAATTTTCTCATCAAAACTTGGGGGACAAAAAATATCATCTTCATCAAACATAGCATCCCCAAGCTTGTGGCTTTGCATATCATTAGTATCATAGGTATTAAAAGAATTCATACTAACAACATTGCAATCATGCTCATCATTCACATATTTTATGCCAAGCATTCTATCCAATTCTTCTTCTAGTACTTGAGCACAATTTTCCTTTCCATCATTTTCACGAAAGATATTAAAAAGATGAAGCATATGAGGTAACCTTAATTCCATTTTTTGTAGTTTTATTTTATAAACTAAACTAGTGATAAAACAAGAAACTAAAAGATTCGATTGCAAGATCTAAAGATATACCTTCAAGCACTCACCTCCCCGGCAACGGCGCCAGAAAAGAGCTTGATGTCTACTACACAACCGTCTTATTGTAGACGTTGTTGGGCCTCCAAGTGCAGAGGTTTGTAGGACAGTAGCAAATTTCCCTCAAGTGGATGACCTAAGGTTTATCAATCTGTGGGAGGCATAGGATGAAGATGGTCTCTCTCAAGCAACCCTGCAACCAAATAACAAAGAGTCTCTTGTGTCCCCAACACACCCAATACAATGGTAAATTATATAGGTGCACTAGTTCGGCGAAGAGATGGTGATACAAGTGCAATATGGATGGTAGATATAGGTTTTTGTAATCTAAAAATATAAAAACAGCAAGGTAACTAAAGGTAAAAGTGAGCATAAACGGTGTTGCAATGCGTTGAAACAAGGCCTAGGGTTCATACTTTCACTAGTGCAAGTTCTCTCAACAATAATAACATAGCTGGATCATATAACTATCCCTCAACATGCAACAAAGAGTCACTCCAAAGTAACTAATAGCGGAGAACAAACGAAGAGATTATGGTAGGGTACGAAACCACCTCAAAGTTATCCTTTCTGGTCGATCTATTCAAGAGTCCGTAGTAAAATAACATGAAGCTATTCTTCCGTTCGATCTATCATAGAGTTCGTACTAGAATAACACCTTAAGACACAAATCAACGAAAACCCTAATGTCACCTAGATACTCCATTGTCACCTCAAGTATCCGTGGGTATGATTATACGATATGCATCACACAATCTCAGAATCATCTATTCAACCAACACAAAGAACTTCAAAGAGTGCCCCAAAGTTTCTACCGGAGAGTCAAGACGAAAACGTGTGCCAACCCCTATGCATAGATTCCCAAGGTCACGAAACCCGCAAGTTGATCACCAAAACATACATCAAGTGAATCAATAGAATACCCCATTGTCACCACAGATATCCCACGCAAGACATACATCAAGTGTTCTCAAATCCTTAAAGACTCAATCCGATAAGATAACTTTAAAGGGAAAACTCAATCCATCACAAGAAAGTAGAGTGGGACAAACATCATAAGATCCAACTATAGTAGCAAAGCTCGCGATACATAAAGATCAAACACATAGGTACTGGTACATACCCTCAGCCCCGAGGGTGAACGACTCCTCCCTCATCATGGAGAGCGACGGGATGATGAAGATGACCACCGGAGAGGTATTCCCCCTTCGGCAGGGTGTCGGAATGGGTCTAGATTGGTTTTCGATGGCAACAGAGGCTTTCGGTGGTGGAACTTCCGATCTAGGTTACGTTTCGGAGGTTTCAGTATTTATAGGATTTTTTTGCGTAGGGCACAAATCAGGGGGGCCTCCGGGCTGACCACGAGATAGGGGGCGCGCACAGGAGGGTGGGCGCGCCCCCCACCCTCGTGGGCAGCCCGTGACTATCCTGGCCCAACTCTTTTACTCCGTGGGCTTCTTTTGGCCCATAAAAAATCATCAAAACTTGGTACGTAAATTGGACTCCGTTTGATATTCCTTTTCTGTAAAACTCAAAAACAAGGAAAAAACAGAAACAGGCACTGGGCTCTAGGTTAATAGGTTAGTCCCAAAAATCATATAAAATAGCATATAAATGCATATAAAACATCCTAGATAGATAATATAATAGCATGGAACAATAAAAAATTATAGATACGTTGAAGACGTATCAGGTGGCAACAGAGGCTTTCGGCGACGGAGCTCCCGATCTAGATTATTTTCTGGAGGTTTGGGTATTTATAGGATTTTTTGGCGTAGGGCACAAGTCAGGGGCGGGCTCCGGGTTGTCCACGAGATAGGGGGCGCGCCCAGGGGGTGGGCGCGCCCCCCACCCTCGTGGGCAGCCCGGGACTCTTCTGGAACAACTCGTTTACTCTGGGGGCTTCTATTGGTCCATAAAAAATCATCAAAAATTGGCACGTCAATTGGACTCCGTTTGGTATTCCTTTTCTGTAAAACTCAAAAACAAGGAAAAAAACAGAACTGGCACTGGGCTCTAAGTTAATAGGTTAGTCCCCAAAATCATATAAAATAGCATATAAATGCAAATAAAACATTCAAGATGGATAATATAATAGCATGGAACAATAAAAAATTATAGATACGTTGGAGACGTATCAAGCATCCCCAAGCTTAATTCATGCTCGTCCTCGAGTAGGTAAATGATAAAAACAGAATTTTGATGTGGAATGCTACCTAACATAATTTTCAATGTAATTCTCTCTATTGTGGCATGAATGTTCAGATCCGAAACATTCGATACAAAAGTTTAATATTGACATACGAATAATAATACTTCAATCATATTGATACGTCTCCAACGTATCTACTTTGCTAAACACTTTTGCCCTTGTTTTGGACTCTAACTTGCATGATTTGAATGGAACTAACCCGGACTTACGCTGTTTTCAGCAGAACTGCCATGGTGATTATAGGTTCAGATCTGAAATCAAGGCACTCGGGCCCTAGTGACAAGCATTAAGTATAGCAAGTGCAAGTTAGAGTCCAAAACAAGGGCAAAAGTGCTTAATGCTTGTCACTAGGGCCAGAGTGCCATGATTTCAGATCTGAACCTATTATGTTTTCATGAATATATGTGTGTTCTTGATCCTATCTTGCAAGTCTATAGTCACATACTATGTGTTATGATCCGGCAACCCCGAAGTGACAATAATCGGGACCACTCCCGGTGATGACCATAGTTTTGTTGGGGAACGTTGCATGGGAAACAAAAAAATTTCCTACGCTCACCAAGATCAATCTAGGAGATGCATCTACGAGGGGAGAGTTGGATCCACATACCCTTGTAGATCGCTAAGCGGAAGCGTTCAAGAACGCGGTTGATGGAGTCGTACTCGCCGCGATTCAGATCGCTGAAGATCCTAGCACCGAACGGACGGTGCCTCCGCGTTCTTCACACGTACAGCTCGGGGACGTCTCCTCCTTCTTGATCCAGCAAGGGGGAAGGAGAGGTTGATGGAGAAACCAGCAGCACGACGGCGTGGTGGAGATGGTGGTGGAGGAATTCCAGCAGGGCTTCGCCAAGCACTGCGGAATTGACGAAGATGTTTGTGGGAGAGGGAGGGCAGCGCCGAGGCACGAACGTGTGTGGCTGCCCTCCCTCTGCCTCTCTTTATATAGGGGGAAGAGAGGGGAGGGGGCGCCCCTAGGGTTCCCCCTAGGGGGCGGCGGCCAGGGCAGATGGGGGGGGCGGCGGCCAGGGCTGCGGCCAGGGCTAGGGTTTCCCCCCCCCCCAGGCGCCTTGCCCCCCAAGCCAAGGGGTGCGGCTGCCCTAGGGGGGAACCAGCCCCCATGCGCAGGTGGGAGGGCCCAAGGGGGGGCGCACAGCCCCATGAGGGCTGTTGCGTCTCCCACTTATGGCCCATAGGGCCCGCAACTCTTGCCGGGACCCCCCGAAACCTCTTTCGGTCATCCGACGACTCCCCGATGCTCCCCGGAACACTTCCGGACTCCGATCACTCTCATCCTATATATCAATCTTCGTCCCCGGACCATTCCGGAGACCCTCGTCATGTCCGGGATCTCATCCGGGACTCCGAACAACCTTCGGTAACCATGCACTGTTCTCACTAACAACCCTAGCGTCACCGAACCTTAAGTGTGTAGACCCTGCGGGTTCGGAAACTATGCAGACATGACCGAGACACTCCCAGGTCAATAACCAATAGCGGGATCTGGATACCCATATTGGTTCCCACACGTTCCTCGATGATCACATCGGATGAACCACGATGTCAAGGATTCAGGCAATCCCGTATACAGTTCCCTTTGTCTCGTCGGTATGTTACTTGCCCGAGATTCGATCGTCGGTATCTCTATACCTAGTTCAATCTCGTTACCGGCAAGTCTCTTTACTCGTTCCGTAATACATAATCCCGTGACTAACTACTTAGTCACTTTGAGCTCATTGAGATGACGTATTACCGAGTGGGCCCGAAGATACCTCTCCGTCACACGGAGTGACAAATCCCAGTCTCGATCCATGTCAACTCAACAGACACCTTCGGAGATACCTGTAGAGTACCTTTATAGTCACCCAGTTACGTTGCGACGTTTGGCACACACAAAGTACTCCTACGGTGTCAGTGAGTTACATGATCTCATGGTCATAGGAACTTATACTTGACATGCAGAAAACTATAGCGATAACTGACACGATCAAAAGCTATGTTTAACGTTTGGGTCTCGTCCATCACATCATTCTCCTAATGATGTGATCCCGTTATCAAATGACAACTCATGTCTATGACCTGGAAACCACGGTCATCTTTGATCAACGAGCTAGTCCTGAAGAGGCTTACTAGGGACACAAAGTTTGTCTATTTATCCACACATGTATTTAAGTTTCCAATCAATACAATTATAGCATGGATAATAAACGATTATCATGAACAAGGAAATATAATAATAACTCTTTTATTATTGCCTCTAGGGCATATTTCCAACAGTCTCCCACTTGCACTAGAGTCAATAATCTAGCATTACAAGGTAATGAATCTAACACCCATAGAGTCTTGGTGTTGATCATGCTTAGCCCGTGGAAGAGGCTTAGTCAACGGATTTGCAACATTCAAATCCGTGTGTACTTTGCAAATGCTTATGTCCTCCTCCTTGACTGAATCGCGGATGGAATTGAAGCGTCGCTTTATGTGTCTGGTCCTCTTGTGAAACCTTGGTTCCTTGGCTAGAGCAATGGCACCAGTGTTGTCACAAAACAGAGTCATTGGGTTCAATGCACTAGGCACAACTCCAAGATCTGTCATGAACTCCTTCATCCAGACACCTTCCTTTGCCGCCTCCGAGGCAGCTATGTACTCCGCTTCGCATGTAGAATCGGCTACCACGCTTTGCTTGGAACTGCACCAGCCTACCGCTCCCTCGTTGAGAATATATACGTATCCGGTTTGAGACTTAGAGTCATCCGGATCAGTGTCAAAGCTTGCATCGACGTAACCCTTTACGAAGAGCTCTTGATCACCTCCATAAACAAGAAACATCTCCTTAGTCCTTTTCAGGTACTTTAGGATATTCTTGACCGCTGTCCAGTGATCCATACCAGGATTACTTTGAAACCTTCCGGCCATACTTATGGCAAGGCTGACATCTGGTCTTGTGCACAGCATTGCATACATGACAGAGCCTATGGCTGAAGCATAGGGGACGACACTCATCTTTTCTCTATCTTCCGCAGTCACTGGGCATTGAGTCTTACTCAACTTTGTACCTTGCAATACCGGCAAGAACCCCTTCTTGGATTGATCCATTTTGAACTTCTTCAAAACTTTATCAAGGTATGTACTTTGTGAAAGTCCTATCAAGCGTCTCGATCTATCTCTATAGATCTTGATGCCCAATATGAAAGCAACTTCACCGAGGTCCTTCATCGAAAAACTCTTGTTCAAATACCCCTTCACGCTATCCAAAAATTCTATATTGTTTCCAATCAGCAATATGTCATCCACATATAATATTAGAAACGCTATAGAGCTCCCACTCACTTTCTTGTAAATACAAGCTTCTCCGTAAACTTGTACAAACCCAAACGCTTTGATCATCTCATCAAAGCGAAGATTCCAACTCCGAGACGCTTGCACTAGTCCATAAATGGAACGCTGGAGTTTGCAAACTTTGTCAGCATTCTCTGGATCGACAAAACCTTCCGGTTGTATCATATACAACTCTTCCTTAAGAAAACCGTTAAGGAACGCCGTTTTGACATCCATCTGCCAAATTTCATAATCGAAATACGCAGCTATTGCTAACATGATTCGGACGGATTTAAGCATCGCTACGGGTGAGAAAGTCTCATCGTAGTCAACTCCTTGAACTTGTGAAAAACCCTTTGCCACAAGTCGAGCTTTATACACAGTGACATTGCCGTCAGCGTCCGTCTTCCTCTTAAAAATCCATTTATTCTTAATGGCCTTCCGCCCTTCAGGTAATACTTCCAAAGTCCATACTTTGTTTTCATACATGGATCCCATCTCGGATTTCATGGCCTCTAACCATTTGTCGGAATCCGGGCCCACCATCGCTTCTCCATAGCTCGTAGGTTCACTGTTGTCCAACAACATGACCTCCAAGACAGGGTTACCATACCACTCAGGTGCAGTGCGTACCCTTGTCGACCTACGAGGTTCGGTAGTAACTTGTTCAGAAGCTTCTTGATCATCATCATTGACTTCCTCTTCAACCGCTGCAGGCTCCACAAAAACATTTTTCTGTGCTGCGCTACTCTCTGGTTGAAGCAGAGGTTCAATAACCTCATCAAGTTCTACCTTCCTCCCACTCAATTCTTTCGAGAGAAACTCTTTCTCGAGAAAGGACCCGTTCTTAGCGACAAACACTTTGCCCTCGGATCTGAGATAGAAGGTGTACCCAACCGTCTCTTTTGGGTATCCTATGAAGACACATTTGTCCGCTTTGGGTTCGAGCTTTTCTGGCTGAAGCCTTTTGACATAAGCATCGCAACCCCAAACTTTGAGAAAAGACAACTTAGGTTTCTTACCAAACCATAGTTCATACGGTGTTGTCTCAACGGACTTAGATGGAGCCCTATTTAAAGTGAATGCAGCTGTCTCTAACGCATATCCCCAGAACGATAGTGGCAAATCGGCAAGAGACATCATAGAACGCACCATATCTAATAGGGTTCGATTACGACGTTCGGACACACCATTACGCTGTGGTGTTCCAGGTGGCGTCAACTGTGAAACAATTCCACATTTTCTTAAGTGATTGCCAAACTCATAACTCAGATACTCTCCCCCTCGATCAGATCGTAGGAACTTGATCTTCTTGTTACGATGATTCTCAACTTCACTCTGAAATTGCTTGAATTTTTCAAACGTTTCAGACTTATGCTTCATCAAGTAAATATACCCATATCTACTTAAGTCGTCAGTGAAGGTGAGAAAATAACGATATCTACCGCGCGCCGTGACACTCATCGGGCCACACACATCAGTATGTATGATTTCCAATAAGTCACTTGCCCGTTCCATTGTTCCTGAAAACGGGGTCTTAGTCATCTTGCCCATGAGGCACGGCTCGCATGTGTCAAGTGATTCAAAATCAAGAGACTCCAAAAGTCCATCAGCATGGAGCTTCCTCATGCGTTTCACGCCGATATGACCCAGACGGCAGTGCCACAAGAAAGTGGTACTATCGTTATCAACTCTACATCTTTTGGCATCAATGTTATGAACATGTGTATCATCACTATCGACATTCAATAAGAATAAACCCCTTACTTCGGGTGCATGACCATAAAAGATATTACCCATATAAATAGAACAACCTTTATTCTCTGATTTGAATGAGTAACCGTCTCGCATTAAACAAGATCCAGATATAATGTTCATGCTCAACGCAGGCACTAAATAACAATTATTCAGGTTCATAACTAATCCCGATGGTAATCGAAGAGCGAGCGTGCCGATGGCGATCACATCAACCTTGGAACCATTCCCCACGCGCATCGTCATTTCGTCCTTCGCCAGCCTCCGTTTATTCCGTAGTTCCTGTTTAGAGTTGCAAATGTGAGCAACCGAACCGGTATCAAATACCCAGGCACTACAACGGGAGTTGGTAAGGTACACATCAATAACATGTATATCACATATACCTTGCTTGTTGTTGTTGTTGGCCCCCTTCTTGTCTGCCAGATACTTGGGGCAGTTCCGCTTCCAGTGGCCGTTCCCCTTGCAATAGAAACACTCAGTCTCTGGCTTGGGCCCAGCCTTGAGTTTCTTCACTGGATGAGCAACTGCTTTGCCACCCTTCTTAGAGTTACCCTTCTTGCCTTTGCCATTTTTCTTGAAACTGGTAGTTTTATTGACCATCAACACTTGATACTCCTTCTGGATGTCTGCCTCAGCGACTTTCAGCATTGAAAACAGCTCGGCGATGGATTTGTTCATCCCTTGCATGTTATACTGCTGCACAAAGCTCTTGTAGCTAGGTGTGAGTGACTGGAGAATTCTGTCAATGATAGCCTCCTCCGGGAACACAAGTCCCAGATCAGCTATGCGGGTATAGTACCCAGACATCTTCAGTAAGTGCTCACTGACAGACGAATTCTCCTCCATCTCGCAAGCAAAGAATTTATCGGTGGTCTCATACCTCTCGATCTTGGCATTCTTTTCAAAGATGAACTTCAACTCCTGGAACATCTCATATGCTCCATGACGTTCAAAACGCCTTTGAAGTCCTCCTTCCAAGCTATACAACATGGCACACTGCACTACTGAGTAGTCATCCGAACGCGACTGCCAGGCGTTCATAACGTCCACAGAGGCCGGAGCGGGGGGTTCACCTAGCGGTGCACTTAGGACATAAACCTTTTGGGCAGCTGTGAGGATGATCCTCAGATTGCGGAGCCAGTCCACAAAGTTGCTCCCATCATCTTTCAGCTTAGTTTTCTCTAGGAACGCATTAAAATTCAGGGGAGCTACTGCGCGAGCCATCTACAACAAAAGATTTGCAAAGACATCTTAGACTATTGTTCATGATAAGTGAGTTTTTAACTAATCAAATTACTTATAACTCCCACTCAAATTGACATCCCTCTGGTCATCCGAGCGTGACATGATCCAAATCCACCAACCCAAGTCCGATCATCACGTGAGATGAGGTGGTGTCAATGGTGAACATCTTCATGTTGATCATATCTACTATATGACTCATGCTCGACCTTTCGGTCTTCCGTGTTCCGAGGCCATGTCTGTACATGCTAGGCTCGTCAAGTCCAACCCGAGTGTTCTGCATGTGCAAAACTGGCTTGCACCCGTTGTATGCGAACGTAGAGTCTATCACACCCGATCATCACGTGGTGCTTCGAAACGACGAACCTTCGCAACGGCGCACACTCGGGGGGAACACAATTTTATCTTGAAATTTTAGTGAGGGATCATCTTATAATGCTACCGTCGTCCTAAGCAAAATAAGATGCATAAAAGGATTAACATCACATGCAAATCATAAGTGACATGATATGGCCATCAACTCTTGCTTTTGATCTCCATCTCCAAAGCACTGGCATGATCTTCATCGTCACCGGCGTAACACCATGATCTCCATCATCATGATCTCCATCATCGTGTCGCCATCGGGGTCGTCGCGCGCCCACCATGCTCTTACTACTATTGCTACCGTTTAGCGATAAAGTAAAGCATTACATAGCGCTTAATGATTGACACGCAGGTCATACAAAAATTAAAGACAACCCTATGGCTCCTGCCGGTTGCCGTATGCATCGACATGCAAGTCGATATTAACTATTACAACATGATCATCTCATACATCAAATATATCTCATCATGTCATTGGCCATATCATATCACATACATACCCTGCAAAAACAAGTTAGACGTCCTCTAATTTGTTGTTGCATGTTTTACGTGGCTGCTATGGGTATCTAGCAAGAACGCTTCTTACCTGCGCAAAGCCACAACGGTGATATTTAAGTTGCTATTTAACCTTCTACAAGGACCGCCTTTGTCTATTTCGATTCAACTAAGATAGGAGAGACAGACACCCGCCAGCCATCTTATGCAACAAAAGTCGCATGTCTGTCGATGGAACCGGTCTCATGTACGTGGACATGTAAAGTTGGTCCGGGCCGCTTCATCCCATAATACCGCTGAATCAAGAAAGACCAAGGAGGGAAGCAATCTAAACATCAACGCCCACAAACCCTTTTGTGTTCTACTCGTGAAAGCATCTACGCAAGAACCTAGCTCATGATGCCACTGTTGGGGAACGTTGCATGGGAAACAAAAAATTTTCCTACGCTCACCAAGATCAATCTAGGAGATGCATCTACGAGGGGAGAGTTGGATCCACATACCCTTGTAGATCGCTAAGCGGAAGCGTTCAAGAACGCGGTTGATGGAGTCGTACTCGCCGCGATTCAGATCGCTGAAGATCCTAGCACCGAACGGACGGTGCCTCCGCGTTCTTCACACGTGCAACTCGGGGACGTCTCCTCCTTCTTGATCCAGCAAGGGGGAAGGAGAGGTTGATGGAGAAACCAGCAGCACGACGGCGTGGTGGAGATGGTGGTGGAGGAATTCCAGCAGGGCTTCGCCAAGCACTGCGGAATTTACGAAGATGTTTGTGGGAGAGGGAGGGCAGCGCCGAGGCACGAACGTGTGTGGCTGCCCTCCCTCTGCCTCTCTTTATATAGGGGGAAGAGAGGGGAGGGGGCGCCCCTAGGGTTCCCCCTAGGGGGCGGCGGCCAGGGCAGATGGGGGGGCGGCGGCCAGGGCTGCGGCCAGGGCTAGGGTTTCCCCCCCCCCAGGCGCCTTGCCCCCCAAGCCAAGGGGTGCGGCTGCCCTAGGGGGAAACCAGCCCCCATGCGCAGGTGGGAGGGCCCAAGGGGGGGCGCACAGCCCCATGAGGGCTGTTGCGTCTCCCACTTATGGCCCATAGGGCCCGCAACTCTTGCCGGGACCCCCCGAAACCTCTTTCGGTCATCCGACGACTCCCCGATGCTCCCCGGAACACTTCCGGACTCCGATCACTCTCATCCTATATATCAATCTTCGTCCCCGGACCATTCCGGAGACCCTCGTCACGTCCGGGATCTCATCCGGGACTCCGAACAACCTTCGGTAACCATGCACTGTTCTCACTAACAACCCTAGCGTCACCGAACCTTAAGTGTGTAGACCCTGCGGGTTCGGAAACTATGCAGACATGACCGAGACACTCCCAGGTCAATAACCAATAGCGGGATCTGGATACCCATATTGGTTCCCGCATGTTCCTCGATGATCTCATCGGATGAACCACGATGTCAAGGATTCAGGCAATCCTGTATACAGTTCCCTTTGTCTCGTCGGTATGTTACTTGCCCGAGATTCGATCGTCGGTATCTCCATACCTAGTTCAATCTCGTTACCGGCAAGTCTCTTTACTCGTTCCGTAATACATAATCCCGTGACTAACTACTTAGTCACTTTGAGCTCATTGAGATGACGTATTACCGAGTGGGCCCGGAGATACCTCTCCGTCACACGGAGTGACAAATCCCAGTCTCGATCCATGTCAACTCAACAGACACCTTCGGAGATACCTGTAGAGTACCTTTATAGTCACCCAGTTACGTTGCGACGTTTGGCACACACAAAGTACTCCTACGGTGTTAGTGAGTTACATGATCTCATGGTCATAGGAACTTATACTTGACATGCAGAAAACTATAGCGATAACTGATACGATCAAAAAGCTATGTTTAACGTTTGGGTCTCGTCCATCACATCATTCTCCTAATGATGTGATCCCGTTATCAAATGACAACTCATGTCTATGACCTGGAAACCGCGGTCATCTTTGATCAACGAGCTAGTCCTGAAGAGGCTTACTAGGGACACAAAGTTTGTCTATTTATCCACACATGTATTTAAGTTTCCAATCAATACAATTATAGCATGGATAATAAACGATTATCATGAACAAGGAAATATAATAATAACTCTTTTATTATTGCCTCTAGGGCATATTTCCAACAAGTTTGAGGAGTTCATGTATTCACTATGTGTTAATGCTTTGGTCCGGTACTCTATTAAAAGGAGGCCTTAATATCCCTTAGTTTCCAATAGGACCCCGCTACCACGGGAGGGTAGGACAAAAGATGTCATGCAAGTTCTTTTCCATAAGCACGTATGACTATATACGGAATACATGCCTACATTGCATTGATGAACTGGAGCTAGTTCTGTGTCACCCTAGGTTATAACTTTTACATGATGAATTGCATCCGACGTAATTTCCCATCGCCCATCCAATGCCTACGAGCTTTACGTATATTGCTAGTCGCTTATTTACTTTTCCGTTGCTATTATCACAAAAACTACAAAAACACTATCTTTACTTTATTGCTGCTACCGCCACTATCATATTACTTTGCTACTAAACTATCTTGCTGTAGATACTAAGTTTCCAGGTGTGGTTGAATTGACAACTCAGCTGCTAATACTTAAGAGTATTCTTTGGCTCCCCTTGTGTCGAATCAACAAATTTGGGTTTAATACTTTACCCTAAAAAACGGTTGCAATCCCCTACACTTGTGGGTTATCAAGACTATTTTCTGGCGCCGTTACCGGGGAGCATAGCTGTATTCTTTAAGTCACTTGGGATTTATATCTGCTTATCACAATGAAGAATTTGAAGGACTCAAAAACCAAGATCTTACCCTCAACTACGAGGGGAGGTAAGGAACTGCCATCTAGCTCTGCACTTGATTCTCCTTCCGTTATGAGTAAACTTGCGACAAATACTCGTGCTATTGAATCTGATATGTCGTATGTTCTTGATGATGCTACTTCTGCTATGTATGATGAAACTATCTCTATGCCTGATACTGTGCCACTAGGTGAATTTCTAGATGAACAAATTGCTAAGCTTAGGGAGAGTGCAAATGTTGATGATATTTATGAAAGTGATGATGAAACTACTCCCAATAGATATGAATTGCCTGTTGTGCCTGAGGGTTATGTTATGGATGAAGAAACTGCTAGAGACTTTCTTGTTTGCAATGATAGATATGATCTTAAGAAGTTATTAGCTAAGCTGAAAGAAAAGTCCTTGAATGCTAGAATGAAACATGACCCTGCTTTTGCTACTTCACCTATTTGTGTTACTGATAAGGATTATGAATTCTCTGTTGATCTTGAGTTAATTACTTTGGTCGAATCTGATCCTTTCCATGGCTATGAGTCTGAAATTGTTGTGGCACATCTTACTAAGTTGAATGATATAGCCACCCTGTTTACCAATGATGAAATGATTCGTTACTACTATATCCTTAAGCTATTTCCGTTCTCGTTAAAGGGTGATGCTATGACTTTGCTAAACCAAGTCATAGCAACATCAATCTCAGAACATAGTGGATACTAGGGATCAAACTCTAACAAAACTAACTCGATTACATGATAGATCCCATCCAACCCATCACCGTCCAGCAAGCCTACGATGGAATTACTCACACACGGCGGTGAGCATCATGGAATTGGTGATGGAGGAAGGTTGATGATGACGATGGCGATGATCTCCACTCGCCGGAGCCCCGAACGGACTCCAGATCAGCCCTCCGGAGAGAGATTAGGGCTTGGCGGCGGCTCCGTCTCGTAAAACGCGATAATTCTTTCTCCTTGATTTTGTTTCCACAAAACGAAATATATAGGACCCGGGGATACGTCCGTGGAGCATCGGGGGGCCCTCGCGCCCCCCCCACCCTCTAGGACAGGGTGTGGGCCCCCCGGTGCAGATCTTGTTGCAGATATTTTTTATATTTTCTGAAATAATTCTCCATTGATTTTCAGGCGATTCCGAGAACTTTTTATTTCTGCACAAAAACAACACCATGGCAGTTCTGCTAAAAACATCGTCAGTCCGGGTCAGTTCCATTCAAATCATGCAAGTTAGAGTCCAAAACAAGGGCAAAAGTGTTTGGAAAAGTAGATACGTTGGAGACATATCAACTCCCCTAAGCTTAAACCTTTGCTTGTCCTCAAACAATTCAGTTGATAAACTGAAAGTGATAAAGAAAAACTTTGACAAACTCTGTTTGCTCTTGTTGTTGTAAATATGTAAGCTAGCATTCAGGTTTTCAACAAGATCACGAACTAACCACATTCACAATAACTTTCAGGTCTCAAGACTACTCACATGAATGGCATAATCAACTAGCGAGCAATAATAATAAACCTCAGATGACAACACTTCTCAAAACAATCATGATATGATATAACATGATGGTATCTCGCTAGCCCTTTCTGAGACCGCAAAACATAAATGCAGAGCACCTTTAAAGATCAAGGACTGACTAGACATTGTAATTCATGGTAAAAGAGATCAAGTCATGATCATACTCAATGCAAATTAATAGTAATACATGCAACGACAGAGGTGCTCTCCTACTGGTGCCTTTTGATAAGAGGATCATGACTCTGCATATAAGTAAATAGATAGGCCCTTCACAGAGGGAAGCAGGGATTTGTAGAGGTGCCAGAGCTCGATTTTTAACAACCAAGAATCTAGATATCTCCCATGCTACGCACATTATAGGCGGTTCCCAAAAAGAATGGTAAAGCTTATACTCCCCCAACCACCAACAAGCACACTCCACGGCCATCCGAATCCACGGAGTACCGTCCAAACAAGCAACAACCCTGGGGGAGTTTTGTTTAATTATTATGATTTTGAGCATGGGACTGGGCATCCTAGTTACCATCCATTTTCTCTGGAATGATGAGCGGAGTCCACTCATCGTGAGAATAACCCACCTAGCATGGAAGATATAGACAACCCTAGTTGATACATGAGTTGTTCGAGCATACAAAACATAATTTCATTTGAAGGTTTAGAGTTTGGCACATACAAATTTACTTGTAACGGCAGGTAAATACCGCATATAGGAAGGTATGGTGGACTCATGTGGAATAACTTTGGGGTTTATGGAAGTGGATGCACAAGCAGTATTCCCGCTTAGTACAGGTGAAGGCTAGAAAGAGACTGGAAGCGACCAGCTAGAGAGCAACAATGGTCATGAACATGCATTAAAATTAATCAACAATGAATGCAAGCATGAGTAGGATATAAATCACCATGAACATAAATATCGTGAAGGCTATGTTGATTTGTTTCAACTACATGCATGAACATGTGCCAAGTCAAGTCACTTAAATCGTTTAGAGGAGGATACCACCCATCATACCACATCACAACCATTTTAATATCATGTTGGCACGCAAGATAGACCATTATAAACTCTCAGCTAATTAAGCATGGCATAAGCAGCTATGATCTCTAATTGTCATTGCAAACATGTTCCATTCATAACAAGCTGAATCAAAAACGACGAGCAATCATATTTACAAAAACAAGAGAGGTCGAGTTCATACCAGCATTTCTCATCTCAATTAGTTCATCATATATCATCCTTATTGCCTTTCACTCGCACGACCGAACGATATGGATAATAATAATAGTGCATGTGCATTGGACTAAGCTGGAATCTGCAGGCATTTAATACAAGAGAGAAGACAAGGTAATATGGCTCAAGGTTAAATTAACAACAAAGCATGTGAGAGCCACTAAGCATTTTAATCATGGTCTTCTACTCTTAATCCCTAAAGAAAAGAAAATAAACTATTTACACGGGAAAGCTCCCAACAAGCAAAAGAAGAACGGGAAATCTTTTTGGGTTTTCATTTTTAGTTACTACTACAAGCAAAGAAAGTAAACTAGCTAGAAGCTTCAACTAATTTTTTTTGTTTTTCTGGGTTTTTCTGGGTCACAATAAAAAGACTAAGAAAAAGAAATTTAAACTAAGCATGGATGGTACAGTGAAAAAGTGTGAGCACCGACAACTAGAACAAGTGTGAACATAAAAGTGAAGTTGGTGAGAAACACGTACTCCCCCAAGCTTAGGCTTTTGGCCTAAGTTGGTCTATGGCCACGGATCGAAGCCACTCCCTCCAGTGTACTGAGATGTGTCCTCTGGATGCCACTGGTTGGCGAGCTTGTCCAGATCCCACCCATAAACAGATCGATGAGAAGGATCAAATGGTGGCTCTGACTCAGGCTCTGAATCTTGTGCCTGGCCTTGGTACTTGTAGAAGGCATCTGATGTAATGAGGTACTTTCCTGTGGATAGATGATAACCCTCAACTGTAAGGGATCGAGATAGTCTTCGCGGGTAAGAATAACCCAATTTATAGATTCGACACACGGGGAGCCAAAGAGTATTTATAAGCTTTGACAGTTGAGTTGTCAATTCAACCGCACCTGAAATATACTTACTTGCAACAAAAGATAAGTGGTAACGATGATATGATAGTGATGGTGGTGACAGCAAAAGTAAACAGCAAAAGTAACAACTAATAACCAGCAGGATTGAAACACTGTAGGCTAGGGAGATGGATGGTTGGGCGCTGCATGGATGAGATACATCATGAATCTAACTTGGGGCAAGGCACACAGAAAAGTAATGATCATCTAGGAAAATATCAAACATTAGGCATGTATCCCACAGGTAGTTGTACGTGCTTGCAATAAGAACTTGCACAACATCTTTTGTCCTACCATCCCGCTACGAACGGGGCCAAAAGGAACTTATGGAGATTAAGGTGCTCCTGTCAAAGAGCACCGGAACAAAGCAATGAACTCAATGGATACATGGAATCCTCAAATTATGGACCATCCCCTTTGGTGTCCCAAGCTGTCACCTTTGGGATCGCCGGCTCCGGACCATAATAGGTGCAAACAACTCATAGATAGGATCAAGAACACAAATATATTCATGCAAACACATAGGGTTCAGATCTGAATTCATGGCACTCGGGCCCTAAGTGACAAGCATTAAGAGCAACAAGTTGAAGCAAAGATGATAAACACCAAAGTAGATGATAGGCAACATGCCCCCAACAATCTGATAAACTATTACATGATCTAACTCATCCAATCCCTACCATCCCCTTTGCCTACAGCAGGGAATTACTCACACATGGAAGGAGAAGTCATGGAGGGAGGATGGAGTGGTGATGATGATGACGATGGCGACGATCTCCCCTCTCCGGAGGCCAAATCAGCCTCCAGATTACCCTCCCGAAGAAGAACAGAGGGTGGCTGCGGCTCCGCGACGGAAACTGGAAAAATGACTTATGTTCTGGGGTTTTCTCGTCACGGGGATAAATACGGGCCAAGGTAGGGCACCAGAGGGGGAAGGACCCGCCCAGGCGGCCTCCCGAGGCGGCCAGGGGTGGGGCCGCCTGGGCAGGGCGCCTGGGGCCCCCCTGGCTGCCCTCTGGCCCCTCTTCTGGCACAAGGGCCCTTCGGGTGCGTGGATTTTCTGTGATTTTTCTTGGAATTTTCTGAGATACCTAAAAATCCGTTTTCCTGCACACAATAAAACCATACAGGCAGCTCTGCTGAAAACAGCGTCAGTCCGGGTTAGTTTAGTTCAAATCATGCAAGAATGAGGTCAAAACAATAGCAAAAGTGTTTGGAGAAGTAGATACGTTTGAGACGTATCAACTCCCCCAAGCTTAGCATATTGCTTGTCCTCAAGCAATTCAGTTCAACGAACTGGACGCGACAAAGAAAACTTTGACAAACTCTTTTGCTTCATTAGATGTATATAAGCATGTACTACGAAAAGAGTCTAGCAAGTATTGAAACAATGCTATGAGGACAATGCACGAAGCAATCCTTCTTTCAAGTGACCAATCACAAATAATCGAAAGTAAATAATATGCTACTGAAAATCAAGACAAGATTACATTGCACATAGCTTGAACATATTAGAGTGGTATCTCGCTAGCCTCCACGAGTGAAGCAAAACATAAATGCAGAAACTCCTCCAGAGTTTTAAAGGAGACTAGAACTAAGAATTTCAGAATAAATAATATCACAAGCATGCAGAAGACAATGTAATACTTTGGGACAATGCACATTATACTCAGAATGAAAATTATGCTCTCCTAGTTGGTGCTTTGAAGAAAGAAGGTGGAGACTCTCGAACCGTGGAATTTGATGGCGAGGTTGAAAACCCGTGGTTGGAAGCAAAGGCTAAACATGTACCAGAGCTCTTGGTTTTGAAAACAGAGGTAAAAATGATTTTGGGAGGTGCATATTTCGTCAACGAATGTTAGTAGACAACCCAATCACTTCTCGAACTGGACAAGTTTCGAGGAACGGCTCCCGCACGGGGACGATCACATCCCCTTAACCTCCTTTGTTTATCATTGCCAAAAGTTTTCTGATTTCTCATGAACAAAGCGTGAAGGAGGGTTTATTTGTTGTATTATCTTTTATGAGCCGGGCGCACTCATGCCAGTTCCTCCTCGTATTAGGGGTTTGCAGATTAAACATGCAATCCCGGGATAAAACTTGTCCAACTTAAAAAGGTCATGAATTAACTACTACTTCCTCATGAGCTAATACAGGAGCACAAAATAAGAGTAAATTTTAATAATTTCGAGATGGTACAAGAAAGTCTTCGTTAGGATGGCGGGTAAATACCACATAGGAAGGTATGGTGGACTCATATGGAATAACTGGTTTGAAAGGATTTGGATGCATAAGCAGAATTCCGCTTAATAGGAGCGAAAGCTAGCAAGAGACTGGGAATCGACCAACTAGAGAGCAATAATGGTCATAATCATGCAGAGCGACAAAGCAACATTGAATCGGGCATGAAAGTGATATAACTATTCTGAAACTCAAAGATCATCAAGGCAAAGCAGACTTTTTAGTCTTAAACATGTGTAAACATGTGCCAAGTCAATCCAAGAATTCTCCAAAGGGAAATACCACCTCAGTATACCAAACTATGAACAATGCAATGCATGTAAATCATTTCAATAACACATTATATACTCTAGCTATTTAAGATTAGCCACAAGGAAAGCATGAACCACTGGGAAAGCATTGTGAACATAGCACTATGTCGCTACAAGCTGGTCTCTAGATCATAAGTACAGGCATATGTACAAAAGTAGAAACAAGAAGAGTTCATATCGGTTTTCCTTGTTGCTTCCCATCCGTCTATCTTCGTCATTGCTGCCTTGTCACTTGCACGATCGAACGTAGGAAATATAATTAAATGCCATCACGGACTCGAGCTGAACTCTGAAAGCAAAGCAAACTAAAGAGAGAAAGAAAATCTTTTTGGGTTATTTCAAAGGTTGAACGAGAGCAAAAGAAAGAGATAATCTTTTTGTTGTTTTTGCAAAGAAAGAACAAAGAAGAACGGGCAAAAACTTCAAAAAGATCAAAGCGAACAAAAATAAAACGGATAATACAATGGAAAAGTGAGAAGGGCACGTACTCCCCCAAGCTTAGGCTTTTGGCCTAAGTTGGTAGTAGCTACTGCCCCCAGGAGCCTCCTGCTCCGGGGTGGTACTGGTGAGTCCAAGGGTCGTAAAATGATTCCGGCGCGTACACCGAAGTCCTCGGGTCCTCCCACGAAGAAGGGTCCGCACTCCAAGCAGAGGAAGACCCTTCACCAAACTGGGTGACGGTCTCCCCCTGAAAAGTTGGTAACTCACCGTGCTCCTCCTCGTCGGGCACAACCCCCTCCATGGGGTTATGAAGCTGATGCTGGACCATGAACTCATCGAACTAGATAACATCAAAGGACCATCCGTTCCTGCGAGAAAAATCAAACAAAAGAGGTGCAGGTAGACGGATCTTGCGTTCCGCGGTAGTTCCGAAACGCAAGATATAAACAAGGTTACCAAATTCAGAAGTCATGGTAACAAACTTATGCCTTTTCATAGCAGCAAGATCAAAACTTAAATAAGTAAAAGGCTTATCATCAGGGTGTGGGGTGCCTTTAAGATACTCTAAGATAAGTGTGGCATAAACGCCACCAAATAAATCCCCCTTGTTACCGTTCATAGCAAGGCGTCGAGCAATTAGGGCACCCAAATTATAAGCAAACCTCCCTGAGAGGGCGGCTGCCAGGATAGCAATATCCGGCGCAGAAATGTTGCTCGTGTTGTCACGAAATAACACCCCTCTAGCAACATAATACGCAAAATACCTGAGGTGAGGGAATAAGATGCTGGAGATTTTTGACCGATGTATATCCCTCGTACCCATGCTGCAGAGAGAGTTGAGGATGGTTCTCAGCTCGGAGGGCTGAGAGGTCATCTTCGCCGTCTGCCCAACGTTTGGCACACCTATTATTTCACAAAACTTTTCCAAGGGTATGGTCAAAAGATTATTGTAAATTTTAAACTCAATAGAACCAGTATCAAGGTTATATCTAAAACTGTTAATGAAACCGGAGGTGAGTTTTTGATACTAAACAACACGACACGTGACGAGCCGTGTCAGACCTGCATTAGCACAAAGATTATAAAACTCATCCTTAATTCCTGCAGCTTCAAGGAATTCATCACATGGGAACATCATCGCACGTGCTGGCTTTGTGTCTTCCAACAACTCTAGGGGCACATGATCCTCATTGTAGCTCACCCTAGCAGTCGAGGGTAAAGTTGCGGCTCTAGTAACTCGATCGGAGTGCGCGGGCTTCTTTTTCTCAAGCCACCCCTTTGCCCTTCCTAACAAACTCATTTCTGAAATTTTTGACAAATTACAAAAATAAGGATTTAAACAAAGTGGGTTAAGGCAAACTACTCAACTCACTTACCTAAGGCATAAACTTGCATCAAAACTTGGAAAAATAAATTTCTACACATGCATGCAAGCTCATCTACATAGCACCAAGAACTACTAAATACTCACAAATGAAGCCACTAACCAAAAATCTAATTGGAGGGGTGGAGGAGTTACATACCAGGGAGTATTTGTTCAAAATCACAGCTCGAATGACAGGCTGTAGAGAGAGATCGAAAATCGCCTCCAAGAACAGCAAGAATGCAAGAACAGGTGCAGAACTCGTGTTTTCTGAGATAAAGAGAGAGAGAGGAAGAAGACTCACCTGGAGGAGGGACTTGTGGGCCCCAGGCGCCCTATGGGCGCCTGGGGGCAGGCCACGCTAGCTGGCCGCCTGGGCCACTGGTGGCTCCCCCTGATCAGCCCCAGGTGCCTCTGGGTCACTCCCGGCATGGAAATTTTTATTTTTATTTTCTGGAATTTTTCTGAAAACTTCACTGTTGAATTTTTTTCGAAGTTCAAAAAGCTGCAAAACTTTCTGAAAACTTAAAGCAGTGATTAGTATTGTGAAGCTTCAAAAACACAAACACTTAGTAAAACAAGGAAAACAAAAGCTAAACAAATGAAAACATAACAAGCTCAACTTTTTACCTATATAAAACATGCTCACTAGTAAGGTTGATCAAGTCTTACCAACAAACCGGCGATATATAGAGCAGAAAGTCCCACCTCTTACGAAGTGATCATTGCACCTTTACCTTAATGGACATTGTCCCCGCCATAATAGTTTTGTATTTGTGGTGCACATGTAGTGGACAGTCCCATTCTCCAATCTTCATGGTCTCGATATTTTCTATAGAGTTGAGCCCAAGCCTATTGTCGGTCTTCTTTGGAAAATACACCGTGTGTTCTTTATCATTCACATTGAAGGTAACTTTTCCTTTATTGCAATCAATAATAGCACCTGCGGTGTTAAGAAAAGGTCTACCAAGAATAATGGACATGCTCCCATCCTCGGGCATGTCAAGCATGACCAAATCGGTAAGGATCAAACAATTAGCAACTTCTATGGGAACATCCTCACAAATACCTATCGGGACAGCGGTTGACTTGTCAGCCATCTGAAGAGAGATATCTGTAGGAATTAGTTTCTCTAAACAAAGCCTATTGTAAAGAGAGAAAGGCATAACACTCACTCCTGCTCCAAGATCACATAAAGCAGTTTTGACATAATTATTCTTAATGGAGTAACGAATGGTGGGTATACCTGGATCACCAAGCTTCTCAGGAATCTCGCCACTGAAAGAGTAGTTAGCATGCATAGTAGATATTGCTTCATTAGGAACTTTTCTTTTATTAGTAACAATATCTTTCATATATTTTGAATAGGGAGGTAACTTAATGGCATCAGTCAAAGGGATTTGAAGAAAAAGAGGTTTCATCCACTCACAAAACTTATTGTAATGCTCTTCTTCTTTAGATTTGAGAGACTTACCTGGAAAGGGCATGGGTTTCTGTATCCATGGTTCTCTTTCCTTCCCATGTCTTCTTGCGACGAAGTCTTCTCTACTGTACTTCTTGCGTTTGTCAGGTGCTTCTTCTTCTCGAACTTCAGGCGGATCATTCTTCTCCTTATCCTTACCTTCAGGTTCGGCACCGTCTTTAGTCTCAGCATCGGAGGTAGATATACTGCTGGGATCAACAGCTGGCTCTTCACTTGTAATTGGGTCATTGGAATTGTCAGCCTCCTTGTGTTTCTTCTTCTTCTTCTTCTTTGGAGAGCCAACAATTTCTTCTTCCTGCATTTGAGAATCTTGCTCGATTCTCCTCGGATGCCCCTCTGGATAGAGAGGATCTTGAGTGCTAGTTCCTCCTCGGGTCTTAATCCCGAAGGCCTGCAAATCATCTTGTTTGGCATTGTTAGCAAGCAAATCTTTTTGCACATTAGAAATTTGTTCAAGCTGAGTTTGAACCATATGAAAATGCTTCACAAGACATTTAACATCATTAACTGTTCTACCTAGAACATCAAGCAAACTTTTGATAGCAAGGGAATTATCATGCAATTGACTTTGTATCCTCTCATTAAAATGACTTTGCTTCATAATAAAATTATCAAGCTCATCTAAACATTGATCAGGAGGCTTACCATGAGGGATGTCACTTGCGTTGAAATCTAAAAGAGAGTGTACCTCTACCATAGGAGGGTGAGTGGTAGGCTCACACAACTTCTCAATAGGGGGTAGATTCTTCACGTCTTCAGTTTTAATACCCTTCTCTTTAATAGACTTCTTTGCTTCTTGCATATCTTCGGGGCTTAGAACAAACATGCCCCTCTTCTTTGGTGGTGGAGGTGGTTCAGGGACGGACCAATCTTCATGGTTTTTGGCAATCCTGCCCATCAAATCCACTGCATCGTCCGGTGTTCTTTTCCTGAAAACACAACCAGCACAACTATCCAAATAGGACCTGGATTCATCAGTTAGACCAGCATAAATATATCGAGTAATTCATTCTTAGGGACTCCATGTCCTGGTCTAGCCTGGATCAGACTACAGTACCTCCCCCAAGCTTTAGGGAGGTGCTCATCCTGCAACTGTTTAAAGTTATAAATTCTTTGTAAAGCAGCATGTTGCATATGAGCAGGAAAGTACTTATCAACAAAAGAGTGAGCTAAGTCTTGATGATTCTTAATGGAACCACATGGTAGTGCATCATACCATGTATTAGCACTTTCCTTCAAAGAGAAAGAAAAAAGCTTAGTCACATAAAAGTTTCGTATCTTTTCATCCGTGGTAAACAAGCCACCCAACTCAGTGAGTTTCGTCAGGTGTGCAATAGCATCATCATTTTCTCTGCCATAAAAGGGGTCAGCTTCAACCATAGATATAAGTGAAAGATCAACAGAGAAATCATAATCAGGATCATTGATGCATATAGGAGATGTAGCAAATTCAGGATCAGGAACAGTCTTGTTCTTCAAGGAGTGTTTTTCAAGCAGCTTCTTAATAGCTTCAGGGTCAGAGTCGGCAAACTCTATCAGTTCCCTGCATAAATCATCATCAAGCATAATGTAATCATCATCAAGGAGTCTCTCCTTGAGTTACTCAAATCAGGATAATCATAAGTTCCACCAATAGGGTAGCGAGTAACAGGAGTTTCAATTCCAGATTTTTTTTTGCAGCAGCAGCGATCTGTTTCTCAAGAGCATATCCAAGTGAACCAATATCATCAAGAGTAGTAGAAGCATCATCAAAAGTATCGGACATAGTAACAGATTCAGTAGAAGCATCATGTGGTGGTGGTGAGGCAAACTTACTCATAACAGAAGGTGAATCAAGTGTAGCACTAGTGTTCAGAACAGTACCTCTTCTTGTAGTGGATAGTAAGATCGGAACCTTGGGGTCTCCTTTCTTACCCATAGCGGATGAAGTGCAGCAGGTAGGATACTTCGAGTAGACTTGTAAATATTGCTATGCTCCTCGGCAACGGCGCCAGAAAACGGTACTTGATAACCCTCAACCGTAAGGGATCGAGATAGTCTTTGCGGGTAAGAATAACCCAATTTATATATTCGACACACGGGGAGCCAAAGAGTATTTATAAGCTTTGACAGTTGAGTTGTCAATTCAACCGCACCTGAAATATACTTACTTGCAATAAAAGATAAGTGGTAACAGTGATATGATAGTGATGGTGGTGACAGCAAAAGTAAACAGCAAAAGTAAACAGCAAAAGTAACAACTAATAACCAGCAGGATTGAAACACTGTAGGCTAGGGAGATGGATGGTTGGGCGCTGCATGGATGAGATACATCATGAATCTAACTTGGGGCAAGGCACACAGAAAAGTAATGATCATCTAGGCAAATATCAAACATTAGGCATGTATCCCACAGGTAGTTGTACGTGCTTGCAATAAGAACTTGCACAACATCTTTTGTCCTACCATCCCGCTACGAACGGGGCCAAAAGGAACTTATGGAGATTAAGGTGCTCCTGTCAAAGAGCACCGGAACAAAGCAATGAACTCAATGGATACATGGAATCCTCAAATTATGGACCATCCCCTTTGGTGTCCCAAGCTGTCACCTTTGGGATCGCCGGCTCCGGACCATAATAGGTGCAAACAACTCATAGATAGGATCAAGAACACAAATATATTCATGCAAACACATAGGGTTCAGATCTGAAATCATGGCACTCGGGCCCTAAGTGACAAGCATTAAGAGCAACAAGTTGAAGCAAAGATGATAAACACCAAAGTAGATGATAGGCAACATGCCCCCAACAATCTGATAAACTATTACATGATCTAACTCATCCAATCCCTACCATCCCCTTTGCCTACAGCAGGGAATTACTCACACATGGAAGGAGAAGTCATGGAGGGAGGATGGAGTGGTGATGATGATGACGATGGCGACGATCTCCCCTCTCCGGAGGCCAAATCATCCTCCAGATTAGCCCTCCTGAAGAAGAACAGAGGGTGGCGGCGGCTCCGCGACGGAAACTGGAAAAACGACTTCTATTCTGGGGTTTTCTCGTCATGGGGATAAATACGGGCCAAGGTAGGGCACCAGAGGGGGAAGGACCCGCCCAGGCGGCCTCCCGAGGCGGCCAGTGGTGGGGCCGCCTGGGCAGGGCGCCTGGGGCCCCCTGGCTGCCCTCTGGCCCCTCTTCTGGCACAAGGGCCCTTTGGGTGCGTGGATTTTCTGTGATTTTTCTTGGAATTTTCTGAGATACCTAAAAATCCATTTTCCTGCACACAATAAAACCATACAGGCAGCTCTGCTGAAAACAGCGTCAGTCCGGGTTAGTTTAGTTCAAATCATGCAAGAATGAGGTCAAAACAATAGCAAAAGTGTTTGGAAAAGTAGATACGTTTGAGACGTATCAATAGATCAAACAGAGATGGTGCAGGCAAGGTAACAATTTCACAGTATATTTCATCAAACCTCAATTTATAATGTAGCTGCATATTTTTGTCTTTAACAATAAAGTCATGAGCCACCATGCTCTTATAGTCTAGATAAACAGGGGCAAGCAGTTTTTCTTCCTTCTCATGGTGCCTAATAGGTATATTAAAATGTACAGCAAGGCGAGAAGCAAAGATGCCTCCAAAGATGGGCCCCTTTGAGCGGTTCAGACTCAATCGTTTGGCAACGACGGCGCCCAAGCTAAAAGTTGTGTCACGAAACAAAGCATGGCGTAAAATGATAATATCGGGGGCACTGAGATTCCCACTGTTCCCGTGACCAATTAAACACCTACTAACAAATAAAGCAAAGTAGCGCAGAACAGGGAAGTGTATACTAGTGATTCTTGCCCCTGAAACTTGTCTAGTTTCACCTATGGCTATCATATCAATAAACCCTTTGACGTCTTCATGACGTGGTTCATCAAGTCTACCTTCGAAGGGTACTTTGCATATTTCACAAAAATCTAACAGTGATATCTCCTTAACCACATCATATAAGCGAAACTCCACCGTAGTTGGTGTTTTCCTAGAATGAAAATGAAAGCTTTGCGTAAAAATATTGGTGAGTAAGAGATACTGTTCTTTTTGGTCGTTGATGAAGTCGGTGAGGCCTGCATTATTCGCCAACCAATAAAAGTCTTCGTAAATACCGACGGACATCATGAATTTATTACAACGCCATTCGCACGGTCGAACTTCCACCATGCGAGGAAGATGATACTTGGGCTTCTTATTTTCTTCTTTCTTCTTATCCTCTGAGCTCTTGCTGGAAGAGCCCCTCAATATTCTTTTTAACATTATCCTTTTCTGAAAATTTCTGAAATTTTTAGTAACTCATAATAAAAGTTAACCAAACTCAACAAGCTTGATAGCAACAACTCCTATAAGTGCCTAGAAGCTATATCATGCATTAGAACTACTTGGGACCAAGAAAATTTGACATGCAAGCTCAAGAACAAGGTCACCACAGCAGCACAAATTTGCTATAAATAAAGCACTAGAACAAAAACTAATTGGACCAATGGAGGAGTCACATACCAAGGAACAATCTCCCCAAATAGTTTGGTGAATGGTGCTTTGAGCAAGGAGATCGAAAATGGCAGCAAAATGAGCTAGAACTCGGGTTTGAGCTGGTTGGGGATTTTTTTTGGGAGGAAGAAGAGGAGCATGGGTGAAAAGGATAAGTGGAGGGGGGCCACGTGGGGCCCTCGATGCAGGGGGCGCACCCTGTGCCCTCGAGGCCACGTGCTGGCTCCCCTCGCTGTGTGTTCAGTGCCATATTTTCTTAAATATTCTAGAAAAAATCATATTTCATTTTTATGGCATTTGGATAACTTTTATTTTCGGGATATTTTTTTATTGCATGGATAAGTCTGGAAACAGACAGATAATGCTAATTTTCTATTATTTAACCTATTTAACAGAAATTAAAAGGAGGGTACAGAAGGTTTGTGCTATCTAGATTCACCTATCCCATGCTCATCAAAAGGAATCCATTAACAAGGTTGATCAGGTCTTGTTAATAAACTATTTCCAAGTAACATGAAACCGTAGAATTTTCGAATGACACTATGTTACCTCAATGGGGATATGTATGTCTACAACAATAAGAATGTCATAAGCCTTCTTGATAGTTGGAATAGGAAACTCAAAACCTCCAATAGTGATAGTTGAAGTTTTTTCCAATATAATTGATACTATAAACCTGAGGTTGTTACCTCGGAAAATGCACCGTATGCTTATTACCATTGACAAGAAAAGTGACATTGCCTTTGTTGCAATCAATAACAGCCCCTGCAGTATTCAAAAAAGGTCTTCCAAGAATAATAGACATACTATCATCCTCGGGAATATCAAGTATAACAAAGTCCGTTAGAATAGTGACATTTGCAACTACAACAGGCACATCCTCACAAATACCGACAGGTATAGCAGTTGATTTATCGGCCATTTGCAAAGATATTTCAGTAGGTGTCAACTTACTCAAGTCAAGTCTACGATATAAAGAGAGAGGCATAACACTAACACCGGCTCCAAGATCACACAAAGCAGTTTTAACATAGTTTCTCTTAATGGAGCAAGGTATAGTAGGTACTCCTGGATCTCCAAATTTCTTAGGCATTCCACCCTCAAAAGTGTAATTAGCAAGCATGGTGGAGATTTCTACTTCAGGTATCTTTATTTTGTTGATAATAATATCTTTCATATACTTGGCATAAGAATTTGTTTTAGGCACACCAGTCAAACGCATACGCAAAAAGATAGGTCTAATCATTTCAGCGAAGCGCTCAAAATCCTCATCATCCTTTTTCTTGGATGGTTTCGGAGGGAAAGGCATGGGTTTCTGAACCCAGGGTTCTCTTTCCCTACCGTGCTTCCTAGCAGCAAAGTCTCTCTTATCATAACGTTGATTCCTTGATTGTGGTTTATCAAGATCAACAACAGGTTCAATCTCTACATCATTATCATTGCTAGGGTGAGCATCATTATGAACATCATTATTAATATTATCACTAGGTTCATGTTCATTACCAGATTGTGTCTCAGCATCAGAAATAGATATATCATTGGGATTCTCAGGTGGGTGAGCTTCGGGTTCACTAGAAGCATGCAAAGTCCTATGATTTTTCTTTTTCTTCTTTTTAGAAGAACTAGGTGCATCTAAATTAGCTCCCTGAGAATCTTGCTCAATTCTCTTAGGGTGGCCTTCAGGATATAGAGGTTCCTGAGTCATTTTACCACCTCTAGTTGCAACTCTAACAGCATGGTCATTGTTCTTACTATTCAACTCATTGAGCAAATCATTCTGAGCTTTAAGTACTTGTTCTACTTGAGTGGTGACCATGGAAGCATGTATACTAATAAGTTTTAGTTCATCTTTAGCACTAGACAGATAATCACTCAAGCGTTCAATCATATGGGCATTGTGTTGTAATTTTCTACCAACATAAGCATTGGAGTTTTCTTGTTTCACAATAAAATTTTCAAACTCATCTAAGCATTGGTGTGACGCCCGGATCATCACGCTACAGTAATTCCCTGCTAATGATGCCATGTCACCACGATTACTGTTGTTAAACTCACATTGGTTCAAACCCGATTCAAATTCGATTTCAAAATGGGACAATTACATTTGAGCCCCTAGTTGTGTCACACCCGTGTGTTTTGCCCCTAAATTCAAAAAACCAACGTTTCTGCCCAAGTTTGTTTGGTCTTCTTATGCTTTTGCCCTTTGACCGTTTGACTTTAACTTTGAAAACATCAGAACGAATTCATACTAACTCAGAAAAATGCATATAAGATATCAAAATGTTCGGAAAAACATCACCTATATGTGCACGTCATTTGCATTCATGACAAAAGTGTTGAAAATCCAACAAAAATCATATGATCTCAAACTGAGGTATAGAATTTTCAGCATTGTTGTCATGAATGCAAATGACATGTACTTATGGGTGATGTTATTTCGAACATTTTGATATCTTACTTGCATTTTTTTGAGTTAGTATGAATTCGTTATGAAGTTTTCAAAGTTGCAGTCAAACAGTCAAAGGGCAAAAGGATAAGAGGAGCAAACGAGCTTGGACAGAAACGAGGGTTTTTCGAATTTAGGGGCAAAACACACGGGTCTGACACAACTAGGGGCTCAAATGTAATTGTCCCTTTCAAAATCAAGTCAAATAATAAAGGTTTTCAAATATTAAAACTAAATGCTCGGGATGTGCCAAATGATTCATAAGTAATATTGATGGATGAACCAGGTCTTTATAAGAAGTTTAAATACACTAGACTAAATAAAATAGTAGCAAAAACAATTATTTAAATGCTTTTAAATTAATAAGCAAATGTTAAACTAGTTTCCTTACTCACCAAACTTTTAAGGTAGTGGTTTAATCTGAGACATTAATTTAGGAGCTATTGTCATATTTTACCAAAACTGAAGAATTTAAAAGTTAACTGAAACAAAACAAAACAAAAAGAAAATGTTAAAATAAAAAGAAGCCCCCTCTCCGCTGGGCCTTGGCCCAGATTGCCAAGCGGCCCATCCAAACTACCCAGCCGGCTGCCCCATGGCCTATATGGCCTCACCCAATTAACCCTAACCCGATCGACCCAGTATCGATCCCCCCCCCACCGTTCCCTCGTCCCCTCAACCGCACCGCCACGCGCTCGCTCGCACGCCGACACCCGAGCTGATGCTTCTCAGAGGCCGCCGCCCGCCGGCGCCGAGCACCGCCACCCCTGGCCTCCTCCTCGCGGCTCCCTCGCTCCTGCGCCTCCCCCGTCAGCTCCGCTCCTGCGACTCCTCTTCCTCCGCGCGAAGGCCTCCCGCAACCTGCACCTCCGCATCGCCCCGCGCCTACTGGCCCGTCAAGCCGCCGGACCTCGCCGGCAGGGCCCCTCTGGCTCCCTTGGGCCCCCTACATGCTCCAATGTGAGCTCAGCTCCTCTCCTCTCCCCCCCTCGACCTTCTATCTTTTGCAGTAGGAACCCACCTGCGCCGCCTGAACTCCGGCCAGTGGTCGTGGTCACCGCGACCATGACCGCGTCCCATCTCATGGTTCCTCGCGCTCCGGACGCGTCCTGGCCGCTCTACCCAGCCTCTGCAGCCCAGCGCCCCATCCCGCTCCGACCCGGCGCCCCTGAGCCGCTCTGGCCTCGCCCTCGCCGGCACCCTGCGTGGCCGCCGCCCGGGGCCCGCCCGCCCTCGGGCTCGAGCTCTGCTCGCCGTGCGCCCCGGGGCTCCTCTCCGCCCCGCCCCGTCCAGTTCCATCGCACACACGGGACGGGCCCCATCGCCCATAGCCCCGCTAGCGCTAGCGCCCGTTAGGCCCCCCACGGGCCTATGACAGGTGGGCCTAGCCCAGAAAAAAAAAGTTTTAAAAAATATAATAAACAAAAAGTTAATAAATTAATTAATAATTACATTAATTAATCCTGATAATTAACCCTAATTAATTGTGTTTAATTAAACTGATTACACATTAGTCTAATTAAACCTGGTTAATTAAATTAGTCTATGACAGCACGACCCCACACGTCAGTTTGACTAAGTCAACTGACCGCTGATATCACCCTGACATCATGCTGACATCATCACTTACTATTCTGGATAATGTTGATTTAAATTAATTAAATAAATTCCTAAAAATATTTAAAACTTTAGAAAATCATATAAAATAATCTGTAACTCGGATGAAAATGTTTTATATATGAAAATCGCTCAGAACGAAGAGACGAATCCAAATACGCGTTCCGTTCGTTCGCCACACATCTCTAGCCTAGTGAATCTGCAACTTTCCCCCTCCGATTCATCTGTCCGAAAACACAAAACACCGGGGAGACTTTCCCGATGTTACCCTCGTTCGCCGGTATCGTGTACCACCGCGTTAGAACACCCTAGCACTGCGTGTTGACATGTTGTGTTTCTATGTACATCTGTATGCTTTGTATTTATTGTTTCTTCCCCCTCTTCTCTCCGATAGACCGCGAGACTGATGCTACCTTGGTGATCGACTACGGTGTTGACGACCCCTCCTTTTTGCCGGAGCAACCAGGCAAGCCAACCCCCCTTGATCATTCCGATATCGCCCATTCTCTTCTCTCTTATGCTTGCATTAGAACTTCTACTGCTTTTTGAATGATCCTATTATGATGCATTGCCTGTTGTTGATACTGCTTTCGTACCTTACATGTTTATACTAAACTGCTTAGTATAGGCTGGTTAGAGATCCACCAGTGACCCCCCTACCTTGTCCCGACTGCCCCGCTGGATTAGCAAAAGACCCGATCAATGGGATCGAAGACCAGGACCCGGCACCACACATCACTTTCCCCTTAGTTGCTCGACACTACTGGGTTACTATCGAGTGCCGAGGGTGAGACCTCATCAGCACTTCTGATGTTAACCTTGTAGGTTAGTTCATCGATTGTGGTCATCGAGGGTGATTCCTCTTTCTCCACTCCCGATAACGACACTGTCGTGCAACTCCTCAAGAGTGGACCTCAAGGGTGACTCCTCTTTCGTTCACCTTGACGATAAACATCAGGTGGTATTCCATCGAGGGTGATTTCCTCAGGTTTCCCTTTGGTGTTAGACACACAGTTACTATTGTTACTATGACTTTACACTGAACCTGGTTACTAAAGACGGGTCAACCCTGAGGGGTACCCGCGCGAGTTTAATTGTGAGTGATGTGTAGTCGGGTTGACCTAGAATGTGTCCGCGAGATAAATATGAGGCATGGCCGGGCACTCGCCCATGCCGCAAGTTCTCGAGACGGGGCGAAGAGGTCACATGTTCGTGAGTCTCTGCTCATTACCGTGCGTTCCCAAGACACTAAACGGTTTGGATATTTGATCCAAGGGGCCTCTGGCCTGATAGCGCTAACCATCACGTGGGCATAGTATTGGTGTTCTGCGTCATATGCATCAGCCGAAGCTTAACTGACGTCATGCGACTGAGCGGCGCGCGCCGGGTCGGACTGGTTAGGCTCCTACCTTTCTAAAGGAGGTTTCTAGGTCTGCTCACCGGCCGCGTACGCAACGTGCAAGAGTTCCCGAGGCGATTGGCCCATGACCCCTGGGGGCATAGGGTTTAGTCCGGCGTGCATGACCTCTCTATTAAGCCTAGGTCGGGTTGCGGCGTATTGTTTGGCCGAGGGCGGGCATGACCTAATGGTGTGTCCGGCCGGAGTTAAGCAAGAGTGTTTGGTAAGTTGGTACACCCCTGCAGGGAAGAAAACATCTATCGATAGCCTGTCCTACGGTAACTGACACTTGGAGTTGTATCCCGATCGCTACAACTAGAACTGGATGCTGAGGCATTGTTTGGATATGTTGCTTCGGGAGTCGAGAAAGGATCCCGGAGCGTTGGAACAACAACATAAATATGACTTATGTTATACTACTCTACTTCCCCCTCTTGATGCAAGACGGTGGTCTCCAGAAGATGCTATTCTTCGATAGGGCTAGCTTCTCCCCATCTTATTATGGCATTCTGCAGCTTAGTCCAGAGATACCACCCTTTTCATTGATACCGATGCATATGTAGTGTAGATCCTTGCTTGCGAGTACTTTGGATGAGTACTCACGGTTGCTTTGCTGCTCCTTTTCCCCCTTCTTTCTTCTTGCTGGTTGATGCCACCAGATGGTGGAGTCCAGGGGCCAGATGCCACACTTGACGAGTGCTACTACCCCGACGGAGCCTACTACTACGTGGAGACAGCTGACGACCCGGAGTAGTTAGGAGGTCCCAGGCAGGAGGCCTTGCCTTTTCGATCATTGATGTTTTGTGCTAGCCTTCTTAAGGCAATCTTGTTTAACTTATGTCTGTACTCAGATATCATTGCCTCCGGTGACTCTTGTGTATTCAAGCTTATGTATTCGAGCCCTCGAGGCCCCTGGCTTGTAATATAAAGCTTGTATTATTTTAATTTGTGTCTAGAGTTGTGTTGTGATATCTTCTAGTGAGTCCTTGATCTTGGCCGTACACATTTGCGTGCATGATTAGTGTACGGTCAAATCGGGGGCGTCACAATTGGCTAGCAGACTTATAACAAGGAATATCAGCTTCATCAAATCTATAAAGGGAATTTACCTTTACTACCTGTGTCGGGTTATCAAGACCATGTATTTCTTCAATAGGTGGTAAATTCTTAACATCTTCAGCTTTAATACCTTTTTCTTTCATAGATTTCTTTGCCTCTTACATGTCTTCAGGACTGAGAAAGAGAACACCTCTTTTCTTCGGAGTTGGCTTAGGGGCTGGTTTAGGAAGTGTCCAATTATTTTCATTGGCTAGCATATTATTCAATAGTAATTCAGCTTGCTCCACTGTTCTTTCCCTAAAAACATAACCAGCATAACTATCTAGGTGGTCTCTGGAAGCATCGGTTAGTCCATTATAAAAGACATGAAGTATATCATGCATCTCAAGAGGATGATTAGGCAAAGCATTAAGTAACTAGAGAAGCCTCCCCCAAGCTTGTGGGAGACTCTCTTCTTCAGTTTGAGCAAAGTTATATATTTCCCGTAAGGCAGCTTGTTTCTTATGAGCGGGAAAATATTTAGCAGAAAAGTAATACATCATATCCTGGGGACTACGCACACAACCAGGATCAAGGGAATTAAACCAAGTCTTAGCATCACCCTTTAACGAGAACAGAAACAACTTAAGGATATAGTAATAGCAAATCTTTTCATCATTGGTAAATAGGGTGGCTATAAGGTTGAACTTGGTAAGATGTGCCACAACAGTTTCAGAATCATAGACATGGAAAGGATCGGATTCAGCCAAAGTAATTAACTCGGGATCAACAGAGAATTCGTAATCCTTATCATTGACACATATAGGTGAAGTAGAAAGAGCAGGGTCATGTTTCATTCTAGCATTTAAGGACTTTTCTTTCAGCTTAGCTAATAACTTCTTAAGATCATATCTATCATTGCAAGCAAGAAAGTCTCTAGCAATTTCTTCATCCATTACATAACCCTTAGGCACAACAGGCAATTCATATCTATTGGGAGTAGTTTCATCATCACTTTCATAAATATCATCAACATTTGCACTCTCCCTAACCTTAGCAATTTGTTCATCTAAAAATTCACCTAGTGGCACAATATCAGGCATAGAGGTAGTTTCGTCATACATAGCAGAAGTAGCATCATCAAGAATATACGACATATCAGATTCAATAGCAGGAGTAGGTGTCGCAAGTTTACTCATAACAGAAGGAGAATCGAGTGCAGAGCTAGATGGCAGTTCCTTACCTCCCCTCGTAGTTGAGGGTAAGATCTTGGTTTTTGAGTCCTTCAAATTCTTCATAGTGATAAGCAGATATAAATACCAAGTGACTTAAAGAATAGAGCTATGCTCCCCGGTAACGGCGCCAGAAAATAGTCTTGATGACCCACAAGTGTAGGGGATCGCAATAGCTTTTGAGGGTAAAGTATTAAACCCAAATTTGTTGATTCGACACAAGGGGAGCCAAAGAATACTCTTAAGTATTAGCAACTGAGTTGTCAATTCAGCCACACCTGGAAACTTAGTATATGCAGCAAGATAGTTTAGTAGCACAGTAATATGATAGTGGTGGTAGCAGCAATAAAAGTAAAGATAGTGTTTTTGTAGTTTTTGTGATAATAGCAACGGAAAAGTAAATAGCGACAATCAATATAGGTAAAGCTCGTAGGCATTGGATCAGTGATGGGAAATTACGTTGGATGCAATTCATCATGTAGAAGTGAAAACCTAGAGTGACACAGAACTAGCTCTAGTTCATCAATGCAATGTAGGCATGTATTCCGAATATAGTCATATGTGCTTATGGAAAAGAACTTGCATGACATCTTTTGTCCTACCCTCCCGTGGCAGCGGGGTCCTATTGGAAACTAAGGGATATTAAGGCCTCCTTTTAATAGAGTACCAGACCAAAGCATTAACACATAGTGAATACATGAAGTCCTCAAACTATGGTCATCACCGGGAGTGGTCCCGATTATTGTCACTTCGGGGTTGCCGGATCATAACACATAGTAGGTGACTATAGACTTGCAAGATAGGATCAAGAACACACATATATTCATGAAAACATAATAGGTTCAAATCTGAAATCATGGCACTCGGGCCCTAGTGTCAAGCATTAAGCATAGCAAAGTCATAGCAACATCAATCTCAGAACATAGTGGATACTAGGGATCAAACCCTAACAAGACTAACTCGATTACATGATAGATCCCATCCAACCCATCACCGTCCAGCAAGCCTACGATGGAATTACTCACACACGGCGGTGAGCATCATGGAATTGGTGATGCAGGGAGGTTGATGATGACGATGGCGACGATCTCCACTCTTCGGAGCCCCGAACAGACTCCAGATCAGCCCTCCCGAGAGAGATTAGGGCTTGGCGGCGGCTCCGTCTCGTAAAACGCGATAATTCTTTCTCCTTGATTTTTTTCTCCACGAAACGGAATATATAGGACCTGGGGATACGTCGGTGGGGCATTGGGGTGCCCTCGAGGCAGGGGGCGCGCCCTGGGAAGGGGGGCGTTCCCCCCACCCTCGAGGACAGTCCGTGGGCCCCCAGGTGTGGATCTTCTTGCATGTATTTTTTATATTTTCTGAAATAAATCTCCATTGATTTTCAGGCGATTCCGAGAACTTTTTATTTCTGCACAAAAAAACACCATGGCAGTTCTGTTGAAAACAGCGTCAGTCTGGGTTAGTTCCATTCAAATCATGCAAGTTAGAGTCCAAAACAAGGGCAAAAGTATTTGGAAAAGTAGATATGTTGGAGACGTATCACTTTGCTATGCTTAATGCTTGTCACTAGGGCCCGAGTGCCGTGATTTCAGATCTGAACCTATTATGTTTTCATGAATATATGTGTGTTCTTGATCCTATCTTGCAAGTCTATAGTCACCTACTATGTGTTATGATCCGACAACCCCGAAGTGACAATAATCGGTACCACTCCCAGTGATGACCATAGTTTGAGGAGTTCATGTATTCACTATGTGTTAATGCTTTGGTCCGGTACTCTATTAAAAGGAGGCCTTAATATCCCTTAGTTTCCAATAGGACCCCGCTGCCACGGGAGGGTAGGACAAAAGATGTCATGCAAGTTCTTTTCCATAAGCACGTATGACTATATTCGGAATACATGCCTACATTACATTGATGAACTGGAGCTAGTTCTGTGTCACCCTAGGTTATAACTTCTACATGATGAATTGCATCCGACGTAATTTCCCATCACCGATCCAATACCTACGAGCTTTACCTATATTGCTAGTCGCTTATTTACTTTTTCGTTGCTATTATCACAAAAACTACAAAAACACTATCTTTACTTTTATTGATGCTACCGCCACTATCATATTAATTTGCTACTAAACTATCTTGCTGCAGATACTAAGTTTCCAGGTGTGGTTGAATTGACAACTCAGCTGCTAATACTTAAGAGTATTCTTTGGCTCCCCTTGTGTCGAATCAACAAATTTGGGTTTAATACTTTACCCTCGAAAATTGTTGCGATCCCCTGCACTTGTGGGTTATCACATACTAACAAAGTAATCATGTGTTCTCAAAATAACATGGACAAAGAAATGCATCCCTACAAAATCATATAGTTTGGCTATGCTCCATCTTCGTCACACAAAATATTCAAATCATGCACAACCCCGATTTCAGCCAAGCAATTGTTTCATACTTCAATTTTTTCAAACTTTTTCAACTTTCACGCAATACATGAGCGTGAGCCATGGATATAGCACTATAGGTGGAATAGAGTGGTGGTTGTGGAGAAGACAAAAGAGGAAGATGGTCTCACATCAACTAGGCGTATCGATGGGCTATGGAGATGCCCATCAATAGATATCAATGTGAGTGAGTAGGGATTGCCATGCAACGGATGCACTAGAGCTGTAAATGTATGAAAGCTCAACAAAAGAAACTAAGTGGGTGTGCATCCAACTTGCTTGCTCACGAAGACCTAGGGCCTTTGAGGAAGCCCATCGTTAGAATATACAAGCCAAGTTCTATAATGAAAATTCCCACTAGTATATGAAAGTGACAAAACAAAAGACTCTCTATCATGAAAATCATGGTGCTACTTTGAAACATAAGTGTGGAAAAGAGATAGTAGCATTGTCCCCTTTTCTTCTTCTTTTTTCTTTTTTTCCTTTTTTTGGGTCTTCCTTTCTTTTTATGCCTTTCTTTTTTTTCTTTTTTTCGGGACAATGCTCTAATAATGATCATCATCACACTTCTATTTACTTATAACTCGATGCTAGAACAAAGTATGACTCTATATGAATGCCTCCGGCGGTGTACCGGGATGTGCAATGAATCAAGAGTGACATGTATGAAAAATTATGCATGGTGTCCTTGCCACAAATACGATGTCAACTACATGATCATGCATGCCAATATGACAATGATGAAGCGTGTCATAATAAACGGAACGGCGGAATGTTGCATGGAAATATATCTCGGAAAGCCTATGGAAATGCCATGATAGGTAGGTATGGTGGTTGTTCTGAGGAAGGTATATGGTGGGTGTATGGTACCGATGAAAGTTGCGCGGTACTAGAGAGGCTAGCAACGATGGAAGGGTGAGAGTGCGTATAATCCATGGACTCAACATTAGTAATAAAGAACTCACATACTTATTGCAAAAATCTACAAATCATCAAAACAAAGTACTACACACTTGCTCCTAGGGGAAGGGTTGGTAGGAGTTAACCATCGCGCGATCCCGACCTCCACACAAAGGATGACAATCAAAGAAATACCTCATGCTTCAAATTTGTCACACAACGGTTACCATACATGCATGCTACGGGACTTGCAAACCTCAACACAAGTATTTCTCAAATTCATAACTACTCTACTAGCATGACTCTAATATCACCATCCTCATATCTCAAAACAATCATCAAGCATCAAACTTCTCATAGTATTCAACGCACTTTATATGAAAGTTTTTATTATATCCCTTTTGGATGCCCATCATATTAGGACTAAATTCATAACCTAAGCAAATCACTATGATGTTCTAAAAGACTCTCAAAATAATATAAGAGAAGCATGGGAGTTCATCTATTTCTTCAAAATAAAACCACCGTCGTGCTCTAAAAAGATATAAGTGAAGCACTAGAGCAAACGACAAACTACTCCAAAATTTATAAGTGAAGATCAATGAGTAGTTGAATAATTATGTAACTATCTGAAGACTCTCTAACATCTAAGAATTTAAGATCTTGGGATATTATTCAAACAGAAAGCAAAACAAAATAAAACAAATTGACGCTCCAAGCAATACACATATCATGTGGTGAATAAAAATATAGCCTCAAGTAAAGTTACCGATAGACGAAGATGAAAGAGGGGATGCCTTCCGGGGCATCCCCAAGCTTAGGATCTTGGTTGTCCTTGAATATTACCTTGGGGTACCTTGGGAATCCCCAAGCTTAGGCTCTTGCCACTCCTTATTCCATAGTCCATCGAATCTTTACCCAAAACTTGAAAACATCACAACACAAAACTCAACAGAAAACTCGTAAGCTCTGTTAGTATAAGAAAAATAAAACCACCACTTAGGTACTGTTGTGAACTCATTCTAAATTCATGTTGGTCTAATATCTACTGTATTCCAACTTCTCTATGGTTCATACCCTCCAATACTACTCATGGATTCATGAAAATAAACAGAACAGTCTGTAGCAATCTGTAACTTTCGAATACTTATGTAACTCAAAAAATTCTGAAATAAATTGTTGGACGTGAGGAATTTGTCTATTAATCTTCTGGAAAAAAAATAAACTTAAAAGCACTCTCCAAAAAAAATGGTAGCTAATCTTGTGAGCGCAAAGTTTCAGTTTTTACAGCAAGATCACATTAACATTCACCCAAGTCTTCCCAACGGTTCTACTTGGCACTTTATTGAAACAAAAGCTATAAAACATGATTACTACAGTAGCTTAATAATGTGAACACACAAAAATAGTAGGGGTAAATATTGGGTTGTCTCCTCATACGTCCAAAACGTATCTATAATTTCTGCTTGCTCCATGCCACTTTTGCGTGATATTGCTATGATATTCATACACTTCCATACACTTTTGATCATATTTTGACTAACTTACTAATCCAGTGCACCCCAGTGCCAGTTTCTGTTTTCGGCTGTTTTTGTATTTTAGGTTTTCACGTTACGAGAACTGCCCAGAAAAATCCAGAAAATTATATAAAAAATCAGCGTTTCGGGAACAACCTTGCGTCCGAAGGACAGCCGGGGGGGCCACCAGGGCTCCAGGCGCCCTGGCGGCGCCCCCCCCCCCGGGCCGCGCCGGGGGGCGCCTGAGCCCCCCGAAGCTCCCCCGATGCCCTACTTTGGCATATATTTAAAGGGTCCTCCGAAACCCTCAAAACAGGAACTCTTTTCGCGATCCCATCTCTGTTCCGCCGCCGCCGCCGCTTCCAAGATCGGGAGCACCAGGAGAACTCTTCCCGGCACCCTGCCGGAGGGGAGGATCACCACCGGGAGCTTCTCCACCACCATGGACGCCTCCCGGATGACTCGTGAGTAGTCTCCCTTAGACCATGAGTCCATGACCAGTAGCTATGTGATGTTCTCCTCCCGTTCTGGTGCTTCACTAATTAGTCCTCGTGAGCTGCCCTACATGATCGAGGCACCTATGTAATCCTTATGCTTTTGCTATGTTGAGTTTGCTGGGATCCGATGGATTATGAGATTATGTTCAGATTGATCTTGAGTAATATATTTGATCTACCTATTTTATATTTTTTTTCATAAGTAATTCTTGCATGTTCTCCGTTGTTATTTATTGCTTTGGCCAAGTAGTAGGTAGTGACTCCAAGAGGGAACGTTATGCTCGATTGTGGGTTCATGCCCCTCGATGACTAGCTTGAGTGAAAGAAATATGAGTCTAGGGGATGTGCTGTTGCCACAAGGGGGAAAACAACGGTGCTTGTGCCCGCGGGTGCAAGGATTGTTTACTTTACGCAAAGTTCTTTTAATGCAGTTGTCTATTGCATTGAGTTTACACTATGGGTGGGACTCGCAACTTAATACCAGCGAGATGTTCTGGATAGATATCTCAAGGTGGATGATTAGTAGTAGATATTGATGGATTTCGGTCTACTTACTTTGGCGTACCGCCCATGCTTTGAACCTCAACCTTTCTTGCAATGTAGTCAGCATTGGTTTGCGTTCGTGGTCCTGTCAATTGCCCAGCTGTAATTTGTTTACCTCACATAGCTGTTTTATCGTCTTTTGGGAGAGAGACATCACTAGTGAACATCATGAGACTCCGGTCCATATTACCATCATTGATCACATCCACTATTTACTTTTCGTTATTATTTACTATTGCAAAACACTATCTATCACTACTATCATTGCTTTTAATCCTTTGTGAACTACAAGGCCGGAGGGATTGACAACCTCTCTGTACTCGTTGGGAGCAAAGTTATTTGTATCTGTGTGCAGGTCCATGTTGATTGCTACTAATCTGGCGCCGTAGTAGTTGACACCTACTTGTTGAACCTAGGAGTCTCTGGGGATTCGATCCTTGGCATCTTTGCTAAGGGAAAACACTTCTACAATACTGCATCTTACACCTTCCACTTGGGGTAACCAACGAGGGGTTCGAGGCCCATCAAGGAGTATTTTCTGGCGCCTTTGACGGGGACTCCACTCTTCAGGATAGGGGAGTTGCATGCTATCTTTTACCTTTACTTTTTAGTCTTGTTAGTTTACCTTTCATTTTTGCTTTAGTACCTTTTTATCGAAAATCACAAAAATACTTATCTTGCTTGCTTGCTACTATGGTTTCCACCGAGAACACCAAGTTGTGTGACTTCACTAGTCACACACCTATCACTACACCTGCCACTTCAGCACCTTCATATGAAATTAAACCTGCTTTACTGAACTTAGTCATGAGAGAACATTTCTCCGGTGCTGGAGATGATGCTGCTTTACACTTGAACAACTTTGTTGAACTTTGTGATATGCAAAAGTACCAAGAAATAGATGGTAATATTGTTAAGCTTAAGCTTTTTCCTTTCTCCTTGAGAAGAGGAGCTAAAATTTGGTTTCAGTCTTTGCCTAGAAATAGCATAGATTCATGGGACAAGTGCAAAGATGCTTTTATTGGAAAATACTATCCACCTGCTAAAATTATCCAACTTAGAAGTAACATAATGAATTTTAAACAATTGGATAATGAACACGTTGCCCAAGCTTGGGAACGTATGAAATCTCTTATCAAGAACTGCCCTACTCATGGTTTGACTACTTGGATGGTTATCCAAACTTTTTATGCAGGCTTGAACTTTACCTCGCGGAACTTGTTAGATTCGGCCGCGGGAGGAACTTTTATGTCAACTACACTTGGTGCTGCCGCAAAGCTTCTCGATGAGATGATGACCAACTATTCCCAATGGCACACCGAACGCGCTCCAACAGGTAGGAAGGTAAACTCTGTCGAGGAGATTTCCTCCCTTAATGAAAAAGTTGACTTGATCATGTCTCTACTTTCGAAGCAATCTACTGTTGATCCTCGTGATGTTCCTTTAAATTCTTTGATTGCTCAAGAACAAGTAGATGTGAACTTTATCTCTAGAAACAATTTTAATAACAATGCTTATAGGAGTAATTTTGGTAGCAATCCTAGACCGTTCCCCTCTAATTCTTATGGGAACAAGAATGCTTATCCTAGTACCAAGAACTCCACTACTGAACTAGAGACTATGCTTAGAGATTTCATCACTACCCAAAAAGCCTTTAATAAGAATTTAGAAGAGAAACTACATAAACTAGATGATCTCTCTTTTAAGGTAGACCATTTAGCCAATGAGGTAAAATTGCTAAAAATTGAAACTTCTCCTCTTAAGGAGAGGGAAGTCATCCCTATTAATGCTACTCAAGTGCAAATTAATGAAAATATTAGGATGATGGCTAAACTTAAAGAAATATGGGCTAGAGAGAGAGAGGAAGAAGAGAGAATTAAGAGCCTTCCTACCCACCACACTGTTGCTACTATCCAAGTTGTTGAGGATGTTCACACTCTTAGCACCCAATGTACTCCTGGTCCCATTGGACCTATTAATGGTGATGCTATGACTATAGAAGCTACCAAACAAGTGAACCTTAAGGACACCACTACTACTTTACTTGATGCTCGTGACCTTGATTTTGATAATTGCACTCTTACCAAAGTTATTGATTTTCTTCACAAGATGTCTAGAGATCCCCGCACTAGCACGCTTAACCTTGCCTTCACAGAGCATATCACTAATGCTCTCATCAAAGCTAGGGAGGAGAAACTTAGAGTAGAAGCCTCCATACCTAGAAAGCTAGAAGATGGTTGGGATCCTATGATAAAAATTACTTTGAATGACTTCTCTTGTTATGCATTATGTGATGTTGGTGCTAGTACCTCTGTTATGCCCAAAAGAATATATGATATGCTTAAATTGAAACCTTATGATTCTTGTTCTTTTGGTGTTCGTCTCGTTGATTCTTCCATAAAGAAACCTTTGGGGAGGATCGACGATGTTCTTATTGTTGTTAATGATAATTATGTGCACGTTGATTTCACTATTATGGATATTGAATGTGATCCTTCATGTCCAATTATTTTGGGACGTCCCTTTTTACGCACCGTTGGTGCTATCATTGACATGAAAGAGGGTAATATAAAATTTCAGTTTCCTCTCAAGAAAGGGATGGAACACTTCCCTCGAAAGAAGATCAAGTTACCTTTTGAGTCCGTTGTACGGGCTAGCTATTCTTTTACTCTTGATAAAACTTGATCTATGCATTATGCCTAGCTTAAAGGCATAAAAGAAAGCGCTTTTGGGAGGCAGCCCACATGAATAAAATTTTTGCTTTTGTTGTGTCTTGATGTTTTTTACTGCTGTAGCATCATCATTGTATCTTTGCTTTTCATATTTGTGCCAAGTATAGCCTCTGATTGCTAGAAAGTTCAAAAGTTGTGAGGTGCTGTCCAGGAAACAGATTCTGTCCTTGGATAGAAAAATTCGTATAAAATCACCAGATCATCTTTTTGGTCTGAATTGTTTCGACAGCGTTCTCTATATAATTGTATTTCGTGCGTCTGTTCTGAGTTTTTTGATTTGAGTTGCATAAGTATCCCGAACAGATCAATTACTACCTGCTGTTCTGTTTTTCACAGATTCTGTCCTGTTTTGCCTTTCCTTCACTTTGCAAATCAAGAGCTTGCTTTTTCTTTGCAAAAACCTTTTGGCAATCTTGAGAAACAGTAGAACTTCAAGAATATCCTTATTTCCAGCAAGGTATAATTATTTTATTAAGGGTAATAACCTCGCTAATCAGATTATGATGAGTTATGTATGAAGGGAGTTTTCAAGTGTGCGAGGGAAGATGATAAAAAGATTCAGGAGTGTCAAGCGCTCAAGCTTGGGGATGCCCCCGTGCACCCCCAAGAAATATTCAAGGAGACTCAAGCGTCTAAGCTTGGGGATGCCCCCGTGCATCCCCTTCTCCATCAACATTATCAGTTCGTCTTTCGTTCCGCTATATTTTTATCACTTCATGTGTTATGTGCTATGCTTGGAGCGTCTTGCTTTTTGTTTTCTTTTTAGTTTTTCATAACAAGTCGGAACCCAGCATTCCTTTATGTGGGAGAGAAACATGCTCCACTTCTACCTAGAACATAACATAGAATTTTCATGTCTATCCATGTTGTGTGTGTTCTTTGTCTTTTAATAGCTACTATTATGCTCTGCTCTTAGTATTCATGCTTATCTTTTCAAAGAGCTTTTGTTTAGTTGGTTGCTTGAACTCTCTTTAATTACCATGCTCACCTTATTAAGAGAGTTTTCTTCCGTTGCACTGGTTAATGTGTCTATGATAAAGATGCTACTTGCATGATGGTGCTTAGTAGTTCAGGTTTTCTTATGGTTAATCTCAAATAGCTGGGGGGTTCCCAATGTGTTATTGGAGTACCAACATGGTTCGTTTGCCTATGATATGGTATGGTTTAGTAATATCTTCCTTCGAGAATTTATTTTGATTGACTTGGCATATGCTCACGCATATTTAAGACTGTAAAGAAAGTCTGTCAAGCCTTGATGATCTTTTATTTTTGAGTAGCGATATAACTTCCATGCCTGATTCAATATTGCTTTGTCGCTCTGCATGATTATGACCGTCATTGCTCTCTTAGTTGGTCGCTCCCTGTCTTTTGCTAACCTCCACCTGTACTAAGCAAACTAACTTTGCAATACATAGCTCATGGGAAAGTAGCTTAAAAACCATTGTGGTAAAGAATATGTTGCTTATGTATCTTATTTCTTATAAGTTGCTTGCTGAGCGGTAACCATGTTTCTGGGGACGCCATCAACTGTCACACTTTTGTTGAATATCATTTGAGTTGCTATGCATGTTCGTCTTGTCTGGAGTAAGAGTGATTTGTCGTGGGTTGTATGAATATGCATATTGTTAGAGAAGAACATTGGGCCGCCAATCGAAGCCATGCATCATGGTGGAAGTTTTAGCTTGGACGTTAATCCTCAATCTCTTATGAGAATATGCTTATGCATTAAAGAGGAGTCCATCATCTATTTTCTATGTTGTCCCGGTATGGATGTCCTCAAGTTGAGATCTATCAAAAACGAGAAATCAAATGCGATTTATCTCCTTGGACCTTTGTACAGGTGGCATAGAGGTACCCCTTTGTGACACTTGGTTGAAACATATGTAATGCAATGATAACCCATGGAGATCCGAGCTAATTAGGACAAGGTGCGAACACTATTGGTATTCGATGCATGAGGCTAGCAACTTATAGGATGTTTTATGCATGACACATATGAAGTACTACTACCGTTGACAAAATTGCTTCCATGTTTTCAAAATAAAAAGCTCTAGCACTTAACCTTTCTTTTACCTTTATGTTGAAGCACCAACTACTGAGAGCATGATTGTCATTCTGAGTATAATGTGCATTGTCCCAAAGTAGCATTGTCTTTTGCATGATTGTGATATCGTTTATTCTGAAATGATTGTATCTAGTCATCACTTAAACCTTGAAGGTGCCCCTGCATTTATGTTTTGCATCACTAAAGGGGGCAAGCTAGATATCACTTTATCATATTTGCACATCATGTCCATTGCAAATCTTTTTGATGTTTCAGTTTCATATTGTAAAACTTTCAGTCATTTGTGATTTTCTTATGAGGCAACTTAATTACTTTAGAATCATTGTCTCAGTAAGCTTTTGTCATATGACTATGAAAAAGTCCTATATGGTTCATAGCATGTCACCACAGAAATTATTCTTGTTATCATTTACCTACTCGAGGACGAGCAGGAATTAAGCTTGGGGATGTTGATACGTCCAAAACGTATCTATAATTTCTGCTTGCTCCATGCCACTTTTGGGTGATATTGCTATGATATTCATACACTTCCATACACTTTTGATCATATTTGTACTAACTTACTAATCCAGTGCACCCCAGTGCCAGTTTCTGTTTTCGGCTGTTTTTGTATTTCAGGTTTTCACGTTACGAGAACTGCCCAGAAAAATCCAGAAAAATTATATAAAAAATCAGCGTTCCGGGAACAACCTTGCGTCCGAAGGACAGCCGGGGGGGCCACCAGGGCTCCAGGCGCCCTGGCGGCGCCCCCCCCCCTTGGCCGCGCCGGGGGGGGGGGGCGCCTGGGCCCCCCGAAGCTCCCCCGATGCCCTACTTTGGCATATATTTAAAGGGTCCTCCGAAACCCTCAGAACAGGAACTCTTTTCGCGATCCCATCTATGTTCCGCCGCCGCCGCCGCTTCCAAGATCGGGAGCACCAGGAGAATTCTTCCCGGCACCCTGCCGGAGGGGAGGATCACCACCGGGAGCTTCTCCACCACCATGGACGCCTCCCGGATGACTCATGAGTAGTCTCCCTTGGACCATGAGTCCATGACCAGTAGCTATGTGATGTTCTCCTCCCGTTCTGGTGCTTCACTAATTAGTCCTCGTGAGCTGCCCTACATGATCGAGGCACCTATGTAATCCTTATGCTTTTGCTATGTTCAGTTTGCTGGGATCCGACGGATTATGAGATTATGTTCAGATTGATCTTGAGTAATATATTTGATCTACCTCTTTTATATTTTTGTTCATAAGTAATTCTTGCATGTTCTCCGTTGTTATTTATTGCTTTGGCCAAGTAGTAGGTAGTGACTCCAAGAGGGAACGTTATGCTCGATTGTGGGTTCATGCCCCTCGATGACTAGCTTGAGTGACAGAAACATGAGTCTAGGGGATGTGTTGTTGCCACAAGGGGGAAAACAACGGTGCTTGTGCCCGCGGGTGCAAGGATTGTTTACTTTACGCAAAGTTCTTTTAATGCAGTTGTCTATTGCATTGAGTTTACACTATGGGTGGGACTCGCAACTTAATACCAGCGAGATGTTCTGGATAGATATCTCAAGGTGGATGATTAGTAGTAGATATTGATGGATTTCGGTCTACTTACTTTGACGTATCGCCCATGCTTTGAACCTCAACCTTTCTTGCAATGTAGTCAGCATTGGTTTGCGTTCGTGGTCCTGTCAATTGCCCAGCTGTAATTTGTTTACCTCACATAGCTGTTTTATCGTCTTTTGGGAGAGAGACATCACTAGTGAACATCATGAGACTCCGGTCCATATTACCATCATTGATCACATCCACTATTTACTTTTCGTTATTATTTACTATTGCAAAACACTATCTATCACTACTATCATTGCTTTTAATCCTTTGTGAACTACAAGGCCGGAGGGATTGACAACCTCTCTGTACTCGTTGGGAGCAAAGTTATTTGTATCTGTGTGCAGGTCCACGTTGATTGCTACTAATCTGGCGCCGTAGCAGTTGACACCTACTTGTTGAACCTAGGAGTCTCTGGGGATTCGATCCTTGGCATCTTTGCTAAGGGAAAACACTTCTACAATACTGCATCTTACACCTTCCACTTGGGGTAACCAACGAGGGGTTCGATGCCCATCATCTCCTAACAAGTGCTTTTCTTTAATGCCTTTTAGCTAAGCATGATGATTTCAATGATGCTCACATAAAAGATAAGAATTGAAGCCTAAAGAGAGCATCATGAAGAATATGACTAGCACATTTAAGTCTAACCCACTTCCTATGCATAGGGATTTTGTGAGCAAACAACTTATGGGAACAATAATCAACTAGCATAGGAAAGCAAAACAAGCATAGCTTCAAGATTTTCAAGACATAGAGAGGAAACTTGATATTATTGCAACTCCTACAAGCATATATTCCTCCCTCATAATAATTTTCAGTAGCATAATGAATGAATTCAACAATATATCCATCACATAAAGCATTCTTTTCATGATCCCCGAGCATATAGATTTTATTACTCTCCACATAAGCAAATTTCTTCTCATGAATAGTAGTGGGAGCAAACTCAACAAAATAACCATCATGAGATACTTCATTGACATAATCAAATTGAACATTAAAATCATGATGACAAGTTTCATGGTTATCATTATTATTTATAGCATACATGTCATTATCATAATCATCATAGATAGGAGGCTTGCTACCATTATAACAAATTTGGACATCAAAACTTGGGGGACTAAAAATATCATCTTCATCAAACATAGCTTCCCCAAGCTTGTGGCTTTGCATATCACTAGAATCATGGGTATGCAAAGAATTCATACTAACAACATTGCAATCACGCTCATCATTCACATATTTTATGCCAAGCATTCTATGTAATTCTTCTTCTAGTACTTGAGCACAATTTTCCTTCCCATCATTTTCACGAAGATATTAAAAAGATGAAGCATATGAGGCAACCTCAATTCCATTATTTTGTAGTTTTCTTTAATAAACTAAAGTAGTGATAAAACAAGAAACTAAAAGATTCAATTGCAAGATCTAAAGATATACCTTCAGGCACTCACCTCCCTGGCAATGGCGCCAGAAAAGAGCTTCATTGATGGGTTGTGAGTGCCGCTTACCTAGCCTCCCCGGCAATGGCGCGAGAAAAGAGCTTGATGTCTACTACGCAACCTTCTTCTAGTAGACGTTGTTGGGCCTCCAAGTGCAGAGGTTTGTAGGACAGTAGCAAATTTCCCTCAAGTGGATGACCTAAGGTTTATCAATCCGTGGGTGACGTAGCATGAAGATGGTCTCTCTCAAACAACCCTGCAACCAAATAACAAAGAGTCTCTTGTGTCCCCAACACACCCAATACAATGGTAAATTGTATAGGTGCACTAGTTCGGCGAAGAGATGGTGATACAAGTGCAATATGGATGATAGATATATGTTTTTGTAATATGAAAATATAAAAATAGCAAGGTAACTAATGATAAAAGTGGGCATAAACGGTAATGCAATGCTTTGAAACAAGGCCTAGGGTTCATACTTTCACTAGTGCAAGTTCTCTCAATAATAATAACATAACTGGATCATATAACTATCCCTCAACATGCAACAAAGAGTCACTCCATAGTAACTAATAGCGGAGAACAAACGAAGGGATTATTGTAGGGTACGAAACCACCTCAAAGTCATTTTTTCTGATCGATCTATTCAAGAGTCCGTAGTAAAATAACACGAAGCTATTCTTTCCGTTTGATCTATCCTAGAGTTCGTACTAGAATAACACCTTAAGACACACATCAACCAAAACCCAGATGTCACCTAGATACTCCATTGTCACCTCAAGTATTCATGGGCATGATTATACGATATGCATCACACAATCTCAGATTCATCTATTCAACCAACACAAAGAACTTCAAAGAGTGCCCCAAGGTTTCTACCGAAGAGTCAAGACGAAAACGTGTGCCAACCCCTATGCATAGATTCCCAAGGTCACGAAACCCGCAAGTTGATCACCAAAACGTACATCAAGTGAATCGATAGAATACCCCATTGTCACCATGGGTATCCCACGCAAGACATACATCAAGTGTTCTCAAATCCATAAAGACTCACTCCGATAAGATAACTTCAAAGAGAAAACTCAATCCATTACAAGAAGGTAGAGGGGGAGAAACATCATAAGATCCAACTATAGTAGCAAAGCTCGTGATACATCAAGATCGTGCCATCTCAAGATCACGAGAGAGAGAGAGAGAGAGAGAGAGAGAGAGAGAGAGAGAGAGAGAGAGAGAGAGATCAAACACATAGCTATTGGTACATATCCTCAGCCCTGAGGGTGGACTACTCCCTCCTCGTCGTGGAGAGCATCGGGATGATGAAGATGGCCACCGGTGAGGGTTCCCCTTCCGGCAGGGTGCCGGAATAGGGTCTAGATTGGTTTTCAGTGGCAACAGAGGTTTTTAGCGGCGGAACTCCCGATCTAGGTTATTTTCTGGAGGTTTGGGTATTTATAGGATTTTTTGGCGTGGGGCACAAGTCAGGGGGGTCTCCGGGCTATCCACGAGATAGGGGGCGCCCCCACCCTCGTGGGCAGCCCGGGACACTTCTGGCCCAACTCTTTTACTCTGGGGGCTTCTTTTGGTCCATAAAAAATCATCAAAAATTGGCACGTCAATTGGACTCCGTTTGGTATTCCTTTTCTGTAAAACTCAAAAACAAGGAAAAAATAGAAACTGGCACTGGGCTCTAAGTTAATAGGTTAGTCCCCAAAATCATACAAAATATCATATAAATGCATATAAAACATTCTAGATGGATAATATAATAGCATGGAACAATCAAAAATTGGTACGTCAATTGGACTCCGTTTGATATTCCTTTTCTGTAAAACTCAAAAACAAGGAAAAAACATAAACATGCACTTGGCTCTAGGTTAATAGGTTAGTCCCAAAAATCATATAAAATAGCATATAAATGCATATAAAACATCCTAGATGGATAATATAATACCATGGAACAATCAAAAATTATAGATACGTTGGAGACGAATCAACACTCCGTATGCAAGCATTCGGATGGCGGCAATGCCTTTCTGATAAGAGGAGAAACCAATCTTGTGGACGACATCCTCTTTGCACTCGAAGTAGTTATCATAGCCGACCACTCCCTCTCTAATACAGTTGAAAACATGCCTACTCCTACGGAAACGGCGGTGGAATTTTTGATGTTTGAACAACGGGTTTGTTGTATCAAAGTAGTCCCTCCAGAGAAGGAAATGCCCGCTCTCTCGGTTGCGATTCAACGCCAGAAGGTGGCCCAGAATGGAGCCATAGAACAACAGTCACTGGCTGTTGAGGTGGTGATGGACCAACACGGTAGTCAATATCTCCTCCTCCTCGTCGGACGACGAATCGTCGGAGTCGCAAAGGAAATTGTGGAAAAGGAACTCGTCAGCGGAGTACATTTCGTACCTTGGCAAACTGTCAAACAGCTTGCCGGCGTTGAAGAAGGAAATGGCCGACGAGGGGAGTCGCGGCGCCCATAGACCAGCTAGCTGCCCTGCCCGCGTCCGACGAGTGGATGCCAATGTGGCAGGGGCGGCGAGGCGGCTTCTTGGTCGAGGGTGGCTGTGCGGTGGGGGAGCGGCAGTGGGAAGCAGTTTGCTCCCCGGCGGCAAAACGGCGGCGGCGGGCGACGGGAGGGGGGGGGAGGGGGCAGCGTTGCTGGGCGGATGTGGAGGCGGCGGCTGATGGAAGAGTCGCCGGCAAAAATAGGGGCGGCGTCAGCGACGGAGGAGGCGGGCGAGGGTTGCTTATTGGCCGGGGGTGAGAGGGGAGGCCAATGTGCCACAGACCAGCGGGCCCGGGGACAGGAGTAGGCGAGCGCGCGGGTCCGTCGCGTGTCCGCGTCGACGCAAATCCGGCTCAAAAATGGGTCGGGAATGGGTCGCCCACGGATGAAAAACGGACGCGCGTCCGTTTGGTTCGGCGCATTGGGCCGCCTTTTGTGTCCGCGCCGACCCTAACGGACGTCTGCAGACGAAATGGGTCGCCCCATTGGAGTTGCTCTCAGGAGGAGTCAATTCCAAAGTGCTAAGAGCAACTCCAATGGGGCGACCCATTTCGTCCGCCTGCGTCCGTTTGGGTCAGCATGGACAAAAGTGGCGGCCCAACGCGTCGACCCAAACTCAAATCACATCTGCTTCTCATCCGCGCCGACGCATTTACGGCCCAAATTTGCACCCCAAATGCATCGGCGCGGACGCGGAACGGATGCCACGCGCGCCTTCTCGATGTGCGCCGCGTCCGCACCTGGCTGCCGTCCAACTACCGGCTGCCCACACGGTCAGCTTAATTTTTGACCACGGGCCCTCTCGTCAATGACTGGCGGTCTTCCTTTTGTAAGCCGATTGTGCGGCGGGTGTCGGTGTACTAAAGTAGGGGTACCTTAGTATCCCAACTTGTGCACGGGCAGTAGCAGCGTCCCGTGGCAGGGCTTGCCACGCGCCCGCCAAGGCCCACTTTGGTTCCTTCGGAGCCATTCAAAAACAAAGTATTCAAGTTAAAGAAACAAGACCCCGGCAAGAGGAGCTTGCCGGGAAGGCCGCTCCAGGCTCAAGACCACCCCTTTGTCACAAGACCCTGGCAAGAGGAGCCTGCCAGGAAGGCCAAACATGGCATTTCAGGAGACTTGCCGTGGCGCGTCGCGCGCCCCGGCAAGACCCGGAGAGCGACAAGCTCCCGGGCGCGACAAGTTAACAACCGCGGCAAGGTGCAAGCCGCGGCAAGCTTCCACTACGTGCCCGCGCTCCAGCTCATCCGGCCACGCGTCGCCCTAGGGCCCTTCCAGGTGCACGTGGCGGAAGGCTGTGCAGCCTGGGGTACACGGTGGCAAGTTGTGATGACGAGGCCACCATCGTGGCGAATGGAGACGCCCGAACGGACGCTTTTTGCACTGTTTGGGGAGACGGCGACGGGCATTCAATGCCCTTGTCCCCCACCGTCAGGGTTAGGTACAGAGCACTGTACATACACTGTTCCAACTACCACCATTTTTACACTTTTACCCTCATCTGCGTTGCCACCTGTCGGTGACCCCTTGACCTATAAAAGGAGGCCCATGCGCAACATAGAGGGGGTTCCGACCTTCGATCACTCTCACGCTCGGTGTAGCCAGCGACAAGTACTGTAGCTCTTCTTGCTCCCGAGCCAAGAACACAATACAAACCGAGGCAAGAGTAGGGTTTTACGCATCCGTGCGACCCGAACCTGGGTAAACTGCTCGCGTGCACGCTTCGATCCGCTCTTTGTGCATCCTCCGCCCCCTTGCCATACCGAAAAGGGGCTCCGGTCCCATAGGTGTTCGTGGGCGATCAGTTTCCCCGACATCTTTGGCGCGCCAGGTAGGGGAGTGCGTCGAGGTTGCGTGAACCCGATCCAGTGTTCACGCGAGCGAAAACTGCAGCAACTTCATCAACTTCATCGACTACCTCAGCATGCCGCCGAAGAAGAAAGCTTCGGAAGTAGCAGGCCCGTCCGTGTCGATCCCGCCACCACCAGAGCCAACGGTCGGTGGGGTAGACGCTGGCGGAAGGGCGGATGCCGGTGAGGAAACTCACGGCGTCGCCAAGTCCAAAGACAAGCCGGACGACCGGGCGCATTCCATGACCTCGGCGTCCGTGCACGCACCGCGCCCCTCTCAGGAGGTGCCGGACCGGCAACGACGTGGTACACAAGGTACCATCCGCTTGCTGGGCCAAGGTCAAGTTGGCGGGTCGCGGGATGCTCAAGGCCAACGTGCTGGCACAAGCAAGGCATGGTCGCCGGGACGAGACGTTGCTCCTTCTAACGCTGTTAGAAGTCCGAGCATATCTCGCTCCTCGCACCGCTCGCCGCCGCTCCCCTCCACTCCAGCAGAAGCTCTAGCTCGAGCTCAGCTGCTCCTCGACTTCCCTCCAGCGGCAGACAAGGCCGACGACTGGAGGGCCACCATCCAAAGCCTCATCGCCTTCGCCAACAACGACACGCCGCAGCAGCCAACGACGTCGTGGCCGCGGCAAGTCAGCCAGGCGCGGGCTGATGGAGACAAGACCGCCGGGGGTGCAACTATCGTGCACTCCCCGCCGCGAAGGCCGAAATCGCCGACTCACCGGATCAACATCGACGACGACTCCACGGCGTTTTCGGATCCACGAGCTCGCCGCGATCAACGCCAAGTCCTCGACGATAGACGACAAGAAGACGCTCGAACTCGCATCGAGCGTCGAAGAGAAGCGCGACGACAGTCCGACCAGCGCGCTGGGCCCGCTGTCGACATGCACGCGCCCAAAGAACCAGGCGACTTGCCGTACGCGGCAGGCTGCCCTGCGTTCACCCGTGAGCTGCGGCAAGTCCAGTGGCCCAGCATGAAGAACTTCAAGCCCGACGTACCCGAGAAGTACGACGGCAAAACTCATCCGTCAGAGTTCCTCAGCGTCTACACCATTGCGGTGCAGGCTGACGGGGGACGAGACGAGAAGATACTAGCGAACTACTTCCCGCTCGTGTTCAAGCCAAACGTCAGATCTTGGCTCATGCACTTGCCGGAGAACTCCATCTCTTCTTGGGCCGACCTATGCCATCAGTTTGTCGTCGCCTTCACGGGCGGCCACAAGCCTCATGGCCAGGAAAGTGATCTTCACATACTTGCCCAGAAGGAAGGAGAGTCCCTGCGAAAGTACATCCAGAGATTCAGCCGCGTCCAGCACAACATCCCAGATGTCCACCCTGCCGCGGTTATTAGCGCGTTCCACCAGAACGTACGTAACCGCAGGATGAGGGAGGAAATGGCGATGTGCAAGATACGAGATGTGAGTGAGCTTTATGCCCTGGCCAACAAGTGCGCACGAGCTGAGGAGGGGAGGAGACTCCCCGGAGAGGATACTGGAGCAGGGGGAACGGATAGTGAGGATGCCGCCCCGGCAAGGAAGAACCGGCGGCGGAACAACAAGAAAAAGAAGAACAAGGAAGTACTGGTTGTCGAGCAGTCCGGCAAGGAGGCTGGCGCCAAGAAAGCTCAGGCTGGTGGCTCCGGCAAGGAAGCTGCCACTGTAGCAGCCGCCGACAAGCAGGACGGCTCCGACAAGCAGTACTGCAAGATCCACCACACCAAGGGCCACGATCTCCAGAACTGCAAAAGGGTCGAGTACCTCGTCGAACAGCAGAAGGTTGAGTACGAGCGACACGACAAGGAGAAGACCCAGGGAGGCGGAGGAGAGTCCGGCAAGAAGCGGCCATTCAATGGCCGGGGAGGACGCCGCGGCAAGGCCAAGCAGCGGCAAGGAGATAGACCTCCCCGCGGCCGTGACAAGGACGAAGACGAAGAAGACGACGAGGACATGGACGACGGAGACAACAGCGAGCAGGAGTTCCAGAAGGCCACAGAAGTTCTGTGCGTCGATGGAGGTGCCTCTCTGCATACTTCCCACCGCCAACTCAAACAATGGGTGCGGGAAGTTAATGCAGCAGAGCCACCCGTCGAGTCGCGCAAACTCCTGAAGTGGTCCAGCACGCCCATCATCTTTGACATTGAGGACCACCCTGACCGCACAACGGCGGTCGGGTATTTGCCGATGTTGGTTTCACCAACCATCCGCAACCTCAAGGTCACCAAGATGTTGGTCGACGGCGGGGCCGGCCTGAACCTGATCTCCTCTGCTGTGGTCAGGAAACTGCAGATCCCCGACAGCGAGCTCGAGGAGACCGGCACGTTCCAAGGGATCAACCCGGGAAGGAGCAAGCCGAAGGGGAAAATCACACTGCCAGTAACCTTTGGCGGAGAGCTGAATTTCAGGACTGAGAGGATCACCTTCGACGTTGCCGATATCCCATTGCCATACAATGGGATACTTGGCCGTCCGGCGCTCGCCAAGTTCATGGCAGCCTCTCATTACGCCTACAACATGCTCAAGATGCCAGGCCCGATAAGCGTCATCTCTGTCCCCGGCGACAAGAAGGACGCGCTTATCTGCGCCGACAAGATCTACCGGGACGCAGCAGCCGCAACGGACAACAAAACACTTACCGCTGAAGCTCCCGGGGGGAAGAACAAGACCAAGTCCGGCAAGAGCTCTGGGGCCCACTCCGGCAAACGCACCTCTTCGGAGTGCTGCGCTGCCGTCGAGGATGCACCATCGAGCTCCACCAGCAAGTGCAAGAAGGGAATGGCAGCTCCACCTGCAACCAAGAAGGTGTCCGCCAAGGAGGACGGCACTGGTGGTACCTTCACCATCAGTGCCACGCTCGATCCTAAATAGGAAAGCGCGCTCGTTGCATGGCAACTGTCTGACATCCCCGGTGTTCCCAGGAAAGTGATTGAGCACAAGCTTGCCGTTTGTCCTCATGCGCGGCCTGTCAAGCAGAAGGTCAGAAAGCAAGCGGTGGAGCGCCAAGAGTTTATCGCCGAAGAAATCAAGAAGTTGGAAGCGGCAGGCCTTGTCAGAGGTGTACTTCACCCCACGTGGCTGGCCAACCCTGTTGTCGTGCGCAAAGCAAATGGGAAGTGGAGGCTTTGTATAGACTTCACTGATGTGAATAAAGCTTGTCCCAAAGATCCATTTCCCTTGCCGCGCATTGACCAGATCGTTGACTCCACAGCTGGATGTGAGTTGCTTTCATTTCTTGATGCATACTCCGGGTACCATCAGATATTATGGCTGAAGAAGATGAAGAGAAGACCGCGTTCATTACTCCATGTGGCACTTACTGCTTCATACGCATGCCCTTTGGATTGAAGAATGCGGGTTCAACGTTTGCGAGGGTAGTCCACACTGCTTTTGAGCCACAGATACACAAGAATGTAGAAGCATACATGGATGATATAGTGGTCAAGAGCAAGGACAAGGATACCCTGATTCAAGACTTAGATGAAACTTTTCCAAATCTGCGCAAAATACAACTCAAGCTTAACCCCGAGAAGTGCGTGTTCGGAGTCCCCTCTGGCAAGCTTCTCGGGTTCTTTGTGTCCCAGAGGGGGATTGAAGCCAATCCCGACAAGATCAAAGCCATTGAGCAGATCGAAGCTCCGAAGCGCGTCAAGGATGTACGAAGGCTTGCCGGTTGTGTGGCTGCCCTCAGCAGGTTCATTTCTAAGTCTGCAGAACGCGCTCTGCCGTTTTTCAAAATCTTGAAAAAGGCAGGTCCAATGAAATGGACTCCGGAAGCGGAGGCAGCACTGCAAGACTTGAAAAGATACATGTCCTCCACTCCAATACTTGTCGCACCTAGGCCACAAGAGAAGTTGCTGCTGTACTTAGCAGCAACCAATCAAGTGGTTAGTGCTGCGTTGGTAGCGGAAAGGGAGGCAGAGGAGGAACCCGCAGCCCCGGCAAGCACGACCAGCGACAAGCAGGGGGCTTCCCCGACAAGCTCTGGCCCCGACAAGGATGAGTCTGCGCAGATGCAAGAAGAGGTGCGGAAGAAGATGGCGCAGCGCCCAGTTTATTTTGTCAGTTCCCTCTTGCAGGGGGCTAGGTCAAGATACTCTGGGGTGCAGAAGCTGCTTTTCGGCCTCCTCATGGCCACAAGAAAGCTGCGCCATTACTTCCAAGCACACGAGATAACAGTGGTCACTCGCTTTCCACTGAAGAGGATATTGCAAAATCCAGAAGCAACAGGCAGAATTGTCGAGTGGGCGCTGGAGCTGTCAAGCTTTGGCCTCAAGTTTGAAAGTACTTCTACTATCCAGAGCAGAGCACTGGCAGAGTTCATAGCTGAATGGACACCAACGCCAGATGAAGAAATTCCGGAGACAAGCATCCCTATCAAAGAAGCGAGCAAAGAATGGATAATGTACTTCGATGGTGCCTTCTCCCTGCAAGGCGCCGGCGCTGGCGTGCTGCTTGTCGCGCCCACCGGCGAGCACCTCAAGTACGTCGTCCAGATGCACTTTCCCAAGGAGCAAGCAACAAATAATACTGCAGAGTATGAAGGTTTGCTTGCCGGCCTCAGAATCGCAGCAGAGCTTGGGATCAAGAAGCTGATTGTGCGGGGTGATTCACAGTTGGTTGTCCGCCAAGTGAACAAGAGCTACCAGAGCCCATTGATGGAAGCTTACGTCGACGAAGTGAGAAAGCTTGAAGAGCACTTTGAAGGCCTACAGATGGAGCATGTTCCAAGAGCTCAAAATGACGTTGCAGACGGCCTGTCAAAGTGTGCCGCACTAAAGCTACCTGTGGAACCAGGGATCTTTGTGCTCAAGTTAGCTCAACCATCCGTTACGCCATCAGTTGGACAAAGCAAGAAGAGAAAGTTGGTCTCCGGTGACTACTTACCGGCAGAGCTTCCTAAAGCCGCCGCCAACAAAGTCCCCAAGATCAACGACAAAGTTGCTGAGGAACAGTCTGCTCCTGCAAACCCTAGGGTTTGTACAGTTGAAGCAGGCATTCCCGACAAGTTGTGCCCTGGCAAGCTTGCCGGGGAGCGTCAAGCTCCGGCCGAGCCACAAGTTCTTGCCGTAGGAGCTGACGTTCCCGCAGCAGCAATGATGCCTTTAGTCCTTGTTGTTGAGCCTCAGGCTCCAGCATGGGCGCAGCAAATTGTCCGTTTCCTTCAAACTGGAGAACTTCCCGAAGAGCCAGAAGAAGCAGAAAGAATAACCAGGCAGTCAAGTATGTATCAGTTTGTCGGCAATGAAATGTACAGAAGAAGACTCAATGGTGTCAGATTGAAGTGCATTCCCCGGGAAGATGGGCAAAAGCTGTTGGCAGAGATACATTGAGGCATATGTGGCCACCACATTGGCGCAAGAGCACTTGCCGGCAAGGCATTCCGGCAAGGTTTCTTTTGGCCAGAAGCCCTCCAAGATGCGACTGCACAAGTAACCAAGTGTGAAGCGTGCCAGTTCCATGCCAAGCAGATACATCAGCCAGCTCAAGCTCTCCAGACGATCCCTTTGTCCTGGCCATTTTCGGTCTGGGGGCTCGACATCCTCGGCCCTTTTCCCCGCGCAGCCGGGGGCTTTGAGTACTTGTACGTCGCCATCGACAAGTTCACAAAGTAGCCAGAAGTGGAACCAGTGAGAAAGGTGACCGCACAGTTAGCAGTCAAGTTCTTCAGGTCAATTGTTTGCCGTTTCGGAATCCCTAATAGGATCATCACCGACAATCGCACACAATTCACAAGTCGCACCTTCATGCAATACGTCCAAGACCTTGGCGCCAAGGTCTGCTTCGCTTCTGTTGCTCATCCGAGGAGCAATGGTCAAGCGGAGAGGGCAAACGATGAAGTGCTGCGCGGACTCAAGACAAGAACTTTCGACAGGCTGCACAAATGCGGAAGAAACTGGATTGAGGAGTTGCCGGCGGCTCTTTGGTCAATCAGGATGACACCAAATCGAGCCACTGGACAGACACCCTTTGCTCTTGTCTATGGAGCAGAGGCAGTTCTCCCCACGGAACTCGTATATGGGTCGCCTCGAGTGCTCGCTTACGATGAGCTCGAGCAAGAGCAGCTGCGGCAAGATGATGCACTGCTCCTCGAGGAGGACCGTCTTCAGGCTGCTGTACGAGCTGCTCGATACCAGCAAGCTTTGCGCCGCTACCATAGCCGCAAAGTTAGAGCCAGAAGTCTCGAGGAAAGCGACCTTGTTCTTCGGCGCGTTCAGTCCACCAAGAATTCCAACAAGTTGACGCCAAAGTGGGAAGGCCCTTATCGGGTGAGACAAGTCACAAGGCCCGGCGCTGTCCGCCTTGAGACCGAAGAGGGCTTACCGGTGAGCAACTCCTGGAACATTGAGCACCTTCGAAAGTTTCACCCATAAGGTGTGGTTGCCGTGATTCGCTCCGGCAATCACCTATTGTACAAGTCTTGCCGCTGTTGCATGTAAACCTTTGTACAAAGCCAGGCGCAGACCCCGTGCATCAGTAAAACTTATGTGCCTCGCACAACTTGCCGTTTCATGCCTTTTCGTTTTTCTCGCATGCATTATCTGACGCTTTGTAAAGCACGCATCCCCGGTAAGCAATAACGAGTCGCAAGGCTCCATATCTATGTTTCCACCCTTTTTCTTTTCTCTCTCAAGCAGAAAGAAGTTTTTCCTCGCGCACAAGTTTGCCGGGGGGGAAGGAGACAGTGGTATGGACCAAGTGTCGTTCAAGAAAGCCTCGCCTTGCCGGGAAGCAAACAACACGAAAGCTAAGTTGCCAAAGTTTGAGCATTCAAATTTTTAAATTTTTAAAGTTATCTTCCTTGAACGACCGCACTTTGTATGGAAAACCTGTGCGCAGAGGAACCTACCCGTAGCTAGCCGCGCCCTTACTTTGTTTCGAGCACGCTCAACGGCTTAAGTGTGCTGCGACATGTGTCGCGCCCTTACTTCGTTTTCGAGTTCGCTCAACAACCTAAGTGTGCTGCGACTAGCTGCGGCGAGGTTTCTTGCCGGTAGAGGCGTTGCCAGCAGGCTGCTGGAGTTCCGCACTCAGTGCTCGCGGCAAGGGTCCCTTCGCCGGCAAGTTCCCTAAAAGCGTAGGGTAAAAGCATACAAAGCAAAGGAGTCGAGTAAAGGAAATAACATTGCGTCAATTACCCAAAATAAAGTTATATTACAAGATGACTTGTCGCTGTTCTAACAAACTACTGTCCATAACGTGATTGGCAGCGACAAGGGAAGCAGAAAGAAAACAGCCTAGTCCGCACGGTCACCATCAACTCTCTTGATCTTGCCCACCTTGGCCATGATGGGGGCGACAAGAGCCTTCAGCGCCTCCTGGTCGGCGTCGGGCGGCAAGGTCCTGAGGACGTTGTTGAGGTTGAGCCCGGGGTTGCGGTAGACTATCCTCGTCAGCACTCTCTCCACGACTCCCGTGCAAAGCCTGCGCGCCTCGTTCGCCAGCTGCGTGGGGATCCTCTCCCGGAGCTGCTCGAGGGCCGGCGCCACTCCCCTGAAGAACAAGCTTAGCTTGGCGCTGTGAGGGAGGTTCTCGTCAGTGGAGTACCCGAGGTGCTCCGTCTCCAGCCCCGCCAACTCCCTGTCGATGTCAGCGGCGGCGGCGACAAGCCCCTCGGTCCATTGCTCCACCGTCTGCCTGAAGTTATTTTGGGTGAGGGCGGCGCTATCCAACTGTGCCCTCTCAGCCCTGAGGTCCTCCTTCAGCTTCGTCTCCCGATTCCTGGCGCTGTCAAGTGATGCGGTGAGGGTGGACAGCTTCAGCTCCAAGTCTGCAACGGAATCCTTGGCGATGGCGAGCTCCTTGCTCTTGTCGGAGAGACGGACCTGCAGCTCAGAGTGGCTGTGGGCATCCTTGTCCCTCTCCGACGTGAGCGCGGCAACTTTCTCCTCGCTCGTCTTCAGATTGATCTCCAATTGTGCCACCCTCGCCTCCAAGTCTCTCTTGGCGGTCTCTGCAGCTGCTGCGGCGTCCCTCGCTTCCTGCAGAGCTCCGCCAAGGGACTGCTCGCCCGCGGTAAGGTCGTCCTCGTGGCTGTCGAGGTCGACCTTCCGCTGCATCAGTTCTCCTTCCCGCCGAGACAGCTCTTCGGCGGCGAGCCGTTGCTGCTCTTCCGCTTCGGCCTTCTCGAGTAAGAACGCCTGATGCGCCTCGGCGAGCTCCTCCCGCTCCTCCGCCAAGGATCGGAGGGCCGCCTGGTTGGCGGCCCGGAGCTCTTCGGCGCGCTTCTCCAAGTCGACGCTCGCCTTGGCGGCTAGAGCCTCTCGGGACTCCAGCTTGGCCTGCCTGGCGCGGTACAGGGCCAGGAGCCTCCGCAGAAGCTGCTCCTCCTCGGGCTCGCTACTGCTGCCGGGCGCGTCGACAAACTTCAGCCCGGCGGAGGCGAGGACTTCCCCATCGAAGGCCTCTCCCTCCGCGGGTGCCCTTGACGTAGACGCCCACGGGATCTGAATGAAGACCCCGTTTCCGGCCTCCAAGTAGGCGCCGGTTCCGGCCGCGGCAGCAGCAGGGTCGGCGGTCGGCGCAGCGTCGGACGCTCCTGCGGCCTCAGGGCCGTCAGTGCGACCGCCGGTCCCCTCCTCAGCTGCCGCGTCGGCGGCCCTGGCCGCGACGGCAGGCTCGTTGGAACCGACCGCCTCTTCGGTGGCCGCGGCGTCACCAGCGTTACCGCGCGCGGCCTCCTCGGTGGCGGCCTCCGTCTCCATAGGCTCTGGAGCAGACGAGTCTGAAAACAAGAAAAGAAAAAGAAAGAATAGTGGTCAAGCAAATATCCAAAAAGAAGAATTCAAGAGAGGAAAAGTCCAAGGGTTACCTGCGCGGGCCTCTTCGTCGACGGGGTTCCTTGCCGGGGAGTTCTCCCTCGGCGGCGTGCTGGTGGCCCCCGCCGGCGGAGGGCCGCTGGCGCCTTCCCTTGACGGAGTGCCCACCCTTTGCGGGGTGCTCGCCCTTGGCGGGGTACTCACCCTTGGCGGAGTATTCTCCCTCGTCGGGGAGCTCCTCCTTGGCGGAGAGGTCGAGACGTGCGGCTCGTCGGGAGCAGTCTCTTAGCTCTCCTGAGGCTGCGGCTCTGCTTCTGCACAAATCAGCAAACAAACAAGACATTAACAAGGATAAGAAGCCCCCGCGCGCCCGACAAGCGAAGAAGTGAATAGAAGACTTACGCTGGGGGCTGCGCTGGGGCTGCTCTGCGGAGCAGTTGGCTGGTCCGGCAAGCCTGTCGCAGGCGCGTCCCCTGCTGCTGCGACGGGCTCGTCCTCAAGGTCGACCACTGGGATCCTGGCCCTCTTCGCTGCCCTCTGCGCTAGGGTCCTGGAGGACAGACATAAACAGAATCAGATAAAGAAAATTCAAGACAAGAGCAACAAAAAAACGAAGGAAATCAGAGTTGCAAGTACTTACTCTTCCTCCTCCTCGTCGGAACTGAGAATGGAGAAGTCGAAATCCGCCTCGCGCGTCCCGGCGCGAGGAGCTGGAGGAGTAGGCTCCCTCGGGCGCTTGGCGGGCGCTGGAACAGTGGTCTGCGAAGACCCCGCTCCGGTCGTCGCCGAGGCCCGAGGGGCGGAAGGAGCAGTGGAGCCGACACGGGAAGATCCTCCTCCAGCCGCTGCTGAAGCGCGGGGCACTCCTTTGGCGGCCTTGCCCGCCGCGATGGCGCGTGTCGGACGGCGCTGCGGCTGCTGGCCCGCCGGCTTCCCCGCCGCGTCTGCGGCTTTGCGGGGGCGCCTCCTCGCTGGAGCCGGAGGGCTTGCCGGTGGCGGTGAACTCCCCGAGGACGAAGAAGAAGAATCAAGGTTCAGAGACCCGCCCGAGTCTTCAGCAGAATCACTTGATTCGGCGCCCTGCTCGGCGGGCTTGCTCGACTCTGTGCCTTGCCCGGTGGCCTCGCTCGTCCCGGCAGGTTGCCCGGCAGGCTTTATCAGTTTGAGGATCTCTTCCTCCTCGGCCAGACTTACCGCCTCCGCTGCATCCGCCTCCTCCAAGGTATACCCAAATTCGCCCGCGCCCGCGGCTGCGGCCGCCTCCTCCAATCTGGTGGCAATATAAGCCATCTCCCGGTCGGTGGTGTCGCGGGTGAGGCCTTTCTTCTCGTCGGGATCAATTGGCAGCTCCACCAAGTTGTCGAAGAACGCTTGCACGGCTTCGTCAGAAGGCGCCAGCCAAGTGGGGTCAATCCCATGGGAGTCACACCACGGCATCGCCGCGCGGATAGCACTAAGCGACGAATTGTTGCATAGTGGAACTACGCCCCGCGGCAATGCAAACCACTCGGGATGTTTGGCGTCGTGCTTGAATAGCTCACGGAGCATCCCTTTGAGCACCAGGACAGTGAAATTGTAGTTGAGGCCCGGGCGCAGCCTCATACAGTCTGCCGCGTTACCAAACTCCCAAGCAGGCCTTTTCCTCTCCTGCAAGGGAGCGATGCGGCGGCGAAGGAAATCTGCTCCGACAGCCCCTACAGTGAGCTTGGCTTGCTGGAGGCGAAGGATCCTAGTGATGGCTATCTTCAGCTTGTCGTCCTCAGGGGCCAGGTCACTCCAGTCATTGCCGCGCACTATTGCAACTTGGCGCGGGGAAGTGAAATGCTGGGGTTCTTCCTCCATGATCCAGCACCAGTTGGCCCTCCACTCCTCCCACTTGTCGCGGAGTTCCCCAGTTAAGTATGCCTCTTTCTTATGAAGCCTAAATATCCAAGAAATCCCACCGGACAGAGGAGACCCAGACTCAACTCGAGGCGTGAAATAGTGGCGGAAAAGAGCTACGTTGGGGTAAACTCTGACAAATTTCTCGCACAGATGTGCGAAAACAGCCATGGTCAAGACGGCGTTTGGGGTGAAATCAAGGAGATGAAACTCGTAGGTATTCATAATATCGCAGAAGAATTCGGAGTATGGTGGGTAGAGTCCTCAATGGAAGAACAGAGCGAAATAGGCGTACCCTCCCGAAAACATGTCGCAGGCCTCGGCGGGGAGTACCCTGGTCCGCGGGTGCACTTTCGTCTCCCTCGACCAGAAGAGGTAGAAGGAGTCCTTCAGCTCCCTCGCGCCGAGCCTCGGCGGGAAGACCACCATCTTCTTCCGCATTGCTGCTAGCTTCAGCGCCCGGGCAGTCTTCGCGGCTTTCGCCTTGTCGCCCTTCGGGGCCATGGCGGGGACGGCGAGGGAAGTCGACGGCGCTGGAGAGGCTGGCAGTGGCGGAGGAAGGGCGGAGCGCTACTCTCTTTCAACCTTCGGGGAGGAGGGGAGCAGCGGGGGTTTCTGGAGGTTGAAGAAGCAATGAGCGAATGGAAGGAACTGCCCCTGTTTCCCCTGCTTTTAAGGGGGGGAGGGGGACGTTCCGCATTTTCCCCATTAAGGAAACAGGCCACGATCTCTCCCACGACGCCGCAATCGACGCGTGCTGTTAGGGAGGGGCGCGGCGGATACGGAGTGGGATGCGGCGCGCCGTGGGCCTTGTGTGCCCGTGCACTGTTTTGGGCCTCGCCCAACAGCGCTCGGCACCGTGTGTGGCCCAGGCTCGGGGGCTCCTGTCGGTGTACTAAAGTAGGGGTACCTTAGTATCCCAACTTGTGCACGGGCAGTAGCAGCATCCCGTGGCAGGGCTTGCCACGCGCCCGCCAAGGCCCACTTTGGTTCCTTCGGAGCCATTCAAAAACTAAGTATTCAAGTTAAAGAAACAAGACCCCGGCAAGAGGAGCTTGCCGGGAAGGCCGCTCCAGGCTCAAGACCACCCCTTTGTCACAAGACCCTGGCAAGAGGAGCTTGCTAGGAAGGCCAAACATGGCATTTCAGGAGACTTGCCGTGGCGCGTCGCGCGCCCGGGCAAGACCCGGAGAGCGACAAGCTCCCAGGCGCGACAAGTTAACAACCGCGGCAAGGTGCAAGCCGCGGCAAGATTCCACTATGTGCCCGCGCTCCAGCTCATCCGGCCACGCGTCGCCCTGGGGCCCTTCCAGGTGCACGTGGCGGAAGGCTGTGCAGCCTGGGGTACACGGTGGCAAGCTGTGATGACGAGGCCACCATCATGGCGAACGGAGACGCCCGGACGGACGCTTTTTGCACTGTTTGGGGCGACGGCGACGGGCATTCAATGCCCTTGTCCCCCACCGTCAGGGTTAGGTACAGAGCACTGTACATACACTGTTCCAACTACCACCATTTTTACACTTTTACCCTCATCTGCGTTGCCACCTGTCGGTGACCCCTTGACCTATAAAAGGAGGCCCATGCGCAACGTAGAGGGGTTTCCAACCTTCGATCACTCTCACGCTCGGTGTAGCCAGCGACAAGTACTGTAGCTCTTCTTGCTCCCGAGCCAAGAACACAATACAAACCGAGGCAGGAGTAGGGTTTTACGCATCCGTGCGGCCCGAACCTGGGTAAACTGCTCGCGTGCATGCTTCGATCCGCTCTTTGTGCATCCTCCGCCCCCTTGCCGTACCGAAAAGGGGCTCCGGTCCCATAGGTGTTCGTGGGCGATCAGTTTCCCCGACAGCGGGGCCGTCCTCATCCAAACTCCCCGTCCACACTAGCAAGCTCTGCTCCCTCGTCGCCAGCAAACCCTAGCCACCACCACCATAGCGAGATGGGGCTCTTCTCCGGCGCCAGCAACGACAAGGCCAAGGCAAGGCCCCCGCCAGTTGGAAATATACCCTAGAGGAAATAATAAATTGGTTATTATTATATTTCCTTGTTCATGATAATTGTCTATTGTTCATGCTTTAATTGTATTATCCGGAAACAGTAATGCAAGCGTGAATACTTAGGCCACAATGTGTCCCTAGTAAGCCTCTAGTTGACTAGCTCGTTGATCAACAGATGGTTACGGTTTCCTGACCATGGACATTGGATGTCATTGATAACGGGATCACATAATTAGGAGAATGATGTGATGGACAAGACCCAATCCTAAGCCTAGCACAAGATCGTGTAGTTCGTATGCTAAAGGTTTTCCAATGTCAAGTATCCTTTCCTTAGACCATGAGGTTGTGCAACTCCTGGATACCGTAGGAATACTTTGAGTGTGCCAAACGTCACTACGTAACTAGGTGGCTATAAAGGTACACTACGGGTATCTCCGAAAGCATCTGTTGGGTTGGCACGAACCGACACTGGGATTTGTCACTCCGTATGACGGAGAGGTATCTCTGGGCCCACTCGGTAATACATCATCGTAATGAGCTCAATGTGACTAAGGGGTTAGTCACGGGATGATGTGTTATGGATCGAGTAAAGAGACTTGCTGTAACGAGAATGAACAAGGTATCGGTATACCAACGATCGAATCTCGGGCAAGTGCTATACCGATATACAAAGGGAATCGTATACGGGATTGATTGAATCCTTGACATCGTGGTTCATCCGATGAGATCATCGTGGAACATGTGGGAACCAACATGGGTATCCAGATCCCGCTGTTGGTTATTGGCCGGAGAGTTGTCTCGGTCATGTTTGCATGGTTCCCGAACCTGTAGGGTCTACACACTTAAGGTTCGATGATGCTAAGATTATAGGGAATGTAGTACGTGGTTACCGAATGTTGTTCGGAGTCCCGGATGAGATCCCGGACGTCACAAGGATTTCGAGAATGGTCCGGAGGTAAAGTTTTATATATGGGAAGTCATCATATGGTCACCGGAATAATTC
>LR738713.1:631230783-631277328 GCA_902687465.1 Secale cereale | reverse complement strand
GGGGGGTGCCGGTATTGTATCGGGACCACCGAAGGGGTTCCGGGGGTCCACCGGGAGGGTCCACCTGCCCCGGAGGGCCCTATGGGCTGTATGTGGAGAGGGACCAGCCCCTAAGTGGGTTGGGCGGCTCCCCCCTAGGGCCCATGCGCCTAGGGTTTGGGGGGAACCCTAAGGGGGGCGCACCCCTTGCCTTGGGGGCCATGGCATCCCCCTGGCCGCCGCCCCCTCCTCAGATTGGATCTGAGGGGGCCAGCCCCCCTCTCCCTGGCCCCTATATATATGTGGGGGGTGGGTGGGCAGCCACACCCAAGTCCTGGCGCAGCCCTCCCCCGCTCCCTACTACTCCTCCTCTCCCGCGGTGCTTGGCGAAGCCCTGCGGGATTGCCACGCTCCTCCATCACCACCACGCCATCGTGCTGCTGCTGGAAGAAGTCTTCCCCAACCTCTCCCTCTCCCCTTGCTGGATCAAGGCGCAGGAGACATCACCGGGTTGCATGTGTGTTGAACGCGGAGGCGCTGTTGTTCGGCGCTTAGATCGGAACCAACCGCGATCTGAATCGCTACGAGTACGACTCCTTCATCCGCGTTCTTGTAATGCTTCCGCATCGCGATCTTCAAAGGTATGAAGATGCACTCCCCTCTTGTTGCTAGTAGACTCCATAGATAGATCTTGGTGATGCGTAGGAATTTTTTTTGATTTTCTGCAACAATCCCCAACAGTGGCATCATGAGCTAGGTCTATGCGTAGTTACTATGCACGAGTAGAACACAAGTTGTTATGGGCATAGATCATGTCAATTTACTTGCCGCTACTAGTCTTATCTTGATTCGGCGGCATCGTGGGATGAAGCGGCCCGGACCGACCTTACACGTACGCTTACGTGAGACAGGTTCCACCGACTCACATGCACTAGTTGCATAAGGTGGCTAGCGGGTGTCTGTCTCTCCCACTTTAGTCGGATCGGATTCGATGAAAAGGGTCCTTATGAAGGGGAAATAGAAATTGGCATATCATGTTGTGGTTTTGGTGTAGGTAAGAAACGTTCTTGCTAGAAACCTATAGCAGCCACGTAAAAACTTGCAACAACAATTAGAGGACGTACAACTTGTTCTTGCAGCATGTGCCGTGTGATGTGATATGGCCAAAAGGATGTGATGAATGATATATATGTGAAGTATGAGATTGATCATGTTCTTGTAATAGCTATCACGACTTGCATGTTGATGAGTATGACAACCGGCAGGAGCCATAGGAGTTGTCTTATTTTATTGTATGACCTGCGTGTCACTGAAAACGCCATGTAATTACTTTACTTTATTGCTAACCGTTAGCCATAGTAGTAGAAGTAATGTTTGGCGAGACGACTTCATGAAGACACGATGATGGAGATCATGGTGTCATGCCGGTGACGATGATGATCATGGAGCCCCGAAGATGAAGATCAAAAGGAGCAAAATGATATTGGCCATATCATGTCACTATTTGATTGCATGTGATGTTTATCATGTTTTACATCTTATTTGCTTAGAACGACGGTAGTAAATAAGATGATCTCTCACTAAAATTTCAAGAATTGTGTTCCCCCTAACTGTACACCGTTGCTAAGGTTCGTTGTTCCGAAGCACCATGTGATGATCGGGTGTGATAGGCTCTAACGTTCGCATACAACGGGTGTAAGCCAGATTTACACACGCAATACACTTAGGGTTCACTTGACGAGCCTAGCATGTACAGACATGGCCTCAGAACACGAAAGACCGAAAGGTCGAACATGAGTCGTATAGAAGATACGATCAACATAAAGATGTTCACCGTTGATGACTAGTCCGTCTCACGTGATGATCGGACACGGCCTAGTCGATTCGGATCATGTATCACTTGGATGGCTAGAGAGATGTCTATCTGAGTGGGAGTTCATTAAATTTGTGTAGATGAACTTAATTGTCATGAACATAGTCTAAAATCTTTACAATATGTCTTGTAGATCCAATGGCCCACGCTAATGTTGCCCTAAACTTCAACGCGTTCCTAGAGAAAACCAAGCTGAAAGACAATGGTAGCAACTATACGGATTGGGTCCGTAACTTGAGGATCATCCTCATAGCTGCCAAGAAAGCATATGTCTTTGAAGCACCGCTAGGTGATGCACCCGTTTTCCCATCAGCTCAAGACGTTCTGATCGCATGGCAGTCGCGTAGTGATGATTACTCCCTGGTTCAGTGCGGCATGCTTTACAGCTTAGAATCGGGGCTCCAAAAGCGTTTTGAGCAACACGGAGCATATGAGATGTTCCAAGAGCTGAAAATGGTTTTCCAAGCTCATGCCCGAGTCGAGAGATATGAGGTCTCCGATAAGTTCTACAGTTGTAAGATGGAGGAGAATAGTTCTGTCAGCGAGCATATACTCAAATGTCTGGGTTGCACAATCGCTTGTCTCAGTTGGGAATTAATCTCCCAGATGACGCGGTCGTTGACAGAATCCACCAGTCGCTCCCACCTAGCTACAAGAGCTTTGTGATGAACTTCAATATGCAAGGGATGGAGAAGACCATTCCCGAGGTGTATTCAATGTTGAAATCAGCGGAGGTGGAGATCAAGAAAGAACATCAAGTGTTGATGGTGAATAAAACCACTAAGTTCAGGAAAGGCAAGGGTAAGAAGAACTTCAAGAAGGACAGCAAAGGAGTTGCCGCGCCCGGTAAGCCAGTTGCCGGGAAGAAGCCAAAGAATGGACCCAAGCCTGAGACTGAGTGCTTTTATTGCAAGGGAACGGGTCACTGGAAGCGGAACTGCCCCAAATACTTAGCAGATAAGAAGGTCGGCAACGTCAAAGGTATATGTGATATACATGTTATTGATGTGTACCTTACCAGCGCTCGTAGTAGCTCCTGATTATTTGATACCGGTGTAGTTGCTCACATTTGTAACTCAAAGCAGGAGCTACAGAATAAGCGGAGACTGGCGAAGGGCGAGGTGACGATGCGCGTAGGGAATGGTTCCAAGGTCGATGTGATCGCCGTCGGCATGCTACCTCTGCATCTACCTTCGGGATTAGTTTTAAACCTCAATAATTGTTATTTAGTACCAGCTTTGAGCATGAACATTGTATCTGGATCTCGTTTAATGCGAGATGGCTACTCATTTAAATCCGAGAATAATGGTTGTTCTATTTATATGAGAGAAATGTTTTATGGTCATGCCCCGCTGGTCAATGGTTTATTCTTAATGAATCTCGAACGTGATGTTACACATATTCATAGTGTGAATGCCAAAAGATGTAAGGCTGATAATGATAGTCCCACATACTTGTGCCACTGCCGCCTTGGTCATATTGGTGTCAAACGTATGAAGAAGCTCCATGCGGATGGACTTTTGGAGTCTCTTGATTATGAATCATTTGACACATGCGAACCATGCCTCTTGGGCAAGATGACCAAGACTCCATTCTCCGGAACAATGGAGCGAGCAACCAACTTATTGGAAATCATACATACTGATGTGTGCGGTCCAATGAGTGTTGAAGCTCGCGGTGGCTATCGTTATGTTCTCACCCTCACAGATGACTTAAGTAGATATGGGTATGTCTACTTGATGAAACACAAGTCTGAGACCTTTGAAAAGTTCAAGGAATTTCAGAATGAGGTTGAGAATCAACGGGACAGAAAAATAAAGTTCTTACGATCAGATCGTGGAGGAGAATATTTAAGTCACGAATTTGGCACGCACCTAAGGAACTATGGAATTGTTTCACAATTGACGCCATCTGGAACACCTCAGCTTAATGGTGTGTCCGAACGTCGTAATCATACTCTGTTGGACATGGTGCGATCTATGATGTCTCTTACTGACTTACCGCTATCATTTTGGGGTTATGCTTTAGAGACTGCCGCATTCACTTTAAATAGGGCACTGTCTAAATTCGTTGAGATGACACCGTATGAACTATGGTTTGGGAAGAAACCTAAGTTGTCGTTTCTAAAAGTTTGGGGATGTGATGCTTATGTCAAGAAACTTCAACCTGAAAAGCTCGAACCCAAATCGGACAAATGCGTCTTCATAGGATACCCTAAGGAAACTATTGGGTATACCTTCTACCTCAGATCCGAAGGCAAGGTCTTTGTTGCCAAGAATGGATCCTTTCTGGAGAAAGAGTTTCTCTCAAAAGAAGTAATTAGGAGGAAAGTGGAACTTGATGAGGTGATTGTCACCCCTTCTGAACCGGAAAGTAGCGCAACGCAGGAAGATGTTTCTGTGGTGCCTGCACCGACTAGGGAGGAAGTTAATGATAATGATCATGAAACTTTGGATCAAGTTACTGCTGAGCTTCGTAGGTCCACAAGGACACGTTCCGCACCAGAGTGGTACGACAACACTATCATGGAAATCATGTTGTTAGACAACGGTGAACCTTCGAACTATGAAGAAGCGATGGCGGGCCCGAATTCCAACAAATGGCTTGAAGCCATGAAATCCGAGATAAGATCCATGTATGATAACAAAGTATGGACTTTGGTGGACTTGCCCGATGATCGGCACGCCATAGAAAATAAATGGACCTGTAAGAAGAAGACTGACGTGGATGGTAATGTGACCATCTATAAGGCTCGGCTTGTCGCTAAAGGTTATCGACAAGTTCAAGGAATTGACTACGACGAGACTTTCTCTCCCGTAGCGATGCTGAAGTCCGTCCGAATCATGTTAGCAATTTCCGCATTCTATGATTATGAGATATGGCGAATGGACGTCAAAATGACATTCCTTAATGGCTTCCTCAAGGAAGAACTGTATATGATGCAGCCGGAAGGTTTTGTCGACCCTGAGAATGCTAACAAGGTATGCAAGCTCCAGCGCTCAATCTATGGGCTGGTGCAAGCATCTCGGAGTTGGAACATTCGCTTTGATGAGGTGATCAAAGCGTTTGGGTTTATACAGACTTGGGAAGAAGCCTGTATTTACAAGAAAGTGAGTGGGAGCTCTGTAGCATTTCTCATATTATATGTGGATGATATATTGCTGATGGGAAATGATGTAGAACTCTTGGAAAGCATAAAGGCCTACTTGAATAAGTGTTTTCAATGAAGGACCTTAGAGAAGCTGCTTACATATTAGGCATCAAGATCTATAGAGATAGATCGAGACGCCTCATTGGTCTTTCACAAAGCACATACCTTGACAAGATATTGAAGAAGTTCAATATGGATCAGTCCAAGAAAGGGTTCTTGCCTGTATTGCAAGGTATGAGATTGAGCACAGCTCAATGCCCGACCTCGGCAGAAGATAGAGAAAAGATGAGTGTCATCCCCTATGCCTCGGCCATAGGTTCTATTATGTATGCCATGCTGTGTACCAGACCTGATGTGAATCTTGCCATAAGTTTGGTGGGGAGGTACCAAAGTGATCCCGGTATGGAACAATGGACAGCAGTCAAGAACATCCTGAAGTACCTGAAAAGGACTAAGGATATGTTTCTCGTTTATGGAGGTGACGAAGAGCTCGTCGTAAAGGGTTACGTCGATGCTAGCTTCGACACAGATCTGGATGACTCCAAGTCACAAACCGGATACGTGAATATTTTGAATGGTGGGGCAGTTAGCTGGTGCAGTTGCAAGCAAAGCGTCGTGGCGGCATCTACATGTGAAGCGGAGTACATAGCTGCTTCCGAAGCAGCGCAGGAAGGAGTCTGGATGAAGGAGTTCATCACCGACCTAGGAGTTATTCCAAGCGCGTCGGGCCCGATGACTCTCTTCTGTGACAACACTGGAGCTATTGCCATTGCCAAGGAGCCCAAGTTTCACAAGAAGACCAAGCACATCAAGCGTCGTTTCAACTCCATCCGAAATTATATTCAAGATGGAGACATAGATATTTGTAAAGTGCATACGGATCTGAATGTCGCAGATCCGTTGACTAAACCTCTTCCATGAGCAAAACATGATCAACAACAGAACTCTATGGGTGTTCGGTTCATCACAATGTAACTAGATTATTGACTCTAGTGCAAGTGGGAGACTGTTGGAAATATGCCCTAGAGGCAATAATAAATTGGTTATTATTATATTTCCTTGTTCATGATAATTGTCTATTGTTCATGCTTTAATTGTATTATCCGGAAACAGTAATGCAAGTGTGAATACTTAGACCACAATGTGTCCCTAGTAAGCCTCTAGTTGACTAGCTCATTGATCAACAGATGGTTACGGTTTCCTGACCATGGACATTGGATGTCATTGATAACGGGATCACATCATTAGGAGAATGATGTGATGGAAAAGAACCAATCCTAAGCCTAGCACAAGATCGTGTAGTTCATATGCTAAAGCTTTTCCAATGTCAAGTATCCTTTCCTTAGACCATGAGGTTGTGCAACTCCCGGATACCGTAGGAATACTTTGGGTGTGCCAAATGTCACAATGTAACTCGGTGCCTATAAAGGTACACTACGGGTATCTCTGAATGCATCTGTTGGGTTGGCACGAACCGAGACTAGGATTTGTCAATCCGTATGACGGAGTGGTATCTCTGGCCCACTCGGTAATACATCATCGTAATGAGCTCAATGTGACTAAGGGGTTAGTCACGGGATGATGTGTTACAGATCGAGTAAAGAGACTTGCCGTAACGAGATTGAACAAGGTATCGGTATACCGACGATCGAATCTCAGGCAAGTGCTATACCAATAGACAAAGGGAAACGTATACGTGATTGATTGAATCCTTGACATCGTGGTTCATCCGATGAGATCATCGTGGAACATGTGGGAACCAACATGTGTATCCAGATCCCGCAGTTGGTTATTGGCCGGAGAGTTGTCTCGGTCATGTCTGCATGGTTCTCGAACCCGTAGGGTCTACACACTTATGGTTCGATGACGCTAGGGTTATAGGGAATGTAGTACGTGGTTACCGAATGTTTTTTGGAGTCCTGGATGAGATCCCGAATGTCACGAGGAGTTCCGGAATGGTCCGGAGGTAAATTTTTATATATGGGAAGTCATCATATGGTCACCGGAATAATTCGGGGGGGTGCCGGTATTGTACCAGGACCACCGAAGGGGTTCCGGGGGTCCACCGGGAGGGTCCACCTGCCCCGGAGGGCCCTATGGGTTGTATGTGGAGAGGGACCAGCCCCTAAGTGGGTTGGGCGCCTCCCCCCTAGGGCCCATGCGCCTAGGGTTTGGGGGGAAACCCTAAGGGGGCGCCCCCCTTGCCTTGGGGGGCAAGGCATCCCCCTAGCCGCCGCCCCCTCCTCAGATTGGATCTGAGGGGGGCAGGCCCCTTCTCCGTGGCCCCTATATATATGTGGGGGTGGGAGGGCAGCCACACCCAAGTCCTGGCGCAGCCCTCCCCCTCTCCCTACTAATCCTCCTCTCCCGCGGTGCTTGGCAAAGCCCTGCAGGATTGCCACGCTCCTCCATCACCACCACGCCGTCGTGCTGCTGCTGGACAAAGTCTTCCCCAACCTCTCCCTCTACCCTTGCTGGATCAAGGCGCGGGAGACGTCACCGGGCTGCACGTGTGTTGAACGCGGAGGCGCCGTTGTTCGGCGCTTAGATCGGAACCAACCGCGATCTGAATCGCTACGAGTACGACTCCTTCATACGCGTTCTTGTAACGCTTCCGCATCGCGATCTTCAAAGGTATGAAGATGCACTCCCCCCTCGTTTCTGGTAGACTCCATCGATAGATCTTCGTGATGCGTAGGATTTTTTTTCTGCAACGATCCCCAACAGCGCCATCCCTTTCCCCTCGCAGTTCGTCCCGCCTCCGCCACCAGCGGCACCTCGCCGGCAGAGGCAGCGCGTGAACGTGCCAGTGCACCAGGTGGAGTGGCACTGGCAGCACCGCGTGCCTCTCCCGTACCCCGATGCCACCCTGCTGCACGACTAGCATCTGGATCCGGAGAGGATCCCAGTGCCGGCGGCGCTGCGGTCGGCTCGGGCTCACGCGGAGGAGGTGTGGCATCGGCGGACGCCGGAGCAGCGCCGCGACCCCGCCTACGTGACTCGCCCAACGAGGCAAGGTGGTTCGCCTTCGAGCACGAGGAGGCAAGGCGACTGGGCGTGCGTGAGGTCGACCACAGCGTGCCGCCGCCGCTCATCGTCCATGAGGAGGACCAGGAGGCGGAGGACACCTACCAGGCGGCCCTTGCGGCCGTCTTCCGAGAGAGCGAGGAGGACGAGCGGTGCAGGGCGGAGGTGGTGGAGGAAGAGGAGGCTCAGTACGAGGCGGCACTGGCGCAGGCCATTGCCCTCTCAGTGGCGGGCGACTGCGTGGTGCCGCCGGTGGCCCCGTCGTCCCCTCCCCAACGCCGTGTCAAAGGCAAGCCGGAGCCGCAGCCGGAGCCCGAGCCAGAACCATCCCCCATCGAGCGCTACTCATGGATGGGAGTACTGCGCGAGTGGGTCTCCGCGCCACCGGTTTGGATGGGGGCGACGCCGGCGCACGAGGCGTAGTACCTCGAGCACTGGCGCCGGATCCGGCTGGCGGAAGAGCGCCGCGACGGCGAGTACCTCGAGATGCTCGAGCACGATGCCTAGGACGAGCAGCGCGAGGCCGAGGAGGAGGATGATGTCTACTACATAACCTTCTTCTTTCACACGTTGTTGGGCCTCTAAGTGCAGAGGTTTGTACGACAGTAGCAAATTTCCCTCAAGTGGATGACCTAAGGTTTATCAATCCGTGGGAGGCGTAGGATGAAGATGGTCTCTCTCAAACAACCTGCAACCAAATAACAAAGAGTCACTTGTGTCCCGAACACACCCAATACAATGGTAAATTGTATAGGTCCACTAGTTCGGCGAAGAGATGGTGATACAAGTGCAATATGGATGGTAGATGTAGGTTTTTGTAATATGAAGATATAAAAACAGCAAGGTAACTAATGATAAAAGTGGGCATAAATGGTATTGCAATGCTTTCAAACAAGGCCTAGGGTTCATACTTTCACTAGTGCAAGTTCTCTCAACAATAATAACATAACTGGATCATATAACTATCCCTTAACATGCAACAAAGAGTCACTCCAAAGTCACTAATAGCGGAGAACAAACGAAGAGATTATTGTAGGGTATGAAACCACCTCAAAGTTATTCTTTCTGATCGATCTATTCAAGAGTCCGTAGTAAAATAACACGAAGCTATTCTTTCCGTTCAATCTATCCTAGAATTTGTACTAGAATAACACCTTAAGACACAAATCAACCAAAACCCTAATGTCACCTAGATACTCCATTGTTACCTCAAGTATCCGTGGATATGATTATACGATATGCATCACACAATCTCAGATTCATCTATTCAACCAACAAAAATAAATTCAAAGAGTGCCCCAAAGTTTCTACCAGAGAGTCAAGACGAAAACGTGTGCCAACCCCTATGCATAAGTTCACAAGGTCACTGAACCCGCAAGTTGATCACCAAAACATACATCAAGTAGACCACGTGATATCCCATTGTCACCACAGATAAGCACATGCAAGACATACATCAAGTGTTCTCAAATCCTTAAAGACTCAATCCGATAAGATAACTTCAAAGGGAAAACTCAATCAGTAGAGGGGAGAAGCATCATAAAATCCAACTATAATAGCAAAGCTCGCGATACACCAAGATCGTGCCATCTCAAGAACACGAGAGAGAGAGAGAGAGAGAGAGAGAGAGAGAGAGATCAAACACATAGCTACTGGTACATACCCTCAGCCCCGAGGGTGGACTACTCCCCCCTCGTCATGGAGAGCGCTGGGATGATGAAGATGGCCACCGGAGAGGGATTCCCCCTCCAGCAGGGTGCCGGAACGGGTCTAGATTGGTTTTCGGTGGCAACAGAGGCTTGCGGCGGCGGAACTACCGATCTAGGTTATTTTCTGGAGGTTTCTGTATATATAGGAGGTGTTGGAGACAGGAACAAGTAAGGGTGGGTGTCCGGGCTGTCCACGAGATAGGGGGCACGCCCAGGGGGTGGGCGCGCCCCCACCCTCGTGGGCAGCCCGAGACTCTTCTGGTCCATCTCTGGTACTCCTTGGGCTCCTTCTGGTCCAAGAACAACCTCCGTTGAGTTTCAGGTCAATTGGGCTCCATTTGCTATTCCTTTTCCGCGATACTCAAAAACAAGGGGAAAACACAAACTGGCACTAGGCTCTGGGTTAATAGGTTAGTCCTGAAAATCATATAAAAGTGTATATTAAAGCCCACTAAACATCCTAGAAGGATGATATAATAGCATGGAACAATCAAGAATTATAGATACGTTGGAGACGTATCAAGCATCCCCAAGCTTAATTCCTGCTCGTCCTCGAGTAGGTAAATGATAAAACAGAATTTTTTATGTGCAATGCTACCCAACATGATTCTCAATGTAATTTTCTTTATTGTGGCATGAATGTTCAGATCCGAAAGATTCAAGATAAAAGTTTAATATTGGCATAAGAATAATAATACTTCAAGCATATATACTAACAAAGCAATTATGTATTCTCATTAAAATCTAGCCACCATCCAAAGCAATGCGACCACCATCTAGACACAAACCTAGCCATAGCCACCAGGGGGAAGCTGATAACCCTCAACCGTAAGGGATCGAGATAGTCTTCGCGGGTAAGAATAACCCAATTTATAGATTCGACACACAGGGAGCCAAAGAGTATTTATAAGCTTTGACAGTTGAGTTGTCAATTCAACCGCACCTAAAATATACTTACTTGCAACAAAAGATAAGTGGTAACGGTGATATGATAGTGATGGTGGTGGGAGCAAAAGTAAAAAGCAAAAGTAACAACTAATAACCAGCAGGATTGAAACACTGTAGGCTAGGGAGATGGATGGTTGGGCGCTGCATGGATGAGATACATCATGAATCTAACTTGGGGAAAGGCACACAGAAAAGTAATGATCATCTAGGCAAATATCAAACATTAGGCATGTATCCCACAGGTAGTTGTACGTGCTTGCAATAAGAACTTGCACCACATCTTTTGTCCTACCATCCCGCTACGAACGGGGCCAAAAGGAACTTATGGAGATTAAGGTGCTCCTGTCAAAGAGCACCTGTCGGTGTACTAAGGTAGGGGTACCTCAGTACCCCAACTTGTGCACGGGCAGTCGCAGCTTCCCGCGGCAGGGTTTACCATGTGCTCGCCGGAGGCCTTCCTGCTCCATATCAAACCATTCAAAAACAAAGTATACGAGACAGAAGATCGAGACCCCGGCAAGTGGAGCTTGCCGGGGAGGCCGAACCAGGCTCAAGGTAACATCACTCACGCAGGGCCCTGGCAAGAGGAGCTTGCCAGGATGACTAGAAGATTATATCATGGAAGACACGCCTCGGCGCTATATGCGTCCCGCCGAGGGCCCGGGGAGCGACAAGCTTCAGAGCCCGGCAAGCTCCCGGGCCCGGCAAGGTCAAGACCCCGGCAAGGTGCTTGCCGGGGAGAGATGCGCTGTGTGCCCGCGCTCCAGCTCATCGGCCCACGCGTCGCCTTGGGGCCATTCCAAGGACGCGTGGCGGATGGCTGTGCAGCCTGGGGGACACGGTGGCACTTCACGGTGGTGAAGCCATCGCCGTGGCGAACGGAGACGCAAGGGCGGGAGCTTTTGGGGTCGACGGCGACGGGCATTAAATGCCCTTGTCCCCCACTATCAAAGTAGGTGGCGACCACTGTTCGTGCACTGTAGCTCCACTATTCCCGCACTATTACAACTACCACCTCTTTTACGTTTTTACCCCTTTCTCCTACGTTGACACCTGTCGGTGACCCCTTGCACTATAAAAGGAGGCCCATGCACAACGTGGAGGGGGTTCGGAACCTAGATCGCTCATACGCTCGGTGTAGCTGCTTCTTCAAGCTCCCGAGCTCTCCAACTCAATACACAACTAAGCAGGAGTAGGGTTTTACGCATCTACCGCAGCCCGAACCTGGGTAAAACTGCCCGCGTGCTCGCTACGATCTGCTCTTCGTGCTCCCTCCGCCCTCGTACCGCACAGACAAGGGGCTCCGGTCCCATAGGTGTTCGTGGCGGACAGTTTCCCCCGACATCTTTGGCGCGCCAGGTAGGGGGCGTCGAGGTTGTGCGAATCTCATCCGGCGTTCGCGCGGGCGTATTCTTCATCAACCTCTCCAGCTTCATCAGCAACTTCATCAGCGACAGCACCATGGCCCCGAAGAAGAAGGCTTCGGAGGTCGGAGGCCCGTCTGCGTCTCATCCGCTGCCACCAGAGCCAACGGTGGGCGGGGGAGACGCCGTCGGAAGGGTGGTCGCCGGCGAGGACACTCGCGGCGCCACCAAATCCAAGGACAGGACGGACGACCGAGCCTCGGTCTCCGTGGACGCGCCGCGTCCATCTCAGCACACGACAACCCAGCAGCGCCATGCCACAGGAGGTGGCATCCGCTTGTTGGGCCAAGGACAAACCGGAGGTTCGCGGGATGCCCCGGACCACCGTCCGGGCACAAGCAAAGCGAAGGCGCCGGCAAGGGACCCTGCTCCTTCTAACGTTGTTAGGAGTCCGAGCATATCCCGCTCCTCGCACCGCTCGCCCCCGTTCCCCTCCACTCCAGCAGAAGCGCTCGCAAGGGCGCAACTGCTCCTCGACTTCCCTCCAGCGGCAGACAAGGCCGAAGACTGGAGGGCCACCATCCAGAGCCTGATCGCCTTTGCCAACAACGATTCTCCACAGCAGCCGGCGGCCTCGCGGCCGCGGCAAGCTGAGAAGACGAAGGCCGACGGCGACAAGACCGCCGGGGGTGCGACAAGCATGCACTCCCCGCCGCGGAAGCAGAAGACGCCACCCCGCCGGAACAACGCCGACGACGGCTCCACGGCATCGTCGGATCCGCGGGCTCGTCGGGACCAGCGCCAGGTCCTCGACGACCGGCGCCAAGAAGACGCTCGAACAAGAATCGAGCGCCGCCGAGAAGCTTGGCGACAATCAGACCAGAGGGCTGGGGACGCTGTCGACGCGCGCGCGCCCGGTGAACCAGGCGACTTGCCGTACGCGGCAGGTTGCCCTGCGTTCACCCGCGAGCTGCGGCGCGTCCAGTGGCCCAGCATGAAGAATTTCAAACCCGACGTACCAGAGAAGTACGACGGCAAAACGCACCCCTCGGAGTTCCTCAGCGTTTACACCATCGCGGTGCAGGCTGCCGGGGGGCGTGACGAGAAGATCTTAGCGAACTACTTCCCGCTAGTGCTAAAGCCGAACGTTCGTTCCTGGCTTATGCACTTGCCAGAAGGTTCCATTTCTTCTTGGGCCGACCTTTGCCACCAGTTTGTTGGCGCCTTCACCGGCGGCCACAAACCCCACGGCCAGGAGAGCGATCTCCACATTCTGGCCCAGAAGGAAGGAGAATCCCTGCGCAAGTACATCCAACGCTTCAGCCGTGTACAGCACAACATCCCCGACGTCCACCCTGCCGCGGTTATCAGCGCGTTCCACCAGAACGTGCGTAACCGCCGCATGCGTGAGGAAATGGCCATGACCAAGATTCGGGATGTCAGCGAGCTCTACGCTCTTGCTGACAAGTGCGCACGCGCAGAAGAGGGGAGGAGACTCCCCGGGGAGGATGCTGGCGCAGGAGGAAGCGACAGCGACGACGCCGCCCCGGCAAAGAAGAGCCGGCGGCGGAATAACAGAAGGAAAGGCAAGAAGGAAGTGCTTGCCGTCGAGAAGTCCGGCAAGGAGGCTCCCGCCAAGCAAACACAGGCTGGCGGCTCCGGCAAGGAGCCTGCCCCTGTAGCGGCAGCCGACAAGCAGGACGGCTCCGACAAGCAGTACTGCAAGATCCACCGCACCAAGGGCCACGACCTCTCCAACTGCAAGCGCGTCGAGTATCTCGTCGAGCAGCAGAAGGCTGAGTACGAGAGGCGCGACAAGGAGAAGGCCCAAGGTGGCGGAGGAGAGCCAAGCAAGAAGCGGCCGTTCAATGGCCGGGGAGGACGCCGCGGCAAAGCCAAGCAGCGGCAAGGTGATCGACCTCCCCGGGGCCGCGACAAGGATGAAGAGGACGATGATGAAGACATGGAGGACGAAGATAACAGCGAGCAGGAGTTCCAGAAGGCCACGGAGGTCCTGTGCGTCGACGGTGGCGCCTCTCTGCACACCTCCCACCGCCAGCTCAAGCAGTGGGTGCGTGAGGTGAATGCAGCAGAGCCGCCCGTGGAATCGCGCAGGCTCCTCAAATGGTCCAGCACGCCCATCATTTTTGATCTTGAGGATCACCCTGACCGCACCACTGCGGTCGGGTGCTTGCCGATGCTGGTCTCACCCACCATCCGCAACCTCAAGGTCACCAAAATGTTGGTTGACGGCGGGGTCGGGCTGAACTTGATCTCCTCTGCTGTGATCAAGAAACTCCAAATTCCAGATGGCGAGCTCGAAGAGACCGGTTCTTTCCAAGGAATCAACCCGGGAAGGAGCAAGCCCAAGGGGAAGATCACTCTGCCGGTGACCTTTGGCGGGGAGCTCAACTTCAGAACTGAGCGCATCACTTTCGACGTTGCCGATATTCCATTGCCATACAATGGAATACTTGGCCGTCCTGCCCTCGCCAAGTTCATGGCAGCTTCCCATTATGCCTACAACGTACTCAAGATGCCGGGGCCGATAAGCGTCATCACTGTCCATGGCGACAAGAAAGATGCGCTTGTCTGCGCCGACAAGATCTACCGGGATGCAGCAGCTGCGGCCGAGAAGGACACACTTGCCGCTGAAGCTCCCGGGGGGAAGAAGACCAAGACCAAGTCCGGCAAGAGCTCTGGGGCCCACTCCGGCAACCGCACCTCTTCGGAGTGCTGCGCTGCCGTCGAGGACGTCCCATCGAGCTCCACCGGCAAGTGTAAGAGAGGAATGGCCGCTCCTCCGGCAACCAAGAAGGTGTCCGCCAAGGAGGACGGCACTGGTGGTACCTTCACCATCAGTGCCACGCTTGACAGCAAATAGGAAAGCGCGCTCGTTGCCTTCCTGCGGGCGAATGTCGATGTGTTTGCCTGGCAACCATCTGACATCCCCGGTGTTCCCAGGAAGGTAATTGAGCACAAGCTTGCTGTTTGTCCTCATGCGCGGCCCATCAAGCAGAAAGTGAGGAAGCAAGCCGTGGAGCGCCAAGAATTCATCAACGAAGAGATCAAGAAACTGGAGGCAGCAGGCCTAGTTAGAGGTGTGATCCATCCGACGTGGTTGGCAAACCCAGTCGTCGTGCGCAAGGCCAACGGGAAGTGGAGACTATGTATAGACTTCACCGATGTGAATAAAGCATGTCCCAAGGATCCATTCCCTTTGTCGCGCATTGACCAGATCGTTGACTCCACTGCCGGATGCGAGCTACTCTGTTTTCTTGATGCATATTCAGGCTACCACCAGATCTTTATGGCCAAAGAGGATGAAGAGAAGACTGCATTTATCACTCCATGTGGCACTTATTGCTTCATATGCATGCCATTTGGACTGAAGAATGCAGGATCAACGTTTGCAAGGGTAGTGTACACTGCTTTTGAGCCACAGATCCACAGAAATGTAGAGGCTTACATGGATGACATCGTGGTGAAAAGTAAGAGCAAAGAAACCCTAGTCCAAGATTTGGAGGAGACATTTCAGAACCTGCGCAGAATACAGCTCAAGTTGAACCCCGAGAAGTGCGTCTTTGGAGTTCCCTCCGGCAAGCTTCTCGGGTTCTTTGTGTCACAGAGGGGTATTGAAGCCAACCCCGACAAGATTAAAGCCATTGAGCAGATTGAGGCCCCGAAGCGCGTCAAGGACGTCAGAAGGCTTGCAGGTTGTGTGGCTGCCCTCAGTAGGTTCATTTCGAAGTCTGCAGAATGCGCCCTACCTTTCTTCAAAATCTTGAAGAAGGCAGGTCCCATGAAGTGGACTCCGCAAGCGGAGGCAGCGCTGCAAGATTTGAAACGGTACCTGTCCTCCACTCCAATACTTGTCGCACCTAGACCACGGGAAAAGTTGCTGCTGTACCTAGCGGCAACCAACCAGGTGGTTAGTGCTGCGTTGGTAGCGGAGAGGGAGTCCGACGAGGAGGCCACACCACCGGCAAGCGAGTCCAGCGACAAGCAGGGGGCTGCTCCGGCAAGCTCTGGCCCCGGCGAGGACAGCTCTGCGCAGGAACAGGAAGAAGTGCGGAAGAAGATGGTGCAGCGCCCAGTGTATTTTGTAAGTTCCCTTCTCCAGGGGGCTAGATCAAGATACACCGGGGTGCAAAAGTTGCTTTTCGGCCTCCTCATGGCCTCGAGAAAGCTGCGCCATTACTTCCAGGCACATGAGATAACAGTGGTCACTCGCTTTCCGCTGAAGAGGATATTGCACAATCCGGAAGCAACAGGCAGGATCGTTGAGTGGGCACTGGAACTGTCGAGCTTTGGACTCAAGTTTGAAAGTACTTCAACCATACAGAGCCGAGCTTTGGCAGAATTCATAGCTGAGTGGACCCCAACGCCCGATGAAGAAGTCCAAGAAACAAGTGCACCCGTACAAGAAGCGACAAGTGAATGGGTAATGTATTTTGATGGTGCCTTCTCGCTGCAAGGCGCCGGTGCTGGCGTAGTACTCATCGCACCCACCGGAGAGCACCTCAAATATGTTGTCCAGATGCACTTTCCCAGGGAGCAAGCGACAAACAACACTTCAGAATATGAAGGCTTGCTTGCCGGCCTCAGGATTGCGGCCGAACTTGGGATCAGGAAGCTGATTGTGCGGGGAGATTCTCAGTTGGTGGTCCGGCAAGTTAACAAGAGCTACCAGAGCCCTTTGATGGAAGCCTATGTAGATGAAGTGAGAAAGCTTGAGGAACACTTTGAAGGTCTACAAATCGAGCACATCCCAAGAGCTCAAAATGAAATTGCGGATAGCCTTTCAAAGTGTGCTTCGATGAAGTTACCTGTGGAACCAGGGACCTTCTTGCTCAAGCTGACTCAACCATCCGTTACACCATCAATTGGGCAGTCCAAGAAGAGAAAGTTGGTCTCCGGTGACTACTTGCCGGCGGATCTCCCTGAAACCGCCGCCAAGGTCCCCAAGATCAACAACCAGAACGCTGAGGAACAGTTTGCTCCTGCGGGCCCTCGGGCCTGTACAGTTGAAGCAAGCGTTCCCGACAAGCCTCGCCCCGGCGAGCTTGCCGGGGGACCATCAGCTCCGGCAGAGCCAGAGGTTCTTGCCGTAGAAGCTGAGGTCCCCGCAGCGGCCCTCACGCCTTTAGTCCTTGCCGTTGAGCCACAAGCTCCAGCATGGGCGCAGCAGATCGTCCGTTTTCTGCAAACTGGAGAACTTCCCGACGACCCAAAAGAAATAGAGAAGATAACCAGGCAGTCAAGTATGTATCAGTTCGTGGACAACGAGCTGTACAGAAGAAGGCTCAATGGTGTCAGATTGAAGTGCATCTCCAGGGAAGATGGACAGAAGTTGTTGGCAGAAATACACGGAGGCATATGCGGCCACCACATTGGCGCAAGGGCGCTTGCCGGGAAAGCTTTCCGGCAAGGGTTCTTTTGGCAAGAAGCCCTCCAAGATGCAACTGCACTAGTAACCAAGTGTGAAGCGTGCCAGTTCCATGCAAAGCAGATTCATCAGCCAGCTCAAGCTCTCCAAACAATTCCTTTATCCTGGCCCTTCTCGGTCTGGGGGCTCGATATCCTCGGCCCCTTCCCCCGAGCTGTCGGGGGCTTTGAGTACTTGTACGTTGCAATCGACAAGTTCACAAAGTGGCCAGAAGTGGAGCCAGTGAGAAAGGTGACAGCACAGTCGGCAGTCAGGTTCTTCAGGTCGATTGTTTGCCGTTTCGGAATCCCTAACAGGATTATCACCGACAACGGTACACAGTTTACTAGTCGCACCTTCATGCAGTACGTCCAAGACCTTGGCGCCAAGGTCTGTTTCGCTTCTGTTGCTCACCCGAGGAACAATGGTCAAGCGGAAAGGGCCAATGCTGAAGTGCTGCGCGGACTCAAGACAAGGACCTTTGACAGGCTGCGCAAGTGCGGAACAAATTGGATAGAGGAGCTACCGGCGGCTCTTTGGTCAATCAGAACGACACCAAGTCGAGCCACCGGACAGACTCCCTTTGCTCTAGTCTATGGAGCAGAGGCAGTTCTCCCCACGGAACTCGTATACGGATCTCCTCGAGTGCTCGCTTATGATGAGCTCGAGCAAGAGCAATTGCAGCAAGATGATGCATTGCTCCTTGAGGAGGGACGTCTCCAGGCTGCTGTACGAGCTGCTCGATACTAGCAAGCCTTGCGTCGCTACCATAGCCGCAAGGTCAAGGCCAGGAGTCTCGAGGAAGGCGACCTTGTTCTTCGGCGCGTTCAGTCCGCCAAGAATTCCAACAAGTTGACGCCGAAGTGGGAAGGCCCTTATCGGGTGAGACAAGTCACGAGGCCCGGCGCTGTCCGCCTCGAGACCGAAGAAGGCTTACCGGTGAGCAACTCCTGGAACATAGAGCATCTTCGCAAGTTTCACCCATAAGGCGCGGTTGCCGTGATCCGCTCCGGCAACCACCTTTTGTACAAGCCTTGCCGCTGATGCATGTAACCCTTTGTACAAAGCCGGGCGCAGACCCCGTGCATCAGTAAAGATTTTGTGTTTTGCGCTATTTGCCTTTTGCATGCTTTTCTTTGCTATTTGCATGTGTTATTTGGCATCTTGTGCAACATACACATCCGGTAAGCATTAGCACGCCGAAAGGCCATGTCCTGTTTCCCTCTTCTTTTCCTTTGCCTCTTAAGCAGAAGGAACGTTCCTCGCGCACAAGTTTGCCGGGGGGGGAAGGAGATGGAGGAGGAACCGAGTGCTGTTCAAGAAAGAGAAGCATTGCCAAGAAGCAAGCAACATATGAAAGCTAAGTTATTAGAATTTGACCAGTTCAAATTTTTAAAATTTTAGTTGTCTTCCTTGAACAATCACACTTTGTATGGAAAACCTGTGCGCGGAGGAACCTACCCGTAGCTAGCCGCACCCTTGTCTTGTTTCCGAGTACGCTCAACGATCTAAGTGAGCTGCGGCAAGTGCCGCGCCCTTACTTCGTTTTCGAGTTCGCTCAGCAAGATAAGTGCGTCGCGACTAGCTGCGGCAAGGTTGCTTGCCGGTGAGACCTTGGCCAGCAGGCTGCTCAGAGTCCAGCACTCAGCGCTCGCGGCAAAGGCCCCTTGCCGGCGAGCTCCCCGGGAGCGTAGGGTGAAAAGCATACAAAGTAAATGACCAAGACAAGGAAGATAACATTGCGCTGATTGACCAAAATGAGATAAATATCTTACAAAGGGTAACTTGTCACAATGGACTAATGAGTTCATAACACCCCGTGCAGCAACAAAAAGAGGTAAAAGATAATGGAGGCCTAATCTACGCGGTCGCCCTCGATCCTGGAGAGCTTGCTCACTTTGGCGATGATGTGGGCGACCTGCTCCTTCAGTGCCTCCATGTTTGCGTCAGCCGGCAGGCTGCGGAGAACGTTGGTGAGGTTTATGCCGGGATTGCGGTATACAATCTTCGTCAGCACGCGCTCCAAGGTTCCCGTGCAGAGCAGGCGCGACTCCTCGGCCAGCTGCGCAGGAATCTTATTCCGAAGACCTGCAAGAGCCGGCGCAATCCCTCTGAAGAAGAGGCTGAGTTTGGCGCTGTGCGGAAGATCCGGATCCGGGGAGTAGATGAGATGCTCGACTTTCAGCGCCAGCAGCTCCTGGTCGATGTTGGACGCAGAAGATACCAAGTCCTCGGTCCATACTTCAATGGTACGGCGGAAGTTCTCGGACGCCTTGTTGACGCTCTCCACCAAGGCTCGCTCCTTGCGGAGCTCCTCCTTCAACTTAGTCTCCCAGCCCCGGACGGCATCAAGCGAGTCCTTCAACGTGGAGACCTTCAACTCCAGGTCCTCGATGGAGTCCTTGGCGGCCTTCAACTCGTCGCCCCTCTCAGAAAGACGCACCTAGAGTTCTGAGTTAGTGTGGGCGTCCTTCTCGCGCTCTATATTGAGCGCGGCGACCTTCCCCACGCTCGCCTTCAGCGACTCCTCCAGCTGCACGACCTTGGCGGCAAGCTCCTCCTTGGCGGTCTCCGCGGCAGCCGCGGTGGCTTTCGCCTCCTTCAGCTCCCCGCCAAGGGCCTGCTCCCGAGCGGCAAGTTCTTCCTCGTGGGCGTCGAGGTTGACCTTCCGCTGGGCGAGTTCTCCTTCTCGCCGGGACAGCTCCACCCCGGCGAGCCGCTGCTGCTCTTCGGCCTCGGCCTTCTCCAGCACCCACTCTTGGTACTCTCCGGCGAGTCGCTCGCGCTCCTCCGCCACCTCGCGGAGGGCCACCTGGTTGGCGGCGCTGAGCTCCGCCGCGCGCTTCTCCATCTCCGCGGCGGCCTTGGCGGCGAGGGCCTCCCGAGAAGCAAGCTTCGTCTGCCTGCCCTGGTAAAGGGCCAGGAGCTGGTGAAGCAGCTTCTCCTCCTCGGGCCCGTCGCTTCCGCCGGGCGCCTCGACGATCTTCAAGCCCGCGGAGGCGAGGATCTCCCCATCAAACGCCTCGCCCTCCGCGGGAGCTCGCGACGGAGACCCCCAAGGCACCTGGATGAAGACGCCGTTGGGGGCTTCGAGGTAGTAGACGGCCTGCTCCTTTCCGGCGGAGGGGTCGGCGGCCGGCGCAGCACTTGATGCTCCCGCCGCCTCCGGGTCGGCGGTGCGGTCGCCGTCCCCCTCCCCGGCCGCTGCGTCCGCAGCCGGAGCGGCCTCTGGCGCAGCTGGCTCGGCGGCTTCAGCCGTGTCCTCGGCGGCAGGGGCGTCGCCGCCGCCGCCCTGCGCGCCCTCCTCCTCAATGATGATGACTTCCGTCTCCATCGGCTCGGGGGGAGGAAGATCTAGAAGAAGGAAAAGAAGCGAAGAAAGTTCAAGCAAATATCCAAAAAGAGACAATGCCAAGAAGACAAAATTACAAGACCTACCTTGGCGGACGTCGTCAGCGGTGGGCTCCCTCGCCGGGGAGCTCTGCCTTGGCGGAGTAGCCACCCTCGCCGGGCTGCTCGCCCTTGGCGGGGTACTCGCCCTTGGCGGAGTACCCGCCCTTGGCGGAGCGCTCTCCCTTGCCGGAGAGTTCGGCCTTGGCGGGGACGGCGGGGCCTGCAGCTCCTCGGGGGCGGCCTCCGGACGCTCCTGCGGCTGTGGCTCCACCTCTGCACAAGTCAAGACCAAATAATCAAGATATTAACACAAGGACAGAAGCTCAGGCGCATTCGACGAGTGGAAGTACGAAACCCAGACTTACGCTGGGGGCTGCGCTGGGGGCTGCTCCTCGGAGCAGCGCTCGGATCCGGCAAGCTTGGCTCCGGCACGTCCCCAGTTGCCGCGGCGGGCGATTCGTCCGCGACCTCGACCACGGGCACCTTGGCTCTCTTTGCCACTCGCTCCGCCAAGGTCCTGAAATCAAAGCAAGAAACAAGATTAGCACCAACAATAATCAAGACGAAGCTTGAGAAGATAAAGATCTCGAATGCTTACTCCTGTTCCTCCTCGTCGTCGTCGCTCAAGGCGGAGAAGTCGAACTCCACCTGGGGCGCATCTGCGCGAGGAGCGGGAGGCGAAGATTCCCTCGGGCGCTTGGCGGTCCCTGGGACTGGGGGCTGCGAAGACCCAGCCCCTGTGGTAGCCGAGGCCCGGGGAGCGGGCGGAGCCGCCGCTCCGCCCCGTGAAGACCCCTGTCGGCTCGACGCCGGCCTGCGAGGCGCCTCTGTTGTGGCCTGCTTGCGGGGCGCCTCCGTCGTGGCCTGCGCGCGGGCCGCCTCCGCTGTGGCTGGTGCGCCGGTCGCCCCCGGCGCAGCTTGGCTCCCCCGGGAAGCTGCCCGGCGAGCTGGTTGTTGCCGGGGCGCCTGCGCCCTCTCTCCCGTCACCGTCTTGCGGAGACGCTTCAGTGGAGACCGCCTAGGGCTTGCCGGGGGCGGGGAGGCCTCCGACGACGAGGAGAGGTCGTCGGCATAGAGCTCCGTTGACCCGCCGGAGTCTTCGGCGGCCTCGGCGTCCTCCTCCTCCTCCTCCCCGGCTGGCTTGCTGGGCCCAGCGCCCTCCGCTGCGGCCTCCTTCCCTCTGGCGCCTCCGCTTCTTGCGGCGCCCCTGTTCCCTCCGGCGGCGCGGCTTCTCGCCGCGACCTCCGTCTGGATTCCGATGATCCCGGAGTGCCTCAAGGATGGGACCCCGGCGAGCGCGTCGGGAGGCAGCTGCAGTAGCCTGCGGATCTCCGCCTCTTCGGCTTGGCAGGACGCCTCCGCAGCTTCTGCCTCGTCGGGCGTGTAGCCGAACTCCCCTGCCGCTGCGGCTACAGCGGCCTCTTCAACCCGAGAAGCGATATACGCAATCTCCTGGTCGGTGGTGTCCCGCGTCAGCTCCCGGGTCTCGTTCTTGTTCTTCGCCACCTCCACAAGGTTGTCAAAGAAGCTGAGGATGTCTATTGGCTTGGGCGGAATCCATGTGCGGTCCACGCCGTGCGAATCACACGCGGGCATCATGGCGCGGAGAGGATCGCAAGCCGTACTGTTGCAAAGGGGCACCACTCCCCGGGGCCCCCTGAACCATTCCGGGTGGGCCAGGTCGTGCTTAAACAGCTCCCGGACCATCCCCTTCAGCTCCAGCGACGTGAAGTTGTAGTTGAGCCCGGGCCGCAACCTCATGATATCCGCCGAGTTGCCGTACTCCCAGGCCGGCCTTTTCCTGTCTTGGAGTGGGGCGATGCGGCGGCGGAGGAAGTCTGTACCTACTTCAGCGACGGACAGCCTAGCGGTCTGGAGACGCAGAATCCTGATGAGGGCGACGTTGAGCTTGCCGTCGTCCGAATCCAGCTCGCTCCAGTCCCTGCCGCGCACGATGGGCGTTGTGCGCGGCGCAGTGAAGGCTTGCGGCTGGTCCTCGACAATCCAGCACCACTCCGCACGCCATTCCTCCCACTTGCCGCGGAGCTCCCCCGGCAAGTAGGACTCCTTCTTGTTCAGACGGAAAACCCAAGAAATTCCTCCGGAGAGGGGGGCGCCGGCCTCTGCTCTAGGAGTGAAGAAATGCCTAAACAGAGCTATGTTTGGGTGTATTCCTATATAGTTTTCGCACATGTGTGCGAAAACCGCCATTGTGAGGATGGCGTTGGGGGTGAAGTCAAGAAGATGGAGGCCATAGGTGTGCATTATGTCGCAGAAGAACTCAGAAAAAGGAGGGCAAAGACCGCAGTGGAAGAAGGCTGCGAAGAAATAGTACCCGCCGGGGTAGTTGTCCTTGGCGGCGGCCGGATAAGCTCGGGTGCGGGGGTGCGCCGCGGTTCCCTTGGACCAGAACAAGCAATACTTGTTCCAGAGCTCCCGCGCGCCGAGCTTCGGCGGAAAGACGAGGTTCCGCTTCCGATACGCGGCGAGCCTCGCCGCTTGCTCCGATTTCTCCTTCTTGGCCTTCTCCGCCTTCGCCTTGTCGGTCATCGGGGCCATGGCGGAGGCGGCGGAGGAAGGGGGACGAAGAGCCCAGCGACGCCGGAGATGCAGACGGCGGCGACGGAGGTGTGGAGGCGGAGCGCAAAGGGGATCTCTGGAGGAAGAAGAAGATGCAATGAAAGCGTAAGGAGGGGAACCGCTCCTGCTTCCTCTGCTTTTATGGGGAAGTGGGGGGCGTTTCGCTCTTTCCATTGAAGGAACGTGGGCACGTCCCATCCCACGACGCCGCAATCGACGCGTGCCGTTACGGGGGGATGCGGCGGATACGGAAGTGGATTCGGCGCGCCGTGGGCCGCGTGTGCCCGTGCACTGTTTTGGGCCTGGCCCAACAGCGCTCGGCACCGTGTGTGGCCCAGGCCCGGGGGCTCCTGTCGGTGTACTAAGGTAGGGGTACCTCAGTACCCCAACTTGTGCACGGGCAGTCGCAGCTTCCCGCGGCAGGGTTTACCATGTGCTCGCCAGAGGCCTTCCTACTCCATATCAAACCATTCAAAAACAAAGTATACGAGACAGAAGATCGAGACCCTGGCAAGCGGAGCTTGCCGGGGAGGCCGAACCAGGCTCAAGGTAACATCACTCACGCAGGGCCCTGGCAAGAGGAGCTTGCCAGGATGACTAGAAGATTATATCATGGAAGACACGCCTCGGCGCTATATGCGTCCCGGCGAGGGCCCGGGGAGCGACAAGCTTCAGAGCCCGGCAAGCTCCCGGGCCCGGCAAGGTCAAGACCCCGGCAAGGTGCTTGCCGGGGAGAGATGTGCTGTGTGCCCGCGCTCCAGCTCATCGGCCCACGCGTCGCCTTGGGGCCATTCCAAGGACGCGTGGTGGATGGCTGTGCAGCCTGGGGGACACGGTGGCACTTCACGGTGGTGAAGCCATCGCCGTGGCGAACGGAGACGCAAGGGCGGGAGCTTTTGGGGTCGACGGCGACGGGCATTAAATGCCCTTGTCCCCCACTGTCAAAGTAGGTGGCGACCACTGTTCGTGCACTGTAGCTCCACTATTCCCGCACTGTTACAACTACCACCTCTTTTACGTTTTTACCCCTTTCTCCTACGTTGACACCTGTCGGTGACCCCTTGCACTATAAAAGGAGGCCCATGCACAACGTGGAGGGGGTTCGGAACCTAGATCGCTCATACGCTCGGTGTAGCTGCTTCTTCAAGCTCCCGAGCTCTCCAACTCAATACACAACTAAGCAGGAGTAGGGTTTTACGCGTCTACCGCGGCCCGAACCTGGGTAAAACTGCCCGCGTGCTCGCTACGATCTGCTCTTCGTGCTCCCTCCGCCCTCGTACCGCACAGACAAGGGGCTCCGGTCCCATAGGTGTTCGTGGCGGACAGTTTCCCCCCACAGCACCGGAACAAAGCAATAAACTCAATGGATACATGGAATCCTCAAATTATGGACCATCCCCTTTGGTGTCCCAAGCTGTCACCTTTGGGATCGCCGGTTCCGGACCATAATAGGTGCAAACAACTCATAGATAGGATCAAGAACACAAATATATTCATGCAAACACATAGGGTTCAGATCTGAAAACATGGCACTCGGGGCCCAAAGTGACAAGCATTAAGAGCAACAAGTTGAAGCAAAGATGATAAACACCAAAGTAGATGATAGGCAACATGCCCCCAACAATCTGATAAACTATTACATGATCTAACTCATCCAATCCCTACCATCCCCTTTGCCTACAGCAGGGAATTACTCAAACATGGAAGGAGAAGTCATGGAGGGAGGATGGAGTGGTGATGATGATGACGATGGCGACGATCTCCCCTCTCCGGAGGCCAAATCAGCCTCCAGATTAGCCCTCCCGAAGAAGAACAGAGGGTGGCGGTGGCTCCACGATGGAAACTGGAAAAACGACTTCTGTTCTAGGGTTTCCTCGCCACGGGAATAAATAGGAGCCAAGGTAGGGCACCAGAGGGGGGAGGACCCTCCCAGGCGGCCTCCTGGCGCGGCCAGGGGTGGGGCCGCGCCAGCAGGGCGCCTGGGGCCCCCCTGGCTGCCCTCTGGCCCCACTTCTGGCACAATGGCCCTTCGGGTGCGTGGATTTTCTGTGATTTTTCTTGGAATTTTCTGAGACACCTAAAAATCCATTTTCCTGCACATAATAAAACCATGCAGGCAGCTCTGCTGAAAACAGCGTCAGTCCGGGTTAGTTTAGTTCAAATCATGCAAGAATGAGGGCAAAACAATAGCAAAAGTGTTTGGAAAAGTAGATATGTTTGAGACGTATCAACTCCCCCAAGCTTAGCATATTGCTTGTCCTCAAGCAATTCAGTTCAACGAACTGGACGCGACAAAGAAAACTTTGACAAACTCTTTTGCTTCATTAGATGTATATAAGCATGTACTACGAAAAGAGTCTAGCAAGTATTGAAACAATGCTATGAGGACAATGCACGAAGCAATCCTTCTTTCAAGTGACCAATCACAAATAACTAAAAGTAAATAATATGCTACTGAAAATCAAGACAAGATTACATTGCACATAGCTTGAACATACTAGAGTGCTATCTCGCTAGCCTCCATGAGTGAAGCAAAACATAAATGCAGAAACTCCTCCAGAGTTTTAAAGGAGACTAGAACTAAGAATTTCAGAATAAATAATACCACAAGCATGCAGAAGACAATGTAATACTTTGGGACAATGCACATTACACTCAGAATGACAATTATGCTCTCCTAGTTGCTGCTTTGAAGAAAGAAGGTGGAGACTCTCGAACCATGGAATTTGATGGCGAGGTTGAAAACCCATGGTTGGAAGCAAAGACTAAACATGTACCAGAGCTCTTGGTTTTGAAAACAAAGGTAAAAATGATTTTGGGAGGTGCATATTTCGTCAATGAATGCTAGTAGACAACCCAATCACTTCTTATGCTAGACATGTTTCAAGGAACGGCTCCCAAGATGGGGACGATCACATCCCCTTAATCTCCTTTGTTTATCACTACCAAAGTTTTCTGATTTCTCATAAACAAAGCGTGAAGGAGGGTTTGTTGGTCCCTCCACGTATTAGGGGTTTGCAGATTAGACATGCAATCCCGGGATAAAACATGTCCAACATAAGAAGATCATGAATTACCTACTACTTCCTCATGAGCTAAAACAGAGGCACAAAACAGGAGTAAATTTGAATAATTTCAAGATGGTACAAGAAAGTCTTCGTTAGGATGGCCGGTAAATACCACATAGGAAGGTATGGTGGACTCATATGGAATAACTGGTTTGAAAGGATTTGGATGCACAAGCAGAATTCCGCTTAGTGCGAGCGAGGGCTAGCAAGAGACTGGGAAGCGACCAACTAGAGAGCAATAACGGTCATAATCTTGCAGAGCGACAAAGCAACATTGAATTGGGCATGAAAGTGATATAACTATTCTGAAACTCAAAGATCATCAAGGCAAAGCAGACTTTTTAGTCTTAAACATGTGTAAACATGTGCCAAGTCAATCCAAGAATTCTCCAAAGGGAAATACCACCTTAGTATACCAAACTATGAACAATGCAATACATGTAAATCATTTCAATAACACATTATATACTCTAGCTATTTGAGATTAGCCACAAGGAAAGCATGAACCACTGGGAAAGCATTGTAAACATAGCACTATGTCGCTACAAGCTGGTCTCTAGATCATAAGTACAGGCATATGTACAAAAGTAGAAACAAGAAGAGTTCATACCGGTTTTCCTTGTTGCTTCCCTTCCGTCGATCTTCGTCATTACTGCCTTGTCACTTGCACGATCGAACGTAGGAAATATAATTAAATGCCATCACGGACTCGAGCTGAACTCTGAAAACAAAGCAAACTAAAGAGAGAAAGGAAATCTTTTTGGGTTTTTGCAAAGAAAGAACAAAGAAGAACGGGCAAAAACTTCGAAAAGATCAAAGCGAACAAAAATAAAACGAATTATACAATGGAAAAGTGAGAAGGGCACGTACTCCCCCAAGCTTAGGCTTTTGGCCTAAGTTGGTAGTAGCTACTGCCCCCAGGAGCCTCCTGCTCCGGGGTGGTACTGGTGAGTCCAAGGGTCGTATAAGGATTCCGGCGCGTACACCGAAGTCCTCGGATCCTCCCACGAAGAAGGGTCCGGACTCCAAGCAGAGGAAGACCCTTCACCAAACTGGGTGACGGTCTCCCCCTGAAAAGGTGGTAACTCACCGTGCTCCTCCTCGTCGGGCACAACCCCCTCCATGGGGTTATGAAACTGATGCTGGACCATGAACTCATCGAACTGGATAACATCAAAGGACCATCCGTTCCTGCGAGAAAAATCAAACAAAAGAGGTGCAGGTAGACGGATCTTGCGTTTTGCGGTAGTTCCGAAACGCAAGATATAAACAAGGTTACCAAACTCAGAAGTCATGGTAACAAACTTATGCCTTTTCATAGCAGTAAGATCAAAACTTAAATAAGTAAAAGGCTTATCATCAGGGTGTGGGTGCCTTTAAGATACTCTAAGATAAGTGTGGCATAAACGCCACTTCCCTTGTTACCGTTCATAGCAAGGCGTCGAGCAATTAAGGCACCCACATTATAATCAAACCTCCCTGAGAGGGCGGTTGCCAGGATAGCAATATCCGGCGCAGAAATGTTGCTCGTGTTGTCACGAGCTAACACCCCTCTAGCAACATAATACGCAAAATACCTGAGGTGAGGGAATAAGATGCTGGAGATTTTTGACCGATGAATATCCCTCGTATCCATGCTGCAGAGAGAGTTGAAGACAGTTCTCAGCTCGGAGGGCTGAGAGGTCATCTTCGCCGTCCGCCCAACGTTTGGCACACCTATTATTTCACAAAACTTTTCCAAGGGCATGGTCAAAAGATTATTGTAAATTTTAAACTCAATAGAACTAGTATCAAGGTTATATCTAAAACTGTTAATGAAACCGGAGGTGAGTTTTTGATACTGAGCAACACGGCACGTGACGAGCCGTGTCAGACCTGCATTAGCACAAAGATTATAAAACTCATCCTTAATTCCTGCAGCTTCAAGGAATTAATCACATGGGAACATCATCGCACGTGCTGGATTTGTGTCTTCCAACAACTCTAGGGGCACATGATCTTCATTGTAGCTCACCCTAGCAGTCGAGGGTGAAGTTGCGGCTCTAGTAACTCGATCGGAGCGCGCGGGCTTCTTCTTCTCAAGCCACCCCTTTGCCCTTCCTAACAAACTCATTTCTGAAATTTTTGACAAATTACAAAAACAAGGATTTAAACAAAGTGGGTTAAGGCAAACTACTCAACTTACTTACCTAAGGCATAAACTTGCAGCAAAGCTTGGAAAATAAATTTCTACACATGCATGCAAGCTCATCTACACAGCACCAAGAACTACTAAATACTCACAAATGAAGCCACCAACCAAAAATCTACTTGGAGGGGTGGAGGAGTTACATACTAGGGAGTATTTGTTCAAAATCTCAGCTTGAATGATAGGATGTAGAGAGAGATCGAAAATTGCCTCCAAGAACAGCAAGAACGCAAGAACAGGTGCAGAACTTGTATTTTCGGAGAGAAAGAGAGAGAGAGGAAGAAGACTCACCTGGAGGCGGGACCTGTGGGCCCCATGCGCCCTATGGGCGCGGCCAGGGGGCAGGCCGCGCTAGCTGGCCGCCTGGGCCACTGGTGGCCCCCCCTGGTCAGCCCCAGGTGCCTCTGGGTCACTCCCGACATGGAAATTTTAATTTTAATTTTTCTGGAATTTTTCTGAAAACTTCACTGTTGAAAAATTTTCGAAGTTCAAAAAGCTGCAAAACTTTCTGAAAACTTAAAGCAGTGATTAGTATTGTGAAGCTTCAAAAGCACAAACACTTGGTACAGCAAGGAGAACAAAAGCTAAAACAAATGAAAACATAACAAGCTCAACTTTTTACCTATATAAAACATGCTCACTAGTAAGGTTGATCAAGTCTTACCAACAAACCGGCGATATATAGAGCAAAAAGTCCCACCTCTTACGAAGTGATCATTGCACCTTTACTTTAATGGACATTGTCCCCACCATAATAGTTTTGTATTTGTGGTGCACATGTAGTGGACAGTCCCATTCTCTAATCTTCATGGTCTCGATATTTTCTATAGAGTTGAGGCCATGCCTCTTGTCAGTCTTCTTTGGAAAATACACCGTGTGTTCTTTATCATTCACATTGAAGGTAACCTTTCCTTTATTGCAATCAATAATAGCACCTGCGGTGTTAAGAAAAGGTCTACCAAGAATAATGGACATGCTCCCATCCTCGGGCATGTCAAGCACGACAAAATCAGTAAGGATCAAACAATTAGCAACTTCTACTGGAACATCCTCACAAATACCTATCGGGACGGCGGTTGACTTGTCAGCCATCTGAAGAGAGATATCTGTAGGGATTAGCTTCTCTAAACAAAGCCTCTTGTAAAGAGAGAAAGGCATAACACTCACTCCTGCTCGAAGATCATATAAAGCAGTTTTGACATAATTATTCTTTATGGAGCAAGGAATGGTGGGTATACCTGGATCACCAAGCTTCTCAGGAATCTTGCCACTGAAAGAGTAGTTAGGAAGCATAGTAGATATTGCTTCATTAGGAACTTTTCTTTTATTAGTAACAATATCTTTCATATATTTTGAATAGGGAGGTAACTTAATAGCATCAGTCAAAGGGATTTGAAGAAAAAGAGGTTTCATCCACTCACAAAACTTACTGTAATGCTCTTCTTCTTTAGATTTGAGAGACTTACCTGCAAAGGGCATGGGTTTCTGTATCCATGGTTCTCTTTCCTTCCCATGTCTTCTTGCGACGAAGTCTTCTCTAGTGTACTTCTTGCGTTTGTCAGGTGCTTCTTCTTCTCGAACTTCAGGCGGATCATTCTTCTCCTTATCCTTATCTTCAGGTTCGGCACCGTCTTCAGTCTCAGCATCGGAGGTAGATATACTGTTGGGATCAACAGCTGGCTCTTCACTTGTAATAGGATCATTGGAATTGTCAGCCTCCTTGTGTTTCTTCTTCTTCTTCTTTGGAGAGCCAACAATTTCTTCTTCCTGCATTTGAGAATCTTGCTCGATTCTCCTCGGATGCCCCTCTGGATAGAGAGGATCTTGAGTGCTAGTTCCTCCTCGGGTCTTAATCCCGAAGGCCTGTAAATCATCTTGTTTGGTATTGTTAGCAAGCAAATCCTTTTGCACATTAGAAATTTGTTCAAGCTGAGTTTGAACCATATGAAAATGCTTCACAAGACATTTAACATCATTAACTGTTCTACCTAGAACATCAAGCAAACTTTTGATAGCAAGGGAATCATCATGCAATTGACTTTGTATCCTCTCATTAAAATGACTTTGCTTCATAATAAAATTATCAAGCTCATCTAAACATTGATTAGGAGGCTTACCATGAGGGATGTCACTTGCGTTGAAATCTAAAAGAGAGTGTACCTCTACCATAGGAGGGTGAGTGTTAGGCTCACACAACTTCTCAATAGGGGGTAGATTCTTCACGTCTTCAGTTTTAATACCCTTCTCTTTAATAGACTTCTTTGCTTCTTGCATATCTTCGGGGCTTAGAACAAGCATGCCCCTCTTCTTTGGTGGTGGAGGTGGTTCAGGGACGGACCAATCTTCATGGTTTTTGGCAATCATGCCCATCAATTCTTTTGCATTGTCCGGTGTTCTTTTCCTGAAAACACAACCAGCACAACTATCCAAATAGGACCTGGATTCATCAGTTAGACCAGCATAAAATATATCGATTAATTCATTCTTAGGGACTCCATGTCCTGGTCTAGCCTGGATCAGACTACAGTACCTCCCCAAGCTTTAGGGAGGTGCTCATCCTGCAACTGTTTAAAGTTATAAATTCTTTGTAAAGCAGCATGTTGCATATGAGCAGGAAAGTACTTATCAACAAAAGAGTGAGCTAAGTCTTGAGGACTCTTAATGGAACCACTTGGTAGTGCATCATACCATGTTTTAGCACCTTCCTTCAAAGAGAAAGGAAGGAGCTTAGTCACATAAAAGTTTCGTATCTTTTCATTCGTGGTAAACAAGCCACCCAACTCAGTGAGTTTGGTCAGGTGTGCAATAGCATCATCATTTTCTCTGCCATAAAAGGGGTCAGCTTCAACCATAGATATAAGTGAAAGATCAACAGAGAAATCATAATCAGGATCATTGATGCATATAGGAGATGTAGCAAATTCAAGATCAGGAACAGTCTTGTTCTTCAAGGAGTGTTTTTCAAGCAGCTTCTTAATAGCTTCAGGGTCAGAGTCGGCAAACTCTGTCAGTTCCCTGCATAAATCATCATCAAGCATAATGTAATCATCATCAAGGAGTCTCTCCTTGAGTTTACTCAAATCAGGATAATCATAAGTTCCACCAATAGGGTAGCGAGTAACAGGAATTTCAATTCCAGATTTTTTTGCAGCAGCAGCGATCTGTTTCTCAAGAGCATAACCAAGTGAACCAATATCATCAAGAGTAGTAGAAGCATCATCAAAAGTATCGGACATAGTAACAGATTTAGTAGAAGCATCATGTGGTGGTGGTGAGGCAAACTTACTCATAACAGAAGGTGAATCAAGTGTAGCACTAGTGTTCAGAACAGAACCTCTTCTTGTAGTGGATAGTAAGATCGGAACCTTGGGGTCTCCTTTCTTACCCATAGCGGATGAAGTGCAGCAGGTAGGATACTTCAAGTAGACTTGTAAATATTGCTATGCTCCCCGGCAATGGCGCCGGAAAATGGTACTTGATAACCCTCAACCGTAAGGGATCGAGATAGTCTTCGCGGGTAAGAATAACCCAATTTATAGATTCGACACACGGGGAGCCAAAAAGTATTTATAAGCTTTGACAGTTGAGTTGTCAATTCAACCGCACCTGAAATATACTTACTTGCAACAAAAGATAAGTGGTAACGGTGATATGATAGTGATGGTGGTGGCAGCAAAAGTAAACAGCAAAAGTAACAACTAATAACCAGCGGGATTGAAACACTGTAGGCTAGGGAGATGGATGGTTGGGCGCTGCATGGATGAGATACATCATGAATCTAACTTGGGGCAAGGCACACAGAAAAGTAATGATCATCTAGGCAAATATCAAACATTAGGCATGTATCCCACGGTTAGTTGTACGTGCTTGCAATAAGAACTTGCACAACATCTTTTGTCCTACCATCTCGCTACAAATGGTGCCAAAAGGAACTTATGGAGATTAAGGTGCTCCTGTCAAAGGGCACCGGAACAAAGCAATAAACTCAATGGATACATGGAATCCTCAAATTATGGACCATCCCCTTTGGTGTCCCAAGCTGTCACCTTTGGGATCGCCGGTTCCGGACCATAATAGGTGCAAACAACTCATAGATAGGATCAAGAACACAAATATATTCATGCAAACACATAGGGTTCAGATCTGAAAACATGGCACTCGGGCCCAAAGTGACAAGCATTAAGAGCAACAAGTTGAAGCAAAGATGATAAACACCAAAGTAGATGATAGGCAACATGCCCCCAACAATCTGATAAACTATTACATGATCTAACTCATCCAATCCCTACCATCCCCTTTGCCTACAGCAGGGAATTACTCACACATGGAAGGAGAAGTCATGGAGGGAGGATGGAGTGGTGATGATGATGACGATGGCGACGATCTCCCCTCTCCGGAGGCCAAATCAGCCTCCAGATTAGCCCTCCCGAAGAAGAACAGAGGGTGGCGGCGGCTCCGCGATGGAAACTGGAAAAACGACTTCTGTTCTGGGGTTTCCTCGCCACGGGAATAAATAGGAGCCAAGGTAGGGCACCAGAGGGGGGAGGACCCTCCCAGGCGGCCTCCTGGCGCAGCCAGGGGTGGGGCCGCGCCAGCAGGGCGCCTGGGGCCCCCCTGGCTGCCCTCTGGCCCCACTTCTGGCACAATGGCCCTTTGGGTGCGTGGATTTTCTGTGATTTTTCTTGGAATTTTCCGAGACACCTAAAAATCCATTTTCCTGCACACAATAAAACCATACACGCAGCTCTGCTGAAAACAACGTCAGTCCGGGTTAGTTTAGTTCAAATCATGCAAGAATGAGGGCAAAACAATAGCAAAAGTGTTTGGAAAAGTAGATACGTTTGAGACGTATCAGAAGCCGAAGCGCAAGTGTAGGCAGACCAAGGCATACACGGCGGCCGAGGACAAGCTCCTTTCTAAGTGTTGGAGGTACATTGGGCAAGAACCCAAGATCGGTGCCGAACAAAAGGCATCAACCCTTTGGACTCGTGTCCACCGTGAGTTCCATGAGCGCAAGAAGTTTCCGTCGTACCAATTGCAAAGCACGCGCGGGTGGGTGTCCATTTCGAAGCGTTGGAAGGTGATCCAATAAGAGTGCAACAAGTTTTGTGCCACCCTTGAGAGCATCAAGGCACGCCCCGTGAGAGGCATCGGCATGCAAGACATGGTATGCTAGCAAGCGCCCTTCTTTGTGTCATTCCGTTTATGCTTACATGTCCATTTCCATTTGCCAATATGCTTGCATGCAATTCATTTGTTGGCATCCCAAGCTTTGGAGGCATTCAAGGTCCAACACGTTGGCAAGTCTTTCAACTTCTCGCATTGTTGGAGGGTCCTCAAAGACGAGGAGAACTTCAAGGAGCAATATGCCGCCCTCGTGTCACATGGGGGGGAGAAGGTCGTGGAGGAGGTTGGCGAGGGCGAGAAGGCACGACCATGGGGCAAGACCAATTCCAAGAAGGAGGACATGCGGGATGCGGCGTTGATCGCCTTGATCACAAGCGTGGAGGACATGATGACCAAGAACGACTCAAGGGAGGAGAAGCGCTGGCGAGACAAGGAAGAGCAAATGAACGCCTTCATGGAGATCCAAAGGAGGAGGCTTGCGATGGATGCGGACAAGCAAGCCAAGATGCTTGAGATGGAGGCGGAGAAGCAAGCCAAGATGCTAGAGACCGATGCTGCCAATGCCAAGACCAAGGCGAAAGAAGTGGGTCTCGCTAGCATGATGACGGGGGTGGATATCACGAAGGTGGATCTCAACACCGTGTCGCCAAGGAAGAGGCAGTGGTTCGAGAAGATGCAAGCTGACATGCTCAAGTTCAACAACGAGTGACCTATGGCGGCGAGCGACATCCTTTTTTGTATGCTGGCAAGTATGTTGGCATGACCACGGCCGTGATGGCGTGGTCAAACTCCCGCCCTTTTTGTGTGCTGACATGTGTGTTGGCCGCTGGCAGGTGCACCAGCTAAGCTGTGTGGCGTTTTGGCCGCTGGCATGATCTATGGCTACGGACCTTTTTTTAAAAGGACAGTGATACGTTTCCAACATATCTATAATTTTTTATTGTTCCATGCTATTATATATTCTGTTTTGGATGTTTAATGGGCTTTATTATACACTTTTATATTATTTTTGGGACTAACCTACTAACCCAAGGCCCGGTGCAGATTGTTGTTTTTTTGCCTATTTCAGGGTTTCGCAGAAAAGGAATATCAAACGGAGTCCAAACGGAATGAAACCTTTGGGAGAGTTATTTTTGGAACCGTATCTTCACGGAAGACTTGGAGTACACGCGAGGGAACGAAGGAGGTGGTCACGAGGGTCCAGGGCGCGCCCCCTCCTACTAGGCGCGCCCCCACCCTCGTGGGCCCCCTCTGGCTCCCCCGATGTCCTTCTTCCTCCTATATATACCCATGTACCCTAAAAACATCGAGGCAACAGAGAAAACCTTAATTCCACCGCCGCAACCTTCTGTTCCCGTGAGATCCCATCTTGGGGCCTGTTCCGGAGCTCCACCGGAGTGGGGATCTACCACAGAGTGCTTCTACATCAACACCATAGCCTCACCATGAGTTGTGAGTAGTTTACCACAGACCTTCGGGTCCATAGTTATTAGCTAGATGGCTTCTTCTCTCTTTTTGGATCTCAATAGAAAGTTCCCCTCGATCTTCGGGGAGATCTATTCGATGTAATCTTTTTGCGGTGTGTTTGTCGAGATCCGATGAATTGTGGGTTTATGATCAAGATTATCTACGAGAAACTTTTGGTTCTTTTCTAAAATCTTTTATGTATGATTATAATATCCTTGCAAGTCTCTTCGAATTATTGGTTTGGTTTGGCCTACTAGATCTATAGTTCTTGCAATGAGAGAAGTGCTTGGCTTTGGGTTCAATCTTGCGGTGTCCTTTCCCAGTGACAGCAGGGGCAACAAAGCACGTATTGTATTGTTGCCATCGAGGATAAAAAGATGGGGTTTATATCATATTGCTTGATTTTATCCCTCTACATCATGTCATCTTGCTTAAAGCATTACTCTGTTCTTATGAACTTAATACTCTAGATGCATGCTGGATAGCGGTCGATGTGTGGAGTAATAGTAGTAGATGCAGAATCATTTCGGTCTACTTGTCACGGACGTGACGCCTATATATAATGATCATGCCTAGATATTCTCATAATTATTCGTTTTTCTATCAATTGCTCGACAGTAATTTGTTCACCCACCGTAGAATTCTGCTATCATGAGAGAAGCCACTAGTGAAACCTATGGCTCCCGGGTCTATTCTCAACATATTAATCTTTCATCTACTTTACTTTTTTTTATTTACTTTATGTTCTTATATCAAAAATACCAAAAATATTATACTCCCTCCGTCCCAAAATAAGTGACTCAACTTTGTACTAGCTTTAGTACAAACTTAGTACAAAGTTGAGTCACTTATTTTGGGACGGAGGGAGTACTATCCTATCTATCATATCTCACTTTCGTAAGTGACCATAAAGGGATTGACAACCCCTTATCGTGTTGGCTGCGAAGTTATTATTTGTTTGTGCAGGTGCGAGGGACTCGCGCGTGGTCTCCTACTGGATTGATACCTTGGTTCTCAAAAACTGAGGGAAATACTTACGCTACTGTGCTGCATCACCCTTTCCTCTTCGAGGGAATACAACGCAAGCTCGAGAAGTAGCAGGAAGAATTTCTGGCGCCGTTGCCGGGGAGACTTACGCAAAAGTCATATACCAAGTACCTATCACAATCCCTTATCCTTCGCAATACATTATTTGCCTCTCGTTTTCCTCTCCCCCACTTCACCCTTTGCCGTTTTATTCGCCCTTTTTCAGTTCGCCTTTCTGTTTACTTGTGTTGTTATGTGCCCTCTATTAGCTTGCATCTTCGCTTGCTAAATTATGGATCCTCGTCCACTTGCTAATCTTTTTAAGAGATCCAATTATGATGAACCAATTGCTACTAGGTTGTGTGCACTAGATTATCTTTGTGGGGTTTTGCTTGAAATTCATGAATCTGGAAATTGTGAGGAATTGTTAAAAGAAAAAGTGATTCATGATAGCTCCTTAAATAAAAAGCATGATTGCAATGATTTTATTAATGTCAATTGTGTTAATGATATGCAGAACCCTAAGCTTGGGGATGCTAGTATTGCTATGTCCACTACTTGTTGCAATGATCATGATTGGGGTGATTCTTCTCATGATCTTGAAAATTTATTTAAGCCCCATGATATATATGATATTGATAGTAATGTTTATAATATTGAAAGTGGATTCGGAAGAGTGTCAACTTTAGATCCCACATATTTGGACAATGTTCAATCTTATGAATTTTTTGATAAAAGTGGGTTTGGAGAGGTCATGACTTTAGTTAATGTTAATCCCACTATTTTGGAAGAGTGTCAACTTCGTATGCATGTGGATCGTGTTGAGAATATGTTATGTGATAGCTATATTGTTGAATTTGCTTATGATCCTACATGAAATTATTATGATAGAGGAAAACATGGTTGTAGAAATTTTCATGTTACTAAATTACCTCTCGTTATGTTGAGATTGCTATTCTTTCTTTCTTCTTCCTTGCATATGCTAGATCTTATTTGTCTTGCGAATTTGTTTGCCTATAAAATGCCTATGCATAGGAAGTATGTTAGACTTAGATGTGATTTTCACGTGCTATGTGATGCTCTTTTTGTACTTCAAGTCTTGTCTTTCATGTGAGCATCATTGAGTTCTCAAGCCTATCTTAATGGCTTTAAAGAAAGAGCTTGTTGGCAGGCAACCCAATTTTATTTTCTATGTTTTTGCTTCTGTTTAGGAATAAATATTGCATCTAGCTTCTATTTAGATGTGGTTTTGTGTTTCAATTAGTTTTTGTGCCAAGTAGAACCTTTGGGAAGACTTGTGTGAAGTTTATATGATCATGTTGTAAAAAAACAGAAACTTTAGCGCTCACGAGATTAGCTACCATATTTGACTGGAGAGTGCTATTTAGTTGATTCTTTTTGCAGATGATTAATAGACAAATTCCTCACGTTTACCAATTTATTTCAAATTTTTTGGAGTTACATAAGTATTCGAAAGTTACAGATTACTACAGACTGTTCTGTTCTTGACAGATTCTGTTTTTCGTGTGTTGTTTGCTTATTTTGATGAATCTATGAGTAGTATCGGAGGGTATGAATCATAGAGAAGTTGGAATACAGTAGGTTTAACACCAATATAAATAAAGAATGAGTTCATTACAGTACCTCTGAGTGGTGGTTTGTTTTCTTATACTAACGGAGCTCACGAGATTTTTGGCTAAGTTCTGTGTTGTGAAGTTTTCAAGTTTTGAGTATGGCTTTGATGGACTATAGAACAAAGAGTGACAAGAGCCTAAGCTTGGGGATTCCCAAGTCACCCCAAGGTAAAATTCAATGACAACCAAAAGCCTAAGCTTGGGGATGCCCCGGGAAGGCATCCCCTCTTTCGTCTTCATCTATCGGTAACTATACTCGGGACTATATTTTTATTCACCACATGATATGTGTTTTGCTTGGAGCGTCATGTATGATTTGATTCTTTGCTTTTTGGTTTGCCACAATCATCCTTTCCAGACACACCTTTTGAGAGAGATAAATATGGTTTAGAATTTATTAGAATACTCTATGTGCTTCACTTATATCTTTTGAGCTAGATAGTTTTGCTCTAGTGCTTCACTTATATCTTTTAGAGCACGGTGTAGAAATTGTTGATCTCTTATGCTTCACTTATATCTATTTTAGAGTCTTTTAGAAGAGCATGGCAATGTGCTTTGGTTATAAAACTAGTCCTAACATGATAGGCATCCAAGATGAATATAGTAAGAACTTTCATATATAGTGCATTGAATATGATGAGAAGTTTGATACTTGATGATTGTTTTGAGATATGAGGATGGTGATATTAGAGTCATGCTAGTGGAGTAATTATGAATTTGAGAAATACTTGTGTTAAAGTTTGTGATTCCCGTAGCATGCATGAATGGTGAACTGCTATGTGATGAAGTTAGAGCATGAAGTATTTATTGAGTGTCATCCTTTGTGCGGAGGTCGGGATCGCGCGATGGTTAACTCCTACCAACCCTTCCCCTAGGAGCATGCGTTGATTACTTTGTTTTGATGACTCGTAATTTTTTGCAATAAGTATATGAGTTCTTTATGACTAATGTTGAGTCCATGGATTATACGCACTCTCACCCTTCCAACATTGCTAGCCTCTCTTGTACCGCACACTTCTCGCCGGTACCATACACCCACCATATATCTTACTCAAAACAGCCACCATACCTACCTATCATGGCATTTCCATAGCCATTCCGAGATATATTTCCATGCAACTTTCCACCGCTCCGTTCATATGACACGCTTCTTATTGTCATATTGCCATGCATGATCATGCAGTTGACATCGTATTTGTGGCAAAGCCACCATGCATAAATTCTCATACATGTCACTCTTGATTCATTGCACATCCCGGTACACCGCCGGAGGCATTCACATAGAGTCATATTTTGTTCTAGCTTCGAGTTGTAATCTTTGAGTTGTAAGTAAATAAAAGTGTGATGATCTTCATTTTTAGAGCATTGTCCCATGTGAGGAAACAAGAAAAAACAAAAAAAGAGGGGAAAGGCCAAAAAGAAAAGTGATGGCCCAAAAATAATATAGAGAGGGGCTAAATAAAAAAAGAGAGGAGAGACCCTCCAAAAAATGAGAGAAAAGAGAGAAGGGACAATGCTACTATCCTTTTCCACACTTGTGCTTCAAAGTAGCACCATGATCTTCATGATAGAGAGTCTCTTGTTTTATCACTTTCATATACTAGTGGGAATTTTCATTATAGAACTTGGCTTGTATATTCCAACGATGGGCTTCCTCGGATGCCCTAGGTATTCATGAGCAAGCAAGTTGGATTCACACCCACTTAGTTTCTTTTGATGAGCTTTCATACACTTATAGCTCTAGTGCATCTGTTGCATGGAAATTCCTACTCACAAACATTGATATCTATTGATGGGCATCTCCATAGCCCATTGATACGCCTAGTCAATGTGAGACTATCTTCCTCCTTTTTGTCTTCTCCACAACCACCACTCTATTCCACATATAGTGCTATATCCATGGCTCACGCTCATGTATGAAAGTTGAAAGGTTTGAAAAAATTTGAGTATGAAAACAATTGCTTGGCAGAAACCGGGGTTGTGCATGATATGAATATTTTGTGTGATGAAGAGGGAGCATAGCCACACTATATGATTTTGTAGGGATAACTTTCTTTGGCCATGTTATTTTGAGAAGACATAATTGCTTTGTTAGTATGCTTGAAGTATTATTATTCTTATGTCAATATAGACTTTTGTCTTGAATCTTTCGGATCTGAACATTCATGCCACAATAAAGGAATTACATTGAAAATTATGTTGGTTAGCATTCCACATCAAAATTTCTGTTTTTATCATTTACCTACTCGAGGACAAGCAGGAATTAAGCTTGGGGATGCTTGATACGTCTCCAACGTATCTATAATTTTTTATTGTTCCATGCTATTATATATTCTGTTTTGGATGTTTAATGGGCTTTATTATACACTTTTATATTATTTTTGGGACTAAACTACTAACCTAAGGCCCGGTGCAGATTGCTGTTTTTTTTTCCTATTTCAGGGTTTCGCAGAAAAGGAATATCAAACGGAGTCCAAACGGAATGAAACATTCGGGAGAGTTATTTTTCGAACCGTATCTTCACGATAGACTTGGAGTACACGCGAGGGAACGAAGGAGGTGGCCACGAGGGTCCAGGGCGCGCCCCCTCCTACTGGGCGCGCCCCCACCCTCGTGGGCCCCCTCTGGCTCCCCCGATGCCCTCCTTCCTCCTATATATACCCATTTACCCTGAAAACATCGAGGCAACAGAGAAAACCCTAATTCCACCATCGCAACCTTCTATTCCCGTGAGACCCCATCTTGGGGCCTGTTCCAGAGCTCCGCCGGAGGGGGGATCTACCACAGAGTGCTTCTACATCAACACCATAGCCTCACCATGAGTTGTGAGTAGTTTACCACAGACCTTCAGGTCCATAGTTATTAGCTAGATGGCTTCTTCTCTCTTTTTGGATCTCAATACAAAGTTCTCCTTGATCTTCGAGGAGATCTATTCGATGTAATCTTTTTGCGATGTGTTTGTCGAGATCCGATGAATTGTGGGTTTATGATCAAGATTATCTACAAGAAATATTTGGTTCTTTTTTGAAATCTTTTATGTATGATTATAATATCCTTGCAAATCTCTTCGAATTATTGGTTTGGTTTGGCCTACTAGATCTATAGTTCTTGCAATGAGAGAAGTGCTTGGCTTTGGGTTCAATCTTCTGGTGTCCTTTCCCAGTGACGGCAGGGGCAGCAAGGCACGTATTATATTGTTGCCATTGAGGATAAAAAGATGGGGTTTATATCACATTGCTTGAGTTTATCCCTCTACATCATGTCATCTTGCTTAAAGCATTACTCTGTTCTTATGAACTTAATACTCTAGATGCATGTTGGATAGCGGTCGATGTGTGGAGTAATAGTAGTAGATGCAGAATCGTTTCGGTCTACTGGTCACGGACGTGATGCCTATATATAATGATCATGCCTAGATATTCTCATAATTATTCGTTTTTCTATCAATTGCTCGACTATAATTTGTTCACCCATCGTAGAATTCTGCTATCATGAGAGAAGCCACTAGTGAAACCTATGGCCCCGGGGTCTATTCTCAACATATTAATCTTTCATCTACTTTACTTTGCTTTATTTACTTTCTGTTCTTATATCAAAAATACAAAAAATATTATACTATCCTATCTATCAGATCTCACTTTCGTAAGTGATCGTAAAGGGATTGACAACCCCTTATCGCGTTGGCTGCGAAATTCTTATTTTTTGTGCAGGTGCGAGGGACTCGCGCGTGGTCTCCTACTAGATTGATACCTTGGTTCTCAAAAACTGAGGGAAATACTTACGCTACTGTGCTGCATCACCCTTTCCTCTTCGAGGGAATACAACGCAAGCTCGAGAAGTAGCAGACAGCGATCTGCGCCGGTGTGCCGACCCAACTGTTGGGCCGGTCCAGCCCCAGCCATCAGATCTGGCCCCCCGAGCCGTCAGATCCCTTCGTCCCCAACCTCCCATCTTCAACCTCTAGCACGGGAAAGAGAGAGGCCTGCCTCGCATGCGTCGACCGCCCCGCCTCGCGTCCTCATCACCGGTCGCCCTCATCGCCGGTCGCCGCCCTCGCCCATGGTCGCCTTCGTGCGTTTCTCACCTCTGTGGATGCAGCAGCGTGCGCCCATGGTTGCAGCCTTGTAGCTCCGGTGCCACCGCTCGCAATTCCAGTGCACGACGGCAATGCTCCGGTGGTGACGGTTCGCCGGACACAGTGCCTCGACGGTTGCAACTTCTCTGATTCTGCAGGGTTGTAGCAAAAAAAAGTTAGTTCCAGCAAAAATCAAATACAGTGGTAGAAAAAATCGGGGCTAGTTCCAACAAAAATCAGATGCGGTGGTAGCAAAAATTATGGCTTGTTCCAGCAAAATCAAAAGAAGGTAGTAGCAAAATTCGGGGTTGGTTCCAACAAAAATCAGATACGATGGTAGCAAAATTCTGGCTGGTTCCAAGCAAAATCAAAAGAAGTTAGTAGAAAAAATCGGGGTTGGTTCCAACAAAAAACAAATACGGTGATAGCAAAAAATCTGGCTGGTTCCAGCAAAATCAAAAGAAGTTAGTACCAAAAATCGGGGCTGGTTCCAACAAAAAACAAATACGGTGGTAGCAGAAAATCTGGCCGGTTCCAGCAAAATCAAACACGATTCCAGCAAAAACAAATCAATAAAATAGCAGCTTATTCTCCGCCACCGCCATCTCCGCCAGCCACCACCATCGCCGGCTGAAGCAAAAATCCTGTTGGACGGGGTTCAGCGCCGCACATCGTTGGGTTCCCGCATACTAGGACTAGATGGGGAGTGTGGTGATGTAGCAACGCTGCCGTGGTGGTGGGCTGTAGGTGCGCCGGCGCCGGGGAGACGGGGAGGTCTGAGGAGAGAAGAGGAGGCGAGCTCGGTGGAGAAATCAGAGACGGAAGCAAAGATGAAGGAATGAGTGGATGAAGTCGCGAGTTAAGAGATAAGGGAAGAAAAAAAGAAAGCGATGCGGTTTGGCCAGCGTAACGTGGCATGTGCGCGCAACCCCAACGCGCATCGCTAGCGAGGCGACCGACCGAAGTTTCAACCGGCTCGCCGATCGTAAACGTTTCCTTTTTTTAAAATTTGCATGCGGACATGAAATGGGTCGCAGCCGTTGGGCGCACTGCCGACCCAAATCTTATACAGAGCAGTCCCTGAGCGGGCGGCCAACACAAACAGACAAAAAGCGGACAAAGGCGCAGTCTGTTTGGATCGCTGCGTTGGAGCATGCAAGGAGGATGCGCAGTCCGTTTGGATCAGTGTGTTGGAGCATGCAAGGAGGATGAAGTGTCGTTCGCAGGTTGTGCATAAGAGCATCTCCAACCGTTCGGCCCCCCAGGGCGCCTAAAAAGAGCGGCCTGGGGGCGAACCGGCGCTAGCTCGGCCCCTGGGGGCGACCTAGCTCCCAGTCACGCCCCCATGCGCCGGCCCTAGGATGCGGAAAATTCGAACTTGGTCGTTCCCGCTCATCACAAAAGACGCCAAAAATCCGGCGATCACAAGTCACAGTTCGGCGATCGGATGTAGTCTGGCATACAAAAACAGAGCGCCGCAAGTTCGCGTGCGCAACGAATCACTCGGCGGGGTCTGCTCCAGGCGTCGGCGGAGTCAGCGTGCGCGGGCTCGGCGGTGTCGGAGCTGCTTCGGTGCTGGGCGGTGTTGGCGCGGCTTCGGTGCTGCTGGGCGGCGACGTGGAGGCGTCATCATTCGGGCTTGGCGTCGACGTGGCCGTGGGTGCGGGAGTTGGCGTCGTCGCCAGCTGGTTCAGGATGAGGCCGCGCTCCACCATGTACCACGCCTTGAGCTGCTCGTCGTTGCTCTGGAGCATGTCCGCCCCGCCCATCAGAAAAGCCATGTCGGTGTTCCTCTTCTTCGCGGCGACGTTGGTCCGGAGCAGGTCGACGTTGGTCCGGAGTAGGTCGAGCTTGATGGTGCTGTTCGTCATCAGCAACGACCACCGCGCCGCGGTTTTCTCTTCACGCAGGACGGCCCGGGCCTGTGCGTCGGCGAGGCAATGCTCGATGGACTCCTGCACTCGCGCGGTAGCCGCGTCGGCTTGTTTCCCCTTCTTGGTCCCTTTGTGGCCGTCCGGCCGCCCGTGTGACGCGCCCGGAGTCGGCGCGTCCGGCTTGTATGTCTCCTTGGCCTTGTCGAGGGTGCGCCGGACTTCCGCCCACTTCTCGCACTTATCAATGCGCTTGTAAACGTGGAGGTACTTGAAGTCGGCGTCGAGGTTGTCACGCCGATACATGGCGAACATGCGCAGCAACTGCGCAGAGGAACAAACAGTTGGCGGGCGTAGATGACGAAGAGAGGCGGGCGAACGGCGTGGCATACGTGATCCTCAACGCTTGCGCCGCTCTCCGGGCGAGACGCGACGTGACGCCCGGGAAATCAAGCTACAGTAATTCCCTACTAATGATGCCGCATCACCACGATTACTGTCGTTAATCTCGCGTTGATCCAAACCAGTTCAAATTCAAGTTTTAAAATTAAGTCAAACAATTAATGTTTCCAAATGTCAAAACTAAAATGTTCAAATTGTGGCCAATAATCATCTGCAAATATTGGTGGTGATCCTACAATTTTTATAAGATATTAAATGCCCTAAAATATTTTAAACAGTGCCAAGATAACAATTGATATACTTTTCAAATTTATGAAGATTACAAACTAATTTATTTTACCTCTCAGACTTTTGTGGCAAGGTATAATATTGCCTCACTAATTATGGGCTAAGTCTCATGTTTTATAAAACACAAATAATATTGTAGGTAAATAGAAAACAGTGGAAAAAGAAAAGAAAAACAGAAGACGTCTAGCTAAAAAAAGGGAGAAAATAGGAGGACCTAAATCTACTGTGCACTTTGGCCCATCTAGCAGGTTACCCAGGCCTAGCCCATCTATCTCTCCTTCAACCTCACCTACAGGAGCTTGTGCGTGGCGCACATCCAGGGCACCATGGCCATGGATGCCCTCCACGTCACCCCCTGGCCCTATATGGGTGCCCCCCCCCGAAACCCTAGCTCACACTCATCCATTCCCCCCTCTTTCCCCCATCGGGCCCCTCCTGTTCTTCGCGAAATTGATCTCGAAATCACCCACGGTCATCGCTGCATCTTCGTCGTTGATGCGTCCATCGGCCGCTCCGGCGTGCGGGAGTACGTCCTCGAGGTCCACCGCCCTCGTCTTCATCCATTCTGGGTGCCTCATCAGCCCGGGGAGCCGCGTAGCTGACGCAGTCTTCATCTTCTTCCTCCGGCCGTCGCATCTCGCATCACCATTGCTGCTGCTCCGAGTCGTCCCCTGCTTCCCCGGCCTCGCCTTTGTAATTGCGGTGAGCTCCTCTTCCGAACCCCCCCCCCTTTCCCTGCCTTAATTTATTGCCGTTGGGGCCTCCCCCACGCTCGACCGCCATGGCCAACACATGCGCCTGCGCCCGCACAACCTCGCGCACCCACGCGGTGTTCGCGCTCCCGACCACCACGCACGCGTTGTCCCGCGCCTGGTCGGGCCCGCCGCTCGCCGCTGCCTGTGGCTCGTGTTGCGTCGCCGCCGCCGCTGCCTAGCGTTGCTGCTGCTCTCAACTGCTGCGCTACTGCTTGGTCGCTCCCATGCGGCCCCGTCAGACTCGCCCAGCGCCTCACCTCCAGCGCGAGCCGCCCCGCGTCTCACCTCCAGCACGGGTCGCCCGCTCCCGTGTGAGCTGTTGGGCCTGGCCGCCGGAGCCTTGTGCCCGTGCGTGTCCAGCCGGCCCTTTGCTAGCTTAGGGGATAATCCCCAATTAGATAAATAGCCTATTAGTGCTAACTCCCCCCTAAATAGCCTATCACATCCGGCCCCATCGTCTAATTAAACTACATTTAGCTAACTGGATATTTTACAAACAATAACATGTGGGCCCCCTATACAGTTTGACCAGTCAAACTGTTGACTTAGCTGACCAGTCTATGACAAGTGGGCCTTGTTTACCTTGTTGACTAGTCAACAGTTGACTGGTCAACTGCTCACTGGACTAGTTGACTGGGTCAATCCAGCCCTCTGGTCCCACCAGTAAGCCACTGTGGCTAGCTGCAGCTAGGTGTAAAAAGTATATTTTGTTTTTAATTCGAAATAATAATAACCTCAAAATTATTTAAAACTTCAAAAATTAATATAAAATAATCTGTAACTCGGATGAAAATAATTTATATATGAAAGTTGCTCAGAACGACGAGACGAATCCGAATACGCGGTCCGTTCGTCCGCCACACATCTCTATCATACCGAACATGCAACATTCCCCTCTGTTTCATCTGCCCGAAAATGCCTAACACCGGGAATACTTTCTCGGATGTTATTCCTCTTCGTCTGCATCACCGAGCACCGCGTTAGGTCACACGTAGCACCGCCTTTTGCCATGTTATGCTTTGTGATGATATTGTTTGCTCTGTTTTTTAGTTTTTTCCCTTCGTTGCTTATTTTCAGTAGACTCCGATACTGTGATAGACCCCGAGACCATTGATGCTTCGGTGTTCGACTACGGCTACGCTTCCGAAGATTCCTTTCGTCTGCAGGGCTTCCAGGCAAGCCCCCCCCCCCC
>LR738713.1:631214416-631230681 GCA_902687465.1 Secale cereale | reverse complement strand
GATCACCAGATATCGCCTATTCTCCTCCCTCTTACTCTTGCATTAGTTTACTACTGTTGTTGATTCGATAACTCCTATTCTGATGCATAGCCTGTCATTGTTGCTACCACTATTGATACGTTTACCTGTTATCCTAATGCTTAGTATAGGATGCTAGTATTCCATCAGTGGCCCAACATCCTTGTCTGTCTGCCATGCTATACTATTGGGCCGTGATCACCTCGGGTGGTGATCACGGGTATATACTATATACATACTTTACATGATACATGATGTGACTAAAGTCGGGTCGGCTCATTGAGTACCCGCAAGTGATTCGATGTGGGGGCTGAAAGGACAGGTGGCTCCATCCAGGTAGTGATGGGCCTGAGTTCTCGACGGCCCCCCGAGTGGATCTTTGTGGCGGAGCGACAGGGCAGGTTGAGACACCCAGAGGAGAGGTGGTCTGGCCCTGGTCGTTGTCCGCGGTTATTTCATAATAACACGCTTAACAAGTTTGGATATTTGATCTGAGTCTGGCCGTTGGCCTATACGCACTAACCAGCTACGTGGGAATAGTTATGGGTACTCGACGTCGTGGTATCAGCCGAAGCCTTTTTGACGTCAGCAATTGAGCGGCGCGCGCCGGGTTGGACCGTGTAATGCAACTTCCTTAGTAATGGAGGTTGCTAGGTCTGCTCACCGGCCGCGTACGCAACGTGCAGGTGTGCGTTGGGCGATGGGCCCGGACCCCTGCGCGCCTAGGACTTAGACCGGCGTGCTGACCTCTCTGTTGTGCTTAGGTAGGGTTGTGACGTGTTGATCTTCCGAGGCCGGGCATGACCCTAGAAAGTGTGTCCGGCCAAATGGGATCAAGCGTGCTGGGTTATGTGGTGCACCCCTGCAGGGAAGTTAATCTATTCGAATAGCCGTGTCCCTCGATAAAAGGACGACCCGGAGTTGTATTCTGACCTCATGACAACTAGAACCAGTTACTTAATAAAACACACCCTTACAAGTTCCAGATATAACTCGGTGGTTGCTCTCTCACAGGGTGATGTGCGGGAGGATCGCCGGGTAGGTTATGCTATACAATGTTACTTGGTGAACTTACCATCTACTCCCTTCTACTGCTGCAAGACGGAGGCTGCGAGAAGCGAGGATACTTGTTACTTTCTAGCTACCCTCATCTTCTGCTGCAAGATGGAGGTTACGAGAAGCGTAGTCTTCGATTGGATTAGTTATCCCCCTCTTATTCAGGCATTCTGCAGTTCAGTCCACAGATATTACCCCTTTACACAGATACCATTGCATATGTAGTGTAGATCCTTGCTTGTGAGTACTTTGGATGAGTACTCACGGTTGCTTTTCTCCCCCTTTTTCCCCTTTTGTCCCTTCTTCTCGGATGACGCAACCAGATGGTGGAGTCCAGGAGCCAGATGATCCCGATGATGTTTCTACATGGAGTTCGGCTTCGAGGAGTAGTTAGGAGGTCCCAGGCAGGAGGCCTTGCCTTTTCGATCGTTGTTACATTTGTGCTGGCCTTCTTAAGGCAAACTTGTTTAACTTATGTCTGTACTCAGATATTATTGCTTCCGCTGACTCTTGTGTTTTCGAGCTTTTGTATTCGAGCCCTCGAGGCCCCTGGCTTGTAATATAAAGCTTGTATTATTCTAAGTTTGTGTCTAGAGTTGTGTTGTGATATCTTCCAGTGAGTCCCTGATCTTGGTCGTACACATTTGCGTGCATGATTAGTGTACGGTCAAATCGGGGGCGTCACAAGTTGGTATCAGAGCCGACTGCCTGTAGGAATCCCCCTTTCCAACTCCTTGGCCGAATTTGAGTCTAGTATTTGAAAAACAAAATTTACTAACTTGTTGTGTGGCTTACGGGCCCACAGCACCATTGGGTGGTATTAGGATCTTTGCCTCCTCGTCTATACTCTGGGACTCTGATCTCTCTTCTATTCGGGATAAATGAATTTTGCAAAATCTAACATTAGGATCTCGTTATCATTTTCACCCGGAGAACACCTTATTACCGATGATCGTCTGCTGCACCAGAAGACCCTGAAGATACTCTCCGTTGTTAACCCGAAAACTTGTGCTCATCACCTTTGCAATTCACTGCCACCGATATATCGCTATGGATATCTGCATGCACTTGCCATTCTCATGATCATTCCTCGTCGCTCTTGTTGTTACAAGATGCCTCGAAATATTCTCCCTTGTCCCGACAATCCTTTGAGTTTACTGTCTGGCAGTTTTATTTCGCATGAAAACCCTGACGGTTATTTCCTCACAATTATCGAGGATTCGTTCTTCTCAATTGTTCCATGTGTCTCACAAAATTCTTCGGAATACTTTTTGATCTTTCGAAAATCCTCTGCAGCCTGTTACTCTGGAAATTCTTGCCTGCTTGCATTATGGTTAATTTCATATGACTAGTAGGCTTCGTCAACATCCCTTGTCTTAGCAATTTTGAGCCTATTGATTCAATGTGTGCATATGCACGCAGTCATCGGTTATCCTCTTAAAAAAAATATCTTTCCGGCTCAGACGTCATTCCGGACATGAGTTGGTTCTCGGAAATTCAAACCTTTATTGATTGTCCAACTAAGTGTCTTCAACTTATCCATCCTTGTTCAGAGCGTCTGCTTCTGATCCTTCGTTTTGGAAACCATAATTTCATTCTATTTAAGCATCAGACTAATCAGGAGATTCCTGAATCTGGTGCCTCTGCATTCTTTCTTCCTCTAAGTGAGTACCGATACTCACATCAGCTCCGTTGTGGAACGCCCGATCCATTGTTGGATTGTTGTCCGACAGTGTCCTTCATATTCAATCACCTCGTGAGTTCTTCCCCTGATACATAATGCCTTTGGTAAATTGTATCCTCTGCTTGGCCAACCATGCTCTGCTTTCGAGCTGGTGTATTTACTTTTGAATCTTGTGGTATATGTTACTAAGATGCCCGATGGGTTGAACCAATGCATTCCCCTAATCTGTGAGAACCCGAAGGTTTTCACAAGTCATACTCTTTCAGTGTTCTACCAGATAAAATTCCAACACTACAGTTTTATCAAAGCGAGAGGTGAATGAAATGATTTGCATTAAAGAAGTGGGAGTCGACCTTGAACTTCTGGTCATGCCCATGAAAATGAAGTAGACCGTCTCGGAAGCTTCTTGCCAAATGATTGTCTAGCTGTATGATTCTTTCGGTATTCTTGAATTGATTCCTTACAGTTATGGTTCCGACCATGCTGTCCTTATTCAATATATCTGGAATAAATCCATTCCAAGCCTCGTCAATTTTTGACAAGGTTAAAGCATCTACTGTCATAGGTCAATGACCTAGTTCAACTTCTATCGTGTTCTACCTTCGAGTTTTACCCTCTGATATCTCGAGGATATCATGCCTTTGCACTACACCTTTTGAAATTTTGATGAAGTAACACCTTTGCTTGTCGTAATCACTCTACGGGTTCTAGGTTGCCGTCAACCGAGGACACCGTTTAGTAAATCAAATCTGCTCTAAAAATTCAACACCCCTAGTAGATGTTACTGGGAAATTTTTAAACTCAAGCTGGTTTATTCCTAGACTATCGGGTACGTCCCTTGTCTAGCTATCTTTGACTGTGCTACCTCGTCCTTCTTTGGTGCACAAATTCTTCAGAGATTGAGCACAACTTACGTCGAGCTTTCAGCATCTGGTTGCTTGTTCAGTAAGGCGACTTTGATTCCGAGCTTACATCTTTTATATTGATCCAATAACTTGCCACTTCGTCATTCCCTTGCTTGACGCAGCCGATCTTCGATTGCATCCTCTTGAAACCTCCCGACCAATGTGTCGTGATCACCTTTAACACGTTGACTTCTTCTGAGACATCAACGGAGTTTATGATGAGAAATACCCTCCTTGTCCTTGATGATTTTTATTATCATCGACAACACCCTTGACTCCCTTTCATCGCAAACTTGTCCACATTATGAATACAACTTGCTCTCCAGCTAGTGTTGTGTTCTGCCTTGAAGTATTTCTGTCCTTTATATCGAGAATGTTGTGGGGATTGCTTCACCTCTTAGAGAATCTCAGTATGATGATACTTCTCACCATCACCATTCTTCCTTGGTCCCCGTGTTGTTTTTAACCGGGATACCAATATACTAACGATGATGTTTGAGTTCTATACTTCTAGCAACCCTATTGCTATGAAGTTAACGATCGGCAGTTCATTCTTAGACGGTTGGTTATAGAATCGTCACTCTAACATTGATCTTGCTGCCTTAGGTCATATTTCGGGCACACCTTTCAAGTTTCAACTAATGATTAATGGCGTATGTTTTCCTCAAGCATACAACATGATATCCTTTGAATTAACAAGTGTCATATTCTTGTTCACATTATTGTGGAAATCCATCCGTTTGGAATTCTCGATAAATTGACGCTGAGCCCATCAGCCACCTCCTCGCCCTCTCCTTGGTTTAATGATGAACTATTGTTTCGGGAACCCGCTCCCATAGTTCATTCCCGAGAATCTTGCAAGGTCATTTCGTCGATTTGTGTTGCACCTTTTCTTCTCAAACATCCTGAGTCTGAGGTATCATGACACCAATCGGATCTGTATCTCGGTCAGATATGATGGTTGGGACAACTTTCCAGTAGTTATAATGTTGGTCCTTTGTTGACCCGGTATTATGATGTCATGCCTAGCACCCTTGGCTGGAGGACCTATCATTATAATTTCTTTTGCAATGATAACCATTCTTCCAGGAGGAAATTGTAAGACTTACTTTATAAGTTGCTCTTGATGAATCCTTTGTGTATCCAAGTCCGACCTTTGCTTCAATACCATGTCAATGCTATCTCGAAGCATGTCTGTGGTACTACGATTCTCAACAAGTGCATTTGAAGCGCGATGATAAATGTTTCTTGGTTAGTTATCCAAACACCGTTGTATGCGTAACATCTTGATTAATCCTAGCCTCCTTATCTGAATGGTTGGGTACTTGCTCTCCTACCCTGTATGCCATGTTCTTCTTGTCCATGGGAAGGATATACTCCTTTTAATTGTGTGTAATCATAATTTTCCTTTTCATGTGTTTTTTTAACCTTTCTTTGATCTACATATAATCTAAGCAGTAATATTTTTCTGCTTATGTAAACACCTTGGTGTACAACTCTGTCAGTAAGACCTTGATTCTATTGTTGATAACATCCTGGTACTACTGCTAGAGGAGAACTTTGCCTGTTGGTCCGCCTCGTTTCAATGAGCGGGAAAATGGTTCTCTTCGTTCCTCGTCCTTGGTACCGACATTGTTGTTGACATAGCTGACAAGCTACCCACTCACATGCCTCCCTGTCGTGGCTGTGCAAGATATCACCACCCTTCCTATTTTCAACCCACATGGTGGGCCCATAACCCACAGGTCCATTGGATCGAAACTTGACTCTTCTTTACAACGCGAATTCTAATGTATCCTTTGCATCTGGCTTCGTATGTGATTCAATCTATACCATTATTTGACCTGGAATCAAACACCATCTTATTCACGTTGTTCAAGCCCCATTCCAGCTTCTGTCTAGGCATCGAATGACTGCCTACCCGTTTGAAACTTTGGTACCATCGCTTATTGTTCTCAATGCATACACTGAAATACTACTCGTAGGGTACTTCGCGTATCACTTTCTGAATTCGCCGTCAGATGCCCAGACTTCATGGAGATACGTTCCTCCAACGTTTCCCTCCTTATCGCATTCGTAGGACGATGGAGATCCCGAAGAAAGGATGACGACTTGATCACGATGACTTGAAGTAAAGAAATGAAGACATCAACGAAAGGGATCAACCTCTTCGAAAGGCCAGTCAAGACCGAGAAGACTCGTTAGGTTTTCGCTACCAGCACCCCCCTTACTCCACCGCTTAAATCTCGGGACGAGATTTCTTGTAGTGGAGGAGAATTGTGACGCCCGGGAAATCAAGCTACAGTAATTCCCTACTAATGATGCCACATCACCACGATTACTGTCGTTAATCTTGCGTTGATCCAAACCAGTTCAAATTCAAATTTTAAAATTAAGTCAAACAATTAATGTTTCCAAATGTCAAAACTAAAATGTTCAAATTGTGGCCAATAATCATCTGCAAATATTCGTGGTGATCCTGCAATTTTTATAAGATATTAAATGCCCTAAAATATTTTAAACAGTGCCAAGATAAAAATTGATATACTTTTCGAATTTATGAAGAATACAAACTAATTTATTTTACCTCTCAGACTTTTGTGGCAAGGTATAATATTGCCTCACTAATTATGGGCTAAGTCTCATGTTTTATAAAACACAAATAATATTGCAGGTAAATAGAAAACAGTGGAGAAAGAAAAGAAAAACAGAAGACGTCTAGCTAAAAAAAGGGAGAAAATAGGAGGACCTAAATCTACTGTGCACTTTGGCCCATCTAGCAAGTTACCCAGGCCTAGCCCATCTATCTCTCCTTCAACCTCACCTACAGGAGCTTGTGCGTGGCGCACATCCAGGGCACCATGGCCATGGATGCCCTCCACGTCGCCCCCTGCCCCTATATGCGTGCCCCCCCCCCGAAACCCTAGCTCACATTCATCCATTCCCCCCTCTTTCCCCCATCGGGCCCCTCCTGTTCTTCGCGAAATTGATCTCGAAATCACCCACGGTCACCGCTGCATCTTCGTCGTTGACGCGTCCATCGGCCGCTCCGGCGTGCGGGAGTACGTCCTCGAGGTCCACCGCCCTCGTCTTCATCCATTCTGGGTGCCTCATCAGCCCGGGGAGCCGCGTAGCTGACGCGGTCTTCATCTTCTTCCTCCGGCCGTCGCATCTCGCATCACCATTGCTGCTGCTCCGAGTCGTCCCCTGCTTCCCCGGCCTCGCCTTTGTAATTGCGGTGAGCTCCTCTTCCGAACCCCCCCTTTCCTTGCCTTAATTTATTGCCGTTGGGGCCTCCCCCACGCTCGACCGCCATGGCCGACACATGCGCCTGCGCCCGCACATCCTCGCGCACCCACGCGGTGTTCGCGCTCCAGGCCACCACGCACGCGTTGTCCCGCGCCTGGTCGGGCCCGCCGCTCGCCGCTGCCTGTGGCTCGTGTTGCGCCGCCGCCGCCGCTGCCTAGCGTTGCTGCTGCTCTCAACTGCTGCGCTACTGCTTGGTCGCTCCCATGCGGCCCCGTCAGACTCGCCCGGCGCCTCACCTCCAGCGCGAGCCGCCCCGCGTCTCACCTCCAGCACGGGTCGCCCGCTCCCGTGCGAGCTGCTGGGCCTGGCCGCCGGAGCCTTGTGCCTGTGCGTGTCCAGCCGGCCCTTTGCTAGCTTAGGGGATAATCCCCAATTAGATAAACAGCCTATTAGTGCTAACTCCCCCCTAAATAGCCTATCACATCCGGCCCCATCGTCTAATTAAACTACATTTAGCTAACTGGATATTTTACAAACAATAACATGTGGGCCCCCTATACAGTTTGACCAGTCAAACTGTTGACTTAGCTGACCAGTCTATGACAAGTGGGCCTTGTTTACCTTGTTGACTAGTCAACAGTTGGCTGGTCAACTGCTCACTGGACTAGTTGACTGGGTCAATCCAGCCCTCTGGTCCCACCAGTAAGCCACTGTGGCTAGCTGCAGCTAGGTGTAAAAAGTATATTTTGTTTTTAATTCGAAATAATAATAACCTCAAAATTATTTAAAACTTCGAAAATTAATATAAAATAATCCGTAACTCGGATGAAAATAATTTATATATGAAAGTTGCTCAGAACGACGAGACGAATCCGAATGCGCGGTCCGTTCGTCCGCCACACATCTCTATCATACCGAACATGCAACATTCCCCTCCGTTTCATCTGCCCGAAAATGCCTAACACCGGGAATACTTTCCCGGATGTTATTCCTCTTCGTCTGTATCACCGAGCACCGCGTTAGGTCACACGTAGCACCGCCTTTTGCCATGTTATGCTTTGTGATGCTATTGTTTGCTCTGTTATTTATTTATTTTCCCTTCGTTGCTTATTTTCGGTAGACTCCGATACTGTGATAGACCCCGAGACCATTGATGCTTCGGTGTTCGACTACGGCTACGCTTCCGAAGATTCCTTTCGTCTGCAGGGCTTCCAGGCAAGCCCCCCCCCTTGATCACCAGATATCGCCTATTCTCCTCCCTCCTACTCTTGCATTAGTTTACTACTGTTGTTGATTCGATAACTCCTATTCTGATGCATAGCATGTCATTGTTGCTACCACATATCGCCTATTCTCCTCCCTCCTCAGATCACGGACCTAGTCCGCATCATTGCTACTAACATCTTTCAACTTAGTTTTCTCTAGGAAAATAAACGGGGAGCAACATCGTGAGCTATTGATCTACAACATAGATATGCTAATACTACTAGGACTAAGTTCATGATAAATTAAAGTTCAATTTAATCATATTACTAAAGAACTCCCACTTAGATAGACATCCCTCTAGTCATCTAAATGATCACGTGATCCAAATCAACTAAACCATGTCCGATCATCACGTGAGATGGAGTAGTTTCAATGGTGAACATCTTATATTGATCATATCTACTATATGATTCACGCTCGACCTTTCGGTCTCCAGTGTTCCGAGGCCATATCTGGATATGCTAGGCTCGTCAAGTTTAACCCGAGTATTCTGCGTGTGCAAAACTGGCTTACACCCGTTGTATTTGAACGTAGAGCTTATCACACCCGATCATCACGTGGTGTCTCGGCACGACGAACTTTCGCAACGGTGCATACTCAGGGAGAACACTTATACCTTGAAATTTAGTAAGGGATCATCTTATAATGCTACCGTCGTTCTAAGCAAAATAAGAAGCATAATAAGATAAACATCACATGCAATCAAAATATGTGACATGATATGGCCATCATCATCTTGTGCTTTTGATCTCCATCTCCAAAGCACCGTCATGATCACCTTCGTCACCGGCGCGACACCTTGATCTCCATCGTAGTATCGTTGTCGTCTCGCCAACTATTGCTTCTACGACTATCGCTACCGCTTAGTGATAAAGTAAAGCAATTACATGGCGATTGCATTTCATACAATAAAGCGACAACCATATGGCTCCTGCCAGTTGCCGATAACATTACAAAACATGATCATCTCATACAAAACCGTATAACTCATCATGTCTTGACCATATCACATCACAACATGCCCTGCAAAAACAAGTTAGACGTCCTCTACTTTGTTGTTGCAAGTTTTACGTGGCTGCTACGGGCTTAGCAAGAACCGTTCTTACCTACGCATACAAAACCACAACGATGTTTCGTCAAGTATGTGTTGTTTTAACCTTCACAAGGACCGGGCGTAGCCACACTTGATTCAGCTAAAGTGAGAGAGACAGACACCCGCCAGTCACCTTTAAGCAACGAGTGCTCGTAACGGTGAAACCAGTCTCGCGTAAGCGTACGCGTAATGTCGGTCCGGGCCGCTTCATCTCACAATACCGCCGAAGTAAAGTATGACATGCTGGTAAGCAGTATGACTAGTATCACCCACAACTCATTGTGTTCTACTCGTGCATATCATCTACGCATAGACCTGGCTCTGATGCCACTGTTGGGGAACGTAGTATTTTAAAATTTTCCTACGATCACGCAAGATCTATCTACCAGATGCATAGCAACGAGAGGGAAGAGTGTGTCTACGTACCCTCGTAGACCGGAAGCGGAAGCGTCAAGTGACGCGGTTGATGTAGTCGAACTTCTTCGCGATTCAACCGATCAAGTACCGAACGTACGGCACCTCCGTGTTCAGCACACGTTCAGCTTGATGACGTCCCACGAGCTCTTGATCCAGTTGAGCTTCACGGGAGAGTTTCGTCAGCACGACGGCGTGGTGACGGATATGATGTATCTACCGGCGCAGGGCTTCTCCTAAGTACTGCGATGGTATGACCGAGGTGTGTTTCTGTGGAGGGGGGCACCGCACACGGCTGGAACAATTCAACTTGTGTGTCTTTGGGTGCCCCCCTACCCCCGTATATAAAGGAGCAAGAGGGGAGGGCCGGCCGGCCTCCTATGGTGCGGCTAGGGCAATCCTACTAGGAATAGGATTGCAATCCTATTCCTAGTAGGAGTCCATCAAGAAGGAAGAGAGGGAAAGGAAAAGAGGAAGAGGTGGCGCCCCCCCCCCCAATCCTAGTCCAACTAGGATCCCTAGGTGGGGCGCCGGCCAGCCTCTATGGGCTGCCTCTCTCCTTTCCTCAAGGCCCACTATGGACCATCCCCCTTCGTAGGGGGTTCCGGTAACCCCCTCCGGCAATCCAGTTAAATCCGAAACTTTTCCGGAACACTTCCGCTGTCCGAATATAGTCGTCCAATATATCAATCTTTATGTCTTGGACATTCCGAGACTCCTCGTCATGTCTGTGATCTCATCCGGGACTCCGAACTACCTTCGGTACATCAAAACTCATAAACTCATAATACCGATCGTCATCAAACGTTAAGCGTGCGGACCCTACGGGTTCGAGAACTATGTAGACATGACCGAGACTCATCTCCAGTCAATAACCAATAGCGGAACCTGGATGTTCATATTGGCTCCTACATATTCTACGAAGATCTTTTATCGGTGAAACCGCATAACAACATACGTTGTTCCTTTTGTCATCGGTATGTTACTTGCCCGAGATTCGATCGTCGGTATCTCTATACCTAGTTCAATCTCGTTACCGGCAAGTCTCTTTACTCGTTCCGTAACACATCATCTCATGACTAACTCATTAGTCTTTTTGCTTGCAAGGCTTATTGTGATGTGTGTTACCGAGAGGGCCCAGAGATACCTCTCCGACACTCGGAGTGACAAATCCTAATCTTGATCTATGCCAACACCATGAATACTTTCGGAGACACCTGTAGAGCATCTTTATGATCACCCAGTTACGTTGTGACGTTTGATAGCACACAAGGTGTTCCTACGGTATTCGGGAGTTGCATAATCTCATAGTCATAGGAACATGTATAAGTCATGAAGAAAGCAATAGCAGTAAAACTAAACGATCATAGTGCTATGCTAACGGATGGGTCTTGTCCATCACATCATTCTCCTAATGGTGTGACCCCATTGATCAAATGACAACTCATGTCTATGGTTAGGAAACATAACCATCTTTGATCAATGAGCTAGTCTAGTAGAGGCATACTAGGGACACACTGTTTTGTCTATGTATTCACACATGTACTAAGTTTCTGGTTAATACAATTCTAGCATGAATAATAAACATTTATCATGATATAAGGAAATATAAATAACAACTTTATTATTGCCTCTAGGGCATATTTCCTTCAGTCTCCCACTTGCACTAGAGTCAATAATCTAGCTCACATCGCCATGTGATTTAATACTGATAGTTCACATCGTTATGTGAATAACACCCATAGTTCACATCGCCATGTGACCAACACCCAAAGGGTTTACTATAGTCAATAATCTAGTTCACATCGCTATGTGATTAATACCAAAGAGTAATAAGGTGTGTTTATGTTTTTGCTTGTGAGAGAAGTTTAGTCAACGGGTCTGCCACATTCAGATCTGTATGTATTTCGCAAATTTCTATGTCTACAATGCTCTGCATGGAGCTACTCTAGCTAATTGCTCCCACTTTCAATACGAATCCAGATTGATACTTAGAGTCATCTGGATTTAGTGTCAAAGCTTGCAACGGCGTAACCCTTTACGACGAACTCTTTATCACCTCCATAATCGAGAAACATTTCCTTAGTCATCCAGTTACTAAGGATAATTTTGACCGCTGTACAGTGATCTACTCCTGGATCACTATTGTACCTCCCTATCAAACTCGTGGCAAGGTACACAACATGTTTGGTACACAGCATGGCATACTTTATAGAACCTATGGCTGAGGCATAGGAAATGACTTTCATTCTCTCTATATTTTTCTGTCGTGGTCTGGCTTTGAGTCTTACTCAACTTCACACCTTACAAGTCAGGCAAGAACTCCTTCTTTGACTGATCCATTTTGAACTACTTCAAAATCTTATCAAGGTATGTACTCATCGAAAGTCTTATCAAGTGTCTTGATCTATCTCTATAGATCTTGATGCCCAATATGTAAGCAGCTTCACCAAGGTCTTTCTTTGAAAAACTCCTTTCAAACACTCCTTTATGCTTTCCAGAAAATTCTACATCATTTCCGATCGACAATATGTCATTCACATATACTTATCAGAAATGGTGTAGTGCTCCCACTCACTTTCTTGTAAATACAGGCTTCACCGCAAGTCTGTATAAATCTATATGCTTTGATCAACTTATCAAAGTGTATATTCCAACTCCGAGATGCTTGCACCAGTCCATAGATGGATCGCTGGAGCTTGCACACTTTGTTAGCACCTTTTTGGATCCATAAAACCTTCTGGTTGCATCATATACAAGTCTTCTTTAATAAATCCATTAAAGAATGCAGTTTTGTTATCCATTTGCCAGATTTCATAAAATGCGGCAATTGCTAACATGATTCAGACAGACTTAAGCATCGCTACGGGTGAGAAAGTCTCATCGTAGTCAACTCCTTGAACTTGTTGAAAAACTTTCGCAACAAGTCGAGCTTTGTAAACAGTAACATTACCGTCAGCGTCAGTCTTCCTCTTGAAGATCCATTTATTTTTGATGGCTTGCCGATCATCGGGCAAGTCAACCAAAGTCCACACTTTGTTCTCATACATGGATCCCATCTTAGATTTCATGGCCTCAAGCCATTTTGCGGAATCTGGGCTCATCATCGCTTCCTCATAGTTCGTAGGTTCATCATGGTCCAGTAACATGACTTCCAGAACCGGGTTGCCGTACCACTCTGATGCGGAACAAACTCTAGTTGATCTACGAAGTTCAGCAGAAACTTGATCTGAAGTTTCATGATCATCATCATTAGCTTCCTCACTAATTGGTGTAGGAATCAGTGGAACTAGTTTCTGTGATGTTCCACTTTCCAATTCGGGAGAAGGTACAATTACCTCATCAAGTTCTACTTTCCTCCCACTCACTTCTTTCGAGAGAAACTCCTTCTCTAGAAAGGATCCACTCTTAGCAACAAAGACCTTGCCTTCGGATCTGTGATAGAAGGTGTACCCAACAGTTTCTTTTGGGTATCCTATGAAGATTTACTTCTCCGATTTGGGTTCGAGCTTATCATGTTGAAACTTTTTCACATAAGCATCGCAGTCCCAAACTTAAAGAAATGACAGCTTAGGTTTCTCGTCAAACCACAGTTCATACGGTGTCATCTCCACGGATTTAGATGGTGCCCTATTTAACGTGAATGTAGCTATCTCTAATGCATAACCCCAAAAGCGATAGTGGTAGATCGGTAAGAGACATCATCGATCGCACCATATCTAATAAAGTACGGTTATGACGCTCGGACACACCATTACACTATGGTGTTCCAGGTGGCGTGAGTAGTGAAACTATTTCACATTGTTTTTACTGAAGGCCAAACTCGCTAACTCAAATATTTTACCTCTACGATCATATCGTAGAAACTCTTATTTTCTGTTATGATGATTCTCCACTTCACTCTGAAATTCTTTGAACTTTTCAAATGTTTCAGACTTGTGCTTCATTAAGTAGATATACCCATATCTGCTTAAATCATCAGTGAAGGTCAGAAAATAACGATACCTGCCGCGAGTTTCAACACTCATTGGTCAGCATACATCAGTATGTATGATTTCCAACAACTTTGTTGCTCGCTCCATAGTTCCGGAGAACGGAGTTTTAGTCATCTTGCCCATGAGGCATGGTTCGCAAGCACCAAGTGATTCATAATCAAGTGATTCTAGAAGTCCATCACTATGGAGTTTCTTCATGCGCTTTACACCAATATGACCTAAACGGCAGTGCCACAAATAAGTTGCACTATCATTATTAACCTTGCATCTTTTGGCTTCAATATTATGAATATGTGTATCACACGATCGAGATCCAACAAACCATTTTCATTGGGTGTATGACCATAGAAGGTTTTATTCATGTAAACAGAACAACAATTATTCTCTAACTTACATGAATAACTGTATTGCAATAAATATGATCAAATCATATTCATGCTCAACACAGACACCAAATAACACTTATTTAGTTTCAACACTAATCCCGAAAGTATAGGGAGTGTGCGATGATGATCATATCAATCTTGGAACTACTTCCAATACACATCGTCACTTCATCCTTTAACTAGTTTCTGTTCATTATGCATCTCCCATTTTGAGTTACTACTCTTTAGCAACTGAACAAGTATCAAATACCGAGGGGTTGCTATGAACACTAGTAAAATACACATCAATAATCTGTATATCAAATATACCTTTGTTCACTTTGCCATCCTTCTTATCCGCCAAGTATCTAGGGCAGTTCCACTTCCAGTGACCATTTCCTTTGCAGTAGAAGCACTTAGTTTCAGGCTTGAGTTTAGCTTTAGGTTTCTTCATGGGAGTGACAACTTGCTTGTCATTCTTCTTGAAGTTTCCCTTCTATCCCTTTGCCCTTTACTTGAAACAAGTGGTCTTGTTAACCATCAACACTTGATGCTCTTTCTTGATTTCTACCTTCGCCGATTTCAGTATCGCGAAGAGCTCGGGAATTACTTTTGTCGTCCCTTGCATATTATAGTTCATCACGAAGTTCTACTAACTTGGTGATAGTGTCTAGAGAACTTTGTCAATTACTATCTTATCTGGAAGATTAACTCCCACTTGATTCAAGCAATTGTGGTACCCAGACAATCTGAGCACATGCTCACTGCTTGAGCTATTCTCCTCCATCTTTTAGCTATAGAACTTGTTGGAGACTTCATATCTCTCAACTCGGGTATTTGCTTGAAATATTAATTTCAACTCCTGGAACATCTCATATGGTCCATGACGTTCAAAACGTCTTTGAAGTCCCGATTCTAAGCTGTTAAGCATGGTGCACTAAACTATCAAGTAGTCATCATATTGAGCTAGCCAAACGTCCATAACGTCTGCATTTGCTCCTGCAATAGGTCTGTCACCTAGCGGTGCATCAAGGACATAATTCTTCTATGCAGCAATGAGGATTATCCTCAGATCACGGACCTAGTCCGCATCATTGCTACTAACATCTTTCAACTTAGTTTTCTCTAGGAAAATAAACGGGGAGCAACATCGTGAGCTATTGATCTACAACATAGATATGCTAATACTACTAGGACTAAGTTCATGATAAATTAAAGTTCAATTTAATCATATTACTAAAGAACTCCCACTTAGATAGACATCCCTCTAGTCATCTAAATGATCACGTGATCCAAATCAACTAAATCATGTCCGATCATCACGTGAGATGGAGTAGTTTCAATGGTGAACATATTATATTGATCATATCTACTATATGATTCACGCTCGACCTTTCGGTCTCCAGTGTTCCGAGGCCATATCTGCATATGCTAGGCTCGTCAAGTTTAACCCGAGTATTCTGCGTGTGCAAAACTGGCTTACACCCGTTGTATTTGAACGTAGAGCTTATCACACCCGATCATCACGTGGTGTCTCGGCACGACGAACTTTCGCAACGGTGCATACTCAGGGAGAACACTTATACCTTGAAATTTAGTAAGGGATCATCTTATAATGCTACCGTCGTTCTAAGCAAAATAAGAAGCATAATAAGATAAACATCACATGCAATCAAAATATGTGACATGATATGGCCATCATCATCTTGTGCTTTTGATCTCCATCTCCAAAGCACCGTCATGATCACCTTCGTCACCGACGCGACACCTTGATCTCCATCGTAGTATCGTTGTCGTCTCGCCAACTATTGCTTCTACGACTATCGCTATCGCTTAGTGATAAAGTAAAGCAATTACATGGCGATTGCATTTCATACAATAAAGCGACAACCATATGGCTCCTGCCAGTTGCCGATAACATTACAAAACATGATCATCTCATACAAAACCGTATAACTCATCATGTCTTGACCATATCACATCACAACATGCCCTGCAAAAACAAGTTAGACGTCCTCTACTTTGTTGTTGCAAGTTTTACGTGGCTGCTACGGGCTTAGCAAGAACCGTTCTTACCTACGCATACAAAACCACAACGATGTTTCGTCAAGTATGTGTTGTTTTAACCTTCACAAGGACCGGGCGTAGCCACACTTGATTCAGCTAAAGTGAGAGAGACAGACACCCGCCAGTCACCTTTAAGCAACGAGTGCTCGTAAC
>LR738713.1:631151899-631214406 GCA_902687465.1 Secale cereale | reverse complement strand
AAAGTATGACATGCTGGTAAGCAGTATGACTAGTATCACCCACAACTCATTGTGTTCTACTCGTGCATATCATCTACGCATAGACCTGGCTCTGATGCCACTGTTGGGGAACGTAGTATTTTAAAATTTTCCTACGATCACGCAAGATCTATCTACCAGATGCATAGCAACGAGAGGGAAGAGTGTGTCTACGTACCCTCGTAGACCGGAAGCGGAAGCGTCAAGTGACGCGGTTGATGTAGTCGAACTTCTTCGCGATTCAACCGATCAAGTACCGAACGTACGGCACCTCCGTGTTCAGCACACGTTCAGCTTGATGACGTCCCACGAGCTCTTGATCCAGTTGAGCTTCACGGGAGAGTTTCGTCAGCACGACGGCGTGGTGACGGATATGATGTATCTACCGGCGCAGGGCTTCTCCTAAGTACTGCGATGGTATGACCGAGGTGTGTTTCTGTGGAGGGGGGCACCGCACACGGCTGGAACAATTCAACTTGTGTGTCTTTGGGTGCCCCCCTGTCCCCGTATATAAAGGAGCAAGAGGGGAGGGCCGGCCGGCCTCCTATGGTGCGGCTAGGGCAATCCTACTAGGAATAGGATTGCAATCCTATTCCTAGTAGGAGTCCATCAAGAAGGAAGAGAGGGAAAGGAAAAGAGGGAGAGGTGGCGCCCCCCCAATCCTAGTCCAACTAGGATCCCTAGGTGGGGCGCCGGCCAGCCTCTATGGGCTGCCTCTCTCCTTTCCTCAAGGCCCACTATGGACCATCCCCCTTCGTAGGGGGTTCCGGTAACCCCCTCCGGCAATCCAGTTAAATCCGAAACTTTTCCGGAACACTTCCGGTGTCCGAATATAGTCGTCCAATATATCAATCTTTATGTCTCGGACATTCCGAGACTCCTCGTCATGTCCGTGATCTCATCCGGGACTCCGAACTACCTTCGGTACATCAAAACTCATAAACTCATAATACCGATCGTCATCAAACGTTAAGCGTGCGGACCCTACGGGTTCGAGAACTATGTAGACATGACCGAGACTCATCTCCAGTCAATAACCAATAGCGGAACCTGGATGTTCATATTGGCTCCTACATATTCTATGAAGATCTTTTATCGGTCAAACCGCATAACAACATACGTTGTTCCTTTTGTCATCGGTATGTTACTTGCCCGAGATTCGATCGTCGGTATCTCTATACCTAGTTCAATCTCGTTACCGGCAAGTCTCTTTACTCGTTCCGTAACACATCATCTCGTGACTAACTCATTAGTCTTTTTGCTTTGCCAGGCTTATTGTGATGTGTGTTACCGAGAGGGCCCAGAGATACCTCTCCGACACTCGGAGTGACAAATCCTAATCTTGATCTATGCCAACACCACGAATACTTTCGGAGACACATGTAGAGCATCTTTATGATCACCCAGTTACGTTTTGACGTTTGATAGCACACAAGGTGTTCCTACGGTATTCGGGAGTTGCATAATCTCATAGTCATAGGAACATGTATAAGTCATGAAGAAAGCAATAGCAGTAAAACTAAACGATCATAGTGCTATGCTAACGGATGGGTCTTGTCCATCACATCATTCTCCTAATGGTGTGACCCCATTGATCAAATGACAACTCATGTCTATGGTTAGGAAACATAACCATCTTTGATCAATGAGCTAGTCTAGTAGAGGCATACTAGGGACACACTGTTTTGTCTATGTATTCACACATGTACTAAGTTTCCGGTTAATACAATTCTAGCATGAATTATAAACATTTATCATGATATAAGGAAATATAAATAACAACTTTATTATTGCCCCTAGGGCATATTTCCTTCAGCCCGGACCCCTGCGCGCCTAGGACTTAGATCGGCGTGCTGACCTCTCTGCTGTGCTTAGGTAGGGCTGCGACGTGTTGATCTTCCGAGGCCGGGCAAGACCCTGGAAAGTGTGTCCGGCCAAATGGGATCAAGCGTGCTGGGTTATGTGGTGCACCCCTGCAGGGAAGTTAATCTATTCGAATAGCCGTGTCCCTCGGTAAAAGGACGACCCGGAGTTGTATTCCGACCTCATGACAACTAGAACCGGTTACTTAATAAAACACACCCTTACAAGTTCCAGATATAACTCGGTGGTTGCTCTCTCACAGGGTGATGTGCGGGAGGATCGCCGGGTAGGTTATGCTATACGATGTTACTTGGTGAACTTACCATCTGCTCCCTTCTACTGCTGCAAGACGGAGGCTGCGAGAAGCGAGGATACTTGTTACTTTCTAGCTACCCTCATCTTCTGCTGCAAGATGGAGGTTACGAGAAGCGTAGTCTTCGATTGGATTAGTTATCCCCCTCTTATTCAGGCATTCTGGAGTTCAGTCCACAGATATTACCCCTTTACACAGATACCATTGCATATGTAGTGTAGATCCTTGCTTGCGAGTACTTTGGATGAGTACTCACGGTTGCTTTTCTCCCCCTTTTTCCCCTTTTGTCCCTTCTTCTCGGATGACGCAACCAGATGGTGGAGTCCAGGAGCCAGATGATCCCGATGATGTTTCTACATGGAGTTCGGCTTCGAGGAGTAGTTAGGAGGTCCCAGGCAGGAGGTCTTGCCTTTTCGATCGTTGTTACATTTGTGCTAGCCTTCTTAAGGCAAACTTGTTTAACTTATGTCTGTACTCAGATATTATTGCTTCCGCTGACTCTTGTGTTTTCGAGCTTTTGTATTCGAGCCCTCGAGGCCCCTGGCTTGTAATATAAAGCTTGTATTATTCTAAGTTTGTGTCTAGAGTTGTGTTGTGATATCTTCCAGTGAGTCCCTGATCTTGGTCGTACACATTTGCGTGCATGATTAGTGTACGGTCAAATCGGGGGCGTCACACGCGACCTCCTCGACGATACCATGACATTTGTTGCACGCCCCCTGGATACGCCCCCAATGATTCGCCATCGCCTTGGAGCCGCGCTGCATGTAGACGCATTTGAAGTAGGGGTCGACGAGCTTCCGCTCGTCGAACTCGGCCTTGATGCGGTCCCAGTACGTCTCGAAGCTCTGGTTCGTGCCGGTGGTCGGGTCGAGGCAAACGACTTTCCATGCTTCGGCAAGGCATTCCTCCTCCTTGGACGTCCACTTGATGCGCGGCTCGCCTGGCCTGGCCGCCCGCTTCTTCTTCTTGCGCCCCTTCGCCGGATCAGGCGCCGGCTCCTCCTCCTCCTCCTCCTCGGGCTCCTGCGCCTCCTGCACGTCCTCGTCGTAGACGTAACCGAGCTCGCCGTCCATGCCGCCACTGAGATCCACTGTCTCGTCCTGGGTGACGAACCGGGGAGACGCGGCGGCCGCGGTCGAACCTGTCGCGATGATATCGTCCATGTCGGCTCCTGTCTCGTCGATGTCGCCGAGGTGCGAGAAGGGCAGCGGGCCACGGCGGAAAGGAGGCGTCGGTGAGGACGCGTAGGCAGGCGGCGAGTAGTTGTATGGAGGGTACTGCACGTCGGCGAAGGCGGGCAAGGGTGTGCGCGTCGCCGGGTGGCCATGGGGGAAGGTCACGTTTTGGTTGAACCCACCGTGCGCGTCGCCGTCGGCGTAGCCGGGCGAGGGCGATCCCCATGGCTGCGGAGAACCGACGCCTTGCTGTCCCCAGGGCGCGTACTGGGCGTTGCTGCCGGGTGAATTCATCATCCCCGCGTGGTCCGTCGATGAGAAGGCAGCCGCAACCGCGCGACGCGTTGTCGCGGGCCTTCTTGGCGATGGCCCTGTTCCGCCGGTCGGCGGTGACTGCATCGCTTTGCTGAACTTCCGCCCTCCACTCGGCGTTTGACATGCCCGGTGGCTTGGACGGCTGCGCCCTCGGCTTCCTCTGCTTCGGCTGGGCCACGGTGCCGGTTGCGGTTGCCGCCGCGCGTGGCATGGCGTACTTTCTCGGTGGCATGGCGGCCGACTGAAAGGCGAGCGGGAGGGAGTTTGGCGGGAGGAAGGCGAGCGAGCGGGAGGGAAGCGGGGGAAAAGCGACAAGAAACGGCGGCAAGAGGCCCTCGAGTCGCCGACAGGGCGAACCCACACGCCCTTTTCGCTTGTGCCGGCTCCCCCGCCGGCACCAGTTTTGGCCCTAGCCGGCGAAAAACGGGCTTCCGGGGGCACGACTGGGCCGTTTTTTCGGCGCCGGCGCGGCAAAAACGCCTGGGGAGGGCCTATTGGGGGCGCGGCTGAAGATGCTCTAAACAGTCGTCCGTGAAGCAATTTCGATCTTTATACTAATTTAATGTAAAAAATTATACTACTAAATTTAATACACTTATTTTGGGATATGTCCTAATCTATATATTTGTTCCTTCGTTGTAATCGCACGAGGCATCTTCTAGTAAACCAAAATGGAGTTCGATCCCAATGATCACATGGAGGGCTGGAGGAGCAAGTCTCCAACGGCCGCCGGCGGTAGCACGCCGAGGTCTGTTATCAGAAGCTCCAGGTACTTCGGCTGGGTGTAGTCCCTCGCCGGCGCCTCCACGTTCACGCCGGCCGGCACTGGCACGTCGCCGAAGTCCACGGCTCGGCCACCGCGCTGCTCGATGTCTTTCTGTCCCAGCGGATACAGCCTTGCGAACTTGTAGCTCTCTGCTGCCACATAGACAGGCTTGCCCATGGCGCGAGCCACCAGGGCGACCTGGTACGTGCCAACGGCGCCGACCACGCCGCCGGTCTCGGCGACCAAGTCGGCGCCTACCAGCACCACGTCGACCTGGGCCATCGAGTAGGCCACCGCCGAGTCGATCAGGACCCTCGCCGGCACCCCGGCCGCCGCGAGCTCCCCGGCCAGCCTCAGCCCCGCGCCGTCCGGCCTACCCTCTGCAAAACGAAATCAAATCAGGCTCCAAATATTATTGGCAATGTCACGAAGGTTTGGCTATATCGCGAGTTAATGATGCGTGCGTGCGCAGCGTACCGGTGCATAGGACTTTGAGGCGCTTGCCGCTGGTGTCGGCCAGCCGGAGAGCGTCGAGCACGGGCGGCGAGTGGCCGTGCACCAGCACGGTGCAGCCGTCCAGCAAGAAGTCCTGGCAGAGCGTCGCGATGGTCCCCCGCGCGCCTCGGCAGATGTCCCCGAATCTGGTGGCGCGGCCGACCAAGCGGCGTTTGAGGGCGGGGAACTGTGCGGGCTGACCCTCGGCGACGGCGCCGCCGCGCCGCACGTACCGGACGAACATGTCGCAGGCCGCCGAGAGCGCGCCGTACGGCTCCCTATCCAGACACTGCAAGTTTTTCATCCATATAAACGCGTCGTCGATCAGCCATAAAACTTGTCTACAGTTGTCGTACGTGTGCAAAAATTGATTAGAAACTGTATCCGTGTAGGGATCAAGAAACAAACAGACGACGACCTTGAGCTCCTCCGCGGCCGCCTTGACCTCGGCTTGGAGCCCCGCCATGGTGTCGGCCTTGCTGGACCGGACGGCGTCGACGAGCGCCATGACCGCCGCCACGGCCTCGTCGGCCCCCTCTTTCTTCCACCGGTCCAAGCATCCAGCGTCCATCGTCGACGCGGCAGAGGGAGAAGCAGTAACACGATCTTGCAGGGTTATTATTGGTGCAGCTAAAGGATTGATTGGTGCAGCTAAAGGATTGAGGGAGAGGAGGAGCCATGATTGGGTTGGGAGGGGAGGACGGCGATTGATCCGGCAGGCTTACGGCGTCGTGGTTTCCATCGTGGCAAGTTTGCAAGATCGAATCCTTCTGCTCCGGTTCGGGAGGGGACACGTCGCATATACTTATATGGGCATGTATGTACGTATGGGCCATATAAGGCCTGTTTATTGTTTGGGCCATGATTCGAGTTCTTTCGGCCCGGCCCAGCCCAAAGGGAAGAGTGTCGTGAATGAACCCTAATAAGCCCGAACTGTCCCACGCAAATCCGCCGCCAGGCAGTACAAAACAATGGACATTCCGCTGCCGGGCGGGGGCGGCGGCGGCGAGGTTTCGGAGGACTACTCACCGGCGGCCACCGTCGTGCCCTTCGACCCGCCGCTCCCTCTGCTTCGCGCGCCAGTCCCTTCCTCTTCCTCCGCCGCATCCACCGACACCCCCGTCCTCGCCTTCCGCGACGCCGCGAGCTGGCGCGCCGCCTGGGAGGCTGCCGAGGCCAGCCTCTTCTCCCAGTGCGAGGTAACCCCCTACCCTCCCATCTCATATCCATCCTAATATGTGTCTGTTTCGCATGCCTGAATCATCGCATGACTAGATGCCGATTGCTTAGACTTACTTGACGCCGATTGTTTATATCTGTTGGCTAGACGCTGATTGCAGATGGCGGTGCAGCTATTTGCCCTCTTTTGTTCTTGCAGCTGGCCGAGCTGCCTTGCGCTAGTCAATGCCAGGCAGCAAGTTTAGCAGCTGCGTACATCAAACAGTGCACACAAACCCCTGACTGGTACCCAAGATTACCTACTATTCGGGGTTTCCATAACATGGCATATATTTCCGCGTGCATGTTTTACTTCTGCAGTGTTGCTGCTATGCTAATTCGCAGTCGACCGAGATGTTCTTGGGTCTCAATTGATTTCTCGGCCGACTGATGAGACATATAATAGATGGGCCCCGTTGACGTTTTTTTTGTTCTTCCATGTCTGGGAAGACGAGGAATGTGTACTTTTGCAGCTGGCCGAGCTGACTTGCTCTAGTACTGCTAGTCGGTAAATTTCTCAGCTGCGCACAGTGAAGAGAGCACAAACCACTTCATGGCTGCTTAGCTTTAGCTGTCTTGGTTGGTGATGTTCTACAGTTGAATTGGGAAATGAAATGGAGTTTTTTTATCATTACTCTTTTGTGTCATCGTTTTGTTTGTGGAGAAAGTGCTAATAATCAGATTAGGATCTTGCAAGTCTGCATCTATTATAGATGCCAAGATTAAATCGCATGTGGGTGTATAGTTATTTGTTGTGTTGTGCGATTAAGCATTTGAGGTGCACCTTCCAGTTTTCACCTCGAGAGTTCTTACTGTCAGAATTCATTCTTGATATGACAAGAGTAAATTGGATTTAGCTGGAGAAAATCTACCGTGTATGCTGGTTAGTAGTATGACAGGTGTATATGTTGTGTATTTCGTGACTTCGTGTACAAGTAGAAGCTTTGCTTCCTAAAGATCCCCAGTGGTCTAAGCCCATTTGTCTTGCGTTCATCATTCCTAATTGCATGATGTGCTTAATCCCCCTAACTGTGAGCAATGAATCTTTTCCTGCAAATGGAATGAACAGCAGATTGGTTCATCATTTTGCAGGCTGGTGCACGTTCTGGGTGTTCAATCACCGCAACACGTAAATGCAAGCCCCCCTGGTGGAAAGGTTTGTTTGGAGGTGCAACGACCAACTATCAAGAAAGAGAAGAATGCGAAGAACGGGAAATGGCTTCTTGTCTTGAATCAGCAAAGGAGGCTTGCATTAAGTTTTCAAAGGAAAAATGCAATGCACCATTCCGAGATGCAAGGATTGCCTCTGAAGGTCTCCTTGAAAATACAGATTTTGCTGTCTGGGATGCTGGGCGTAACAAAACAGCATCAGCATCCTTGTCTGTTGCAAACAGCAGCTGCTCATCCAATCCTGGGCTTGGTGGCACAAACTACAAAGGAAGTGACTTGTTAGACAGCTTAGAATCTGAAGACAAAGGAAGCAACTCAGGGCGATGACTCATCAAAGGCACCACTGTGGCCAGTGCTCAGGAGATCACACATATTATTTTGAGCTGGATTCATCACATCAGTGAAATAATGGTATGGCATTGTCGAGGCCTGTGTTCTCCTGTTATTTGGTTTTCTGTTGCCACAGTTGGTTCCGTGGCAAGAAAAATAGTGAACAACTAATTGATAGAAGAAGACTGCGGCTGCGGCTGCGGCTTGAGATTTAATGGCTAGCATTCTGAAGTCTCGCGGGACCAAGAAGATTAAGAATATTTGGATATGGTTTTGTGCTACATTCTTGGCCGTTTCTGTTGATTTTGATTCTGGGCAAAGGTGTACATCAAATGCACAAGGGGTTTAATGTGTAGCAGTAGCAGTATTGGTGAATATGTAGTATATGTTGATCATTTGTTGCTGTAAATAAATCATACCCAGCTGAAGTCGATGAAAACCATGCTATCCAAGTTTCCATCTGGTTGTTTGTATCTTTCAGAAAGATGCTCATATACCAAAGACAACATTCTGAAGCAACCTTGGCTGCACTTGCCACTGGCTAGTCATTCTAAAGATGGCAAATTATAGAAATTCTCCTTTTTTTACATTGTTTAGTGTGAGCCGGAATTAGTATTGTATGTATCAAGAAGTGTTGGCTCTAACCTGAAAGCCTAGTGGGGGTCTTCAAGATATTCCCAACCCCACAACTATTGAGAAAAAACATGCTTCCAATTGCTCCAACGGGGCGCGCAAACAGGGTAGCTTGCTAAGATGCTATAATGATATTTACTCTATAAGTTAATCTCATACAGAATTTCTGGTTCCTAAAGTTCATCTGCCAGTCACCTGCAAAGGCTTTCATCTGCTTAAAACAGACATCAAGAGTCTTCCCAGCTTTCCTATTCTCCAAAAGTTCTCCTACGCATGCCAATAGGGAGCTGAAACCAACCTCCGGAGAGAACATTGATAACTATACCAATCATATTTATGATACAAAAAAGGCCAAACTATTTTGATTCATAAAACAGAGGAGCAAACTTCGATCAATTTGGTATTGTAGCACATAGACCAAAGGAAAAAAGAGTTCAGGAAATCATCATTATGAACTTTAAAAAAATACAGAACTTAGCGAGGTAGGTCCGTCCAAGAAACAAGCTCTCGCTCCATAGTGTAGCATCGGGTGACACCCTGAGCTGATGAATTAGCAACCGAGAACAACTCATCATGCCGCATACCGGGACTAGCACCAAAATAACAGCAATAATTTGAAGGTAACAATGGCACGGCTTCATTGTTCATCTCTAACTCGTGGTTTTTCTTCAGTACCATCTTCCCTCCAAGGAGCTGCAACCTTAGCTCCACTTCTTTCATGGTAGGTCTCTCTTCTCCTTTATGCCTCAAGCATACCCTCGCCAGGGAGGCCATTTTGCCGATCTGTCTCTCATTACCTTCCTCGACAATCTGAGCGTCAACGATCTCCATCATAGTGTTATCTTGTAGACTTTGAATGAAGTAGTGGCACAGGCTTTGCTTCTCACCACAGGGATCAAGGAAGATTGGCTTCTTCCTTGTCAGGAGCTCGACGATCATCACACCGAAACTGTAAACGTCGCTCTTCTGAGTTAGCTGGCCTGTACGGTAATACTCAGGATCCAAGTACCCAAATGTACCCTGCACTGTAGTGACCACAAAAGTTTCATCAATGGAAATGGATCTCGAAGCACCAAAGTCTGCAACCTTTGCAGTGAAGTTGTCAGTCAAGAGTACATTGGCTGATTTCACATCTCTGTGAAAGATTGGTATGGAAGCAGCGGAATGGAGGTAAGCAAGAGCACTTGCAGCCTCGCTAGCAATTCTGATACGATCGTCCAATGTTAACAAGCATCTAGCACTCACTTGGTCACCATGAAGATGTTCAGACAGTGTGCCGTCGGAGATGAACTCATACACTAGCAAAGGCACCTCCGACTCAAGGCAACATCCAAAAAGTTTTACCACGTTTCGATGATTGATTTGTGACAAGATTGCAAGCTCGTTGACGAATTGATCAATCTCTCTTTGGTCTACCATTTTGGACTTCTTTATGGCCACCACACGTTGATCTGACAAGATTCCCTTGTAAACGGTGCCATGCCCTCCACGGCCTAGAATGCGCGTGGAGTCAAAATTGTCCGTCGCCTTTTCTAACTCATCCAATGTAAATATTTTAGTGCTATGTGTGGCACTTTCATCGGATGAGATCAACTGCTCCAAGAGAAGGCCTCTGTTTTTCCTGAAGTGTGCTTTCCGAACTCTCCTTTTAGTGCTTCTCTTCCACATTCGAACCAACAATACTGAAATTACCGCCAGAAATAGAACTCCAATACCAGAGCATAGACCAATAACAACTCCTACATAAGTGTTCATACATAATAGTCAGATGCATAAAAGTTTTCCCTTTTTTGGAAGTAACAGTGTTTCTTTTGTTTGTGGGTTGACAATGAAAGTTACAATTGCATCGTTCATTTTTAGAATCAAAGGCCTACTGCTATGCCCCCAGTTATTTTAAAGAATAAACCAAAGTTCAGCGGTGATAGAGCATAACAGTGACAAGCCTCTTATACATTACCAGTCAGTGAAGAGAAGAATAACTCTGCTGCTCTCACGAAAACATAAAAATATTTACCAGACTACACAGCAAAGACCAATTTTCAGAATCTGAAACGGCGCACATTGATTATAATAAGATGAATAAAGCAAGGTATTAAGTTCTGGTGGTTTACCTATTAAACGGTTGGTGCAAGAGTTTGTTTCCTTTGCAAAGTTGCTGCCAAAAGGACACGAGCAATAGTACCCTCCAACTCTGTTTTGGCAAGCTGCAGACTCAGGGCAGGGGCTTGGACTCTGCTCACATTCATTGACATCTACAGTGGGAAAGAAATGAGGCCAAGTGAATCCTTCGAAGGTAGTAATATCATTACAATATGTAGATTGAAGTATGAGTGGATCTAGAGTTCTTTTTCTAAGTGAAATGAACATCAAGTCTTTAACAAACATCAAGTCAAACTGTCAATAAAATTACAATTCTACTGGAATGAACATCAAATCAAACTGTCAAAGTGAAAAAAAATGCGACAAAAACTGCCAAAGTGAAATGTTAAGCACAAATGTATTATCTGCACCATTCTTTAATCAATGATTGAAGAGAAATGACAAGTCTAATACGTATAACAATTAGTTCAACATAAAATGAGTACAATAGATCACTTGTATAACTGTTTGCTCTCCTTTTCTTTTCCTTAGGCTGTTTTTTTGTATAATTGTCTATCACAAAACTATTTGTAAACATCGATCTGCAACCCCCATTATTAAAGAGCAAGGGGAGGAACTTGCCTGTGCATCCACCGGAGAGGTAAGGATTCCCTTGGTATCCGCTGGAGCAGTTGCAAAGATACCCTGGGCCGTTGGAAGAATCGACGCACACGGTGTTTCCGCTATGGCATGCATAGGAAGACATGTTTCTGAGTGCCTTCTCACATGTTGCATTCCCTATCACCCAATCAAGCACCACCGGCTGCCGTCCCTTGTAGGTATCATTGAAACTTGTGCTTGTTACATAGTCGGAGCTGAAGAAAAATGCCTCTGTTTCTACCAAGCCGGCGTAGCTGCATGGGTTGAAGTACCAAGTATTTGAAGTATTGACGTAATCGACATCATAGAAATAGACGTTGTATCCCATTAAGCCCTTGGGAACGACATTTTGGCAGCAGCCAACACCAACGCACGAGCCATCTGTCAGGTCTTCCGGGCTCCCACACACCGATGCACATCCTGTTGCATCCCTCGTCCTGCCGTTGGTGTTGTAGATGTACCCGATTGTGTTGCAGCCAATGCTTATGAACTTGTTGCGCGCGTGCGAAAACCGATAGGGCCAAGTTAATTCGAAGTCCCAAATGTAGGCGTCCATTTCTCTTGTTCTGGAATTGTAGCAATATGTCGGGATGGTCATCAAAGCTCGGGTTTGACCGCGGGTCGCCGAGATGTTTAGAATCTCCCACTGATGAATGAATGGCCTCTCGATTCCGTCGGCAGTCCTGCTGCAGTTGATCTCGAAGCCCTGTTCGATAGCACAGCCGATACCAATGCCAAATGGATAAGGAACCTCTACGTCACCGCAATGTGTTCTGCATCCCTGGCGACGCTGCGCTGATGATATGTATGATAGGTTCAGCATGACTGCAACGGCGCTGAGCAGTAACACCGACGCCATATCATTTCTCTGAAATTGGCATCGTCAAGTTAAGTACCGGATGTGCTAAAAGAAAGGGAGAAAACATTTTGAACGATGTTTTATTTTTCAGTTAATTGTCTGAAAGTTGATTGTGACAACTACTGTGTATTTTATGTTTATATATGTCATAGAAACCGACCTGAAAAGTATTGCAGTTGCAGGGCTGAATGGTTTTGAGGTATATGCCAGAGGACTTTAATCTTTTTTTCGAAAAAAAAGAGGACTTTAATCTTGCAAATGAGACGCTATGTACAATTCTTTCATTTTGTTTTGCAGGCTTTGATATCAGACAAAACATATTTTTAGAAGGCATGTTCATATTTGGTTTGAGAATGTATCTTGCTTGATTTTTTTTCCCAATTTCTGAAGGACATGCAAATTCATACTAATGTTGGAAACAAGCAAAATTGCAAGGCTAGGGCATATTTAGTCATGATTCAGTACTACTCAAATTCCTTAGGGTAGTTTGCCGTGGACGTGTGGACCCGGGAGAGTGGAGGTGGCACCTCCCCCTCCGGAGGCCGCGACACCTTGGGCCATGGGGAAGGGCGGCCAGCTTTGGGTGCGCGACCACGCCGGGGGTGTAGAGGAGGAGGCTAGAATACATGACCTGTAGGACAGTCTAAAGGATAGAGGGGCAACTCAATACTACTCCATGGCAAAGGGAAGGGAGATTTTAGAACGTTAGCCAGAGAAACCCAGGAGCACAGTTGTGTCCTAGGAAGGGGGGCAGACAAAAACCCCATTTGTTCCCGAACGGAAACACTAGTACGTACGCACGTACCTGGCCGGCCAAACTGACGGGAGGAAACGCCGGCGGTGCCGCGCCGGAGCAGAGAGGGCGAGATGGCGTAGAGGTGCGTCTGCTTGGGCTGATGGTGCCGTGGCTGACGATCTCTGTAGCTTTCAAACAAGGTGGCTCCTTTTGGAAAGCCTCCCAACCAACCGTGTCACCCGTGTCTTACATATGCAAGCAAATTTGAGAGTTTATACTTGCTACTATTGGATTTGCAAAGTTTATGCCATTGTAAATATATGGTGGCAATGCCGTCTACATCAAAGGCACTGAAAAGAAATAGCGCTGCTAATAGCACACTAGTGTGTAGAGAATTGTCTCGCTAAATTAATCAGTGTACAAACGTCTCACTAATAGCATGTTATAGCACGTTAATAGCATATTTTCAGGAACGACACTATTTTATATAGCACGCTATATTTTCTCCTTGGATCAAACACATGTTTTTCAACTATGACTTCAGTGCATGTACGGTAGTGCACACGCTATGCCCCCCTGGAGACCGACAAGCGACAACAGAACAATTCGTCAATTGCACAGGTATGACTTATGAGCACACGTTCATCCACGCGCGAGTGTGTGACTGCTCACTCCTCTCACGTACAACAAAGTAAACTCTCGTCTCGTACACAAGTTCCATGAGAAGGAAAACGGTGCCACGCCGCATAATTCTCGCCTTCGTGCTACGAATCAGTAAAACCAGACGGATTCACGCCTCACACGGAGCACCCGTCTCAGGTTGCCTCGCTTATTTCTACCATGGTGGCGGCGGCGGTCTACATCAGGCCGTAACTTTGTTGGACGTCATCGAGTTGGCTATTTTTAAAAAATAATACATTTTTATTATTAAATTTCATAAATATTACACGGGATAAAACGTTTGCAAAAATAATACAACCGTCGGCCCGCTGCAGGCTGACTGGGCCTTGTCAACCCGCTGCAGGCCAACTGGGCCTAGTCAGCCAGCAGCAGGCCGATAGTTGGCCCGCCTGCCACGTGCCAGCCGCTCATTGGTCAGGCCACGTCGCGAGGGGGAGAGAGGGGGCTGTCGGCGCAGGCTGGTCACATGGCGCCCCTGTCGGCCAGCCGTAGACCGATCGGCTTGCTGCGGGCTGACAGGGTGCGGGCCCCACGCCGCGGCTGCCTCCTTCTCCTTTCTCCCTTCTTCTTTCTCCCACGCAGCTCTTATCTTCTTCTTCTCTGTTCTTCTTTCTCCCTCTCCTACCATGAATATTCTCTAATTTGTACACCCAACTCAGCCGTTTTTTGCGAATTTGGCATCGTGAATGGGTTCTACGTAGTTAGGGGAGCCAAGGGTACCTCGATCTACTCATGGGGTAGCTCGTGGTGTTCGTGGTGAGCATTTTGGTGGAGCTTTTTTTGAGCTCACTGGTGGAGGGTGTGGCCGTGGTGGTGGTGAAGCTCGGGCAGTGTGGTATAGGTGGTGGTGGTGGTCAAGCTCCAGCGGTGTGGGGGGAGTTTCCGGCTCCGGTTCCGTTGATTGAAGGCCGCCGTTCGTCGTTCGTCCGCACGCTTCAAGGGTATATTTCAACACACATTTTATCTCTCGTAATTGTTTGGTAGTATTCCATACTATATGTGGATGTCAAATATTCAAAGTATATTTTTAGGTCTGTGAATATTTTTAGTTGCTCCGTAAATATATACATGTCTAATATTTAGTAGTGCGGATATTTGAAAGTGTTGCTTATTACTTGTCTGTCGTTGTTGCAAAAAAAAATTAGGTGAGCCGAGATGTCTGATGTACTGAAGTTCATATTTTACTACAGTCTTGTACTATCCAGACAACTGAGATGGGAGCTGATCTAAGTGAATTTGCTCAAATAAAGGTGCCAATGAGCGCGCCTCAAACATGGTCAGTCAGTCAGTTGAAAGAACGGGTTGCGGCAAGTTTAGGGCTTGATACTGTAACGCACACAGTCGGTTTTCATGCATTGTGGACACAGTCAAGTTCAACAATTTACTTTTATTTGAGGCCAATAGAGTGAGACTCCGAGTGGGTGCGGTGGTTACAAGGTTGTGAACGCAGGGGATGCAATCCTGTTATCTTAGTGATTCCCATCATGAATGAGGTCACTGCACATGAAGGCGAGGGTGGCTACGATCCTGGGCTGAGTAGTTGAGGGAGGCAGTTATCTATGTCAAATGCTGGGGATGCTGGTTACGAACCAGGACAGAGCAGTCAGGTAGAAGGAGGAAATGCTGCTGGTTACGAACCAGGGCAGAGTAGTCAGGTAGAAGGAGGAAATGCCGATGGTGATTACAGTGGCGAGGTGGACGCCGACAAGGTAGATGGGCACATGCAGGACCAGATGGAAGAAGAAGACACTGATGTTGATATGGGTCATGCCGATGATTCTGACGAGTCGGATGAGGAAGAAAATGCAGAGGAGGTCCCGAATCCTGCATCAGGGAATCATGACTTCTCATCTGCAATGACAGTGAACGATGGACATGATTCTACCTGGCAATATCACCAAAACAATATTGCGACGGACGCTATGTATCCGAACAAGCAAGCTATGAAGGATGCAATAATTAATTGGGCAATGTCCACGCAAAGGGTTTTCACAGCTCAAGTGTCAAGTCAGAAATATCTCACAATGTTATGCAAGAATGCAGATTGCCCTGCTAGGCTGTACGGCTATCTCCCTAAGTATGGCACAAGTTGGGTGATCAGTGACTTAGTGCATCACACTTGTCTTATTCCCTGCATCCCTCAAGATCATGCCAACCTTTCATCGCCGCTTATTGCTCGGTTGTTTTACGATGATATAGTGCAGGGCAAAGCTATGGAAGTGAAGGCAATCCAGACAAAAGTCTTCGCCAGGTTAAAGTACAGAATTTCTTATGGCAAGGCTTGGAGGGCTAAGCATTTGGCGCTAGAGAGGAGATTTGGTTCTTATTTTGATGCATATGACTCTGTTGTCAAGCTCCTCCGCACACTGCAGCAGCGGAATCTAGGCACCTATATCGATATCCAAGACCTCTTCATGCCAGAATTCCCAACTGTGAGAGTGTTGCATCGTCTCTTCTTCTCTTTCGGTGTATGCATCGAAGCTTTCAGGCATTGCCGACCGATGATATGTGTAGATGGTACATTTCTCACAGGCAAGTACAAGGGTCAGATCCTAACAGCCATAGGTCAAGATGGCCAAAATCAAGTTGTCCCACTCGCATTTGCTTTCGTGGAGAGTGAGAACATTGAGAGTTGGACATGGTTCTTCAGGCAATTGAAAATATCAGTTGTTAAGGAGAAGCCCAATTTGTGCATCCTTCATGACAGGCATGCAGGTATACTCAGTGCGATAAGGACACTGACAAACCCAGGCCGTGAGGAACAAACTCCATGGCAGGACTTGCAGAGCCGTTGGTGCATGCGCCATCTGGGGGCTAATTTCTTCTTGCAGTTCAGAAACAAGAACCTGATGAATCTATTCAAAAAACTCTGCAAGCAGAACCAGATATGGAAGTACAATTTGATACGTGACAGACTTAATGTGTGCACGCAGAGACATGTTAGGGACAGGAAAGCTGCAAGAGATGCAGCGGTGAGGGCATATGTTGAAGCAGTAGCTGCACAGTTGGCAATAGGAACATCGGCCGTGGAGGAGGAGCCTGTTGGGCTATGTGACTTGCCAGGCTTTGACCCACCTGGTACTAGGAGAAGGCTCGGGAGGTCGATTAAAACCTTCCAGCTGTGGATAGAGTATGAGCCTCTGAAGAGGTGGTCTTTGCTACAGGACACACATGGAGCAAGGTACGATGTCATGACAACCAACCTCGCTGAAACATACAACTTTGTCCTTAGAGGAAACCGAGCATTGCCACTTACAGCCATCGTTGAGGGTATTTTCTATGGCATCGGGAAGTATTTCAGAGATAGACGTCAAAAAGTAGAGCATCATATCTTGAACAACCCGAATACACGTTACTGTGAAAGAGTCAAGAAGTACATGGACAACAAGATGCAAAAAGCTAGGTCACACACTGTAGTCGCCATCGATAATCAAGAAAGAAGGTTTGAGGTCCTCTTAGCCAACAACAAATTCGGATGTGCAAATGAGATGAGGACACATGAGGTGAAAATTGGAAATGAAGCCTGGCCAACATGTGAGTGCACATGCAACAAACCGAAATTGCTTCACCTACCTTGCTCACATGTACTTGCTGCTTGCGGGCAGCTTGGATTGGACGCAATATCGTTTGTGTCTCCACATTTTCTAAAAGAGTCCGTCCTGAATACCTGGACAGGTGAGCTGATGGGTTTTCGATCGGTAACTTCAACAATGTCAACCCCACTGGAAGGCGTTACATTTCAAACCCAGAGCATAAGCGTACAAGTAGAGGCAGACGTCAGTGTCATCGCATCCGGAATGATATGGATGAATTTGAAGCAGGAGGTCCGACAATTCAATGCATTTTATGCAATGAATTTGGCTATAGGGACACTAATTGTCACACTTTTGTCACTGCCAGTGGTACTGGGCGTGGACGAGGCAACCGGGGACGAAGAGGAGGTAGAGGAGTAAGAGGTAGAGGAAAAAGCTAAGCCAGCAGTACTATGTTCTGAATTTTTATTAAGTGTGGCACTATGTTCTGAATTTTTATTAAGTGTGGCACTATGTTCTAAATTTGTATTAAGTGTGTGGCAACTATGTTTGAAATTTGTATTAAGTGTGGCAACTATGTTTGAAATTTGTATGTGCAGGAATGTCGGGAATGTGGTTGCTGGATGGGGACATTGATAGGGGTCATCGTGTTGCGATTTGATATGAGCGCAAGCTTGAGCCTCTGGTCACTCACACTCCTAAGGAGAACTGGATGATACACTCAGGATGGGTTCATCGGTATGTGCTTTATTAATTTGCACACTGACATGCATATTAATTGGAGACACTAACAGTAATGTTCTGTGATGAAGGTTGAAATGGGCCGGCATGCAGTTCGACGTGGCAGCACGTAAAGCACTTTGGTCCCACGTCGAGCTTCGTGTTTTCTCCACAGCCACGGCAACAGGGTCCCTCGTCGAGCTTTGTGTTTCAGCCAGAGCAGCCGTCACAGCCAGCAGGTATGTTTATTGTTTTCAATATTAATTGAGGCGACCTTATTCTGCATGACTTAATGTACCATCGTTCAGGAGCCTACGGATATCATGCGTCTATGTCTGCATCACATGATACGTGGGGAGTGATCAATGTGCTCAGGACAACATACAGGGTCAGATGTTGCAGCACATCCAGTGGCCGAACATATTTTTGACTCCTCCACCTAGCCCGACATAGGATACACAGTATGACCAGGGTGAGTCTGAGATTCCGCCTCGTATCATTAGGCCAGTAAATAGGTTCGGATGGACGACGCCTCAAGATCCTCCTGCGTGCCAGGGCAGACGTCGTCAGTGACGCTTCTATCTATCAGTAGAGACATGACCATCTACTTCTGTATGAGACTTATGTCTATTCTATGTATGAGACAAATGACTATGTATTTATGTATGAGACATATGCCTACTATATTTTAGTCTCTGCTATTTAAATAGAACATAATGCTCATACAACAAGAAAGTACAAACAACTAGATAGAACTACATCTAAATTAAACGGCACGTACGACTTAACTTACAACATAAAGCATAAAAACTACATGAAGTCATCATTGTCATCCTCCATCGATGCAGAACTCTTGCCCTTCGACGATGAAAAACTCTTGCCCTTTGACGATGAAGAACTCTTGCCCTTCGACGATGCAGAACTCTTGCTCTTTGACGATGAAGAACTTTTGCCCTTTGACGATGCAGAACTCTTACCCTTCGACGATGTAGAACCCGGAAGCGGCGGTGTCGTGGTTTCGTCACGGCAGATGTCCTAGCAAAAAGACTTAGTCGTGAGGCCATCACTACGGGTTAGCTTAAAGGGGTTAAAGCGGACAAGGACGCAAGGGTTTATACTAGTTCGGCCCCTTCGGTCAAGGTAAAGGCCTACGTCTAGTTTGGTGTAATATTGCTAGGGTTTCGATGACCAGGGAGCGAATACGCTTTGCCTGTGTCTCGAGTTGTTGTTCTCTGTCCCTTGAACCGTCGCCGGGTCGTCCCTTTATATACACGAGGTGACGCCCGGTCCGGTTTACAGAGTCCCGAGGCCGGCTCATAAACGTGTCTGGCTCGGTCTCTATCTTCCTATCTTACATCACAAGCTACACGCCGTATGGCGGTTTACAAATCATGGGCTCTAACACCTCTTGGGCTTTAAGTCTTCTGGAGTAAAGTGTCATGCCCCATGCTCCATTGGGCTTCGGTAGAAGTAATCTTTGATAGATATAAACCGGCCCCTCCTGGGAAGTTTATACCTAATAGTAATATCCCTGACATTAGGCCCCAGATTGATTTGAACCTGTTCATGTCAATCTTCCAACGTCTTGCAAAGATTTCACCTTCCGCGGCTTCAAATGCTTCATAAACCGCTGTGACGTCATCTCTCCGGATCATATTAAACCGTCGTGACGTCACTTGCTTCATTAAATACTTGTACCTATTTTATTTTGTATTCATTAAAAGCTCTGAAGATCGAGGCGACAGTATCGTCCCATATCCACTTTTTCTGGCTCCTCGATTCCCGCGCCTGCCGTTCATTTTTTCGGCTTATAAATAGGGCAGAGGGGCATCTCCTTCCCCCCCTTCCTCCTTTGCCTTTTCTTCTTCCTCATGCCTGCTCGTACCCAAGCTCCGCCGCCGCCGTGGAGCTCTGCATCCTCATCGAGCTTTGGCCGCTGCATCAACCTGGTTGGGTCAGAAAATCGCCGGCGCGCCTCCGCATCCGTTGACTCGGGTAAGTCTTTTCCTTATCCCGCATATAGATCTCATTAGGGTTTCCGTCAGTAAGTTCATAGCTAGGGCGCTGTTCTTCGTAGTTCTTCGTAGTTTTCCCATCGTTGCCCAACAATCGGTGTAGATTTGATCGTCTCTGCTCTGCAATCGTAGTAGTGACTCCGCCTCCTTAGGATCCCCTTTTCTTTCGCCAAAATATTAGTTTAGACTACGCTTGTCGAAGCCACTGTTGCATCTGTTGAATATAGACCATGAATAATTAGGAATTTCCGACCTGCTGTAGATCCGTAACTTCATCACTGATATTACAGAACTTGTTTCTCCATAGATCTGCATCTTTCATATCCTTATCGGCGGTTTAGCTTTTTAGAAAAGTCTATAAACAGGTAGGCACCATTAGGCCCCAGCTTAAACCGCCGTCTATAAGTACTTTCCAAACACTGCCGGTTTGATTCTGCACAAATCGTAAACCGGTGCTTCACTATATTTTTCAGCTTTTCGTTAAAAATGGCAAAGCAAGCCAAGCAGTTCACCTCCTGCAACTGGGTCCAGTCCCGGATTACTGAGGAAGAATTGCAAAACCAGGCTGAAGTTGGCGCTTTAGGCCCGAAAAATGTCTTTCACTGGAGAGTCCCCGGATCAGAGTGTCCTCCAAAGCCCAAAGAAGGAGAAGTTATTGTTTTCCTTGATCATTTAGCCCGGGGTTTCAGTCCTCCCGGGTCAAAGTTTTTCCGTGATGTGCTAGCTGATTTTCAACTCCATCCTCAAGACATCGGGCCCAATTATGTGTCCAACATCTGCAATTTCCAAGTTTTCTGCAAAGCTTATCTGCAAGAGGAGCCATCAGTTGAATTATTCCGGGATTTCTTCCACTTAAACCGTCGGACGGAATTTTCTGACGGTCCAAACACTGAACTTGGCGGGATGTCCATTCAGAAGAGAAAGGACGTTAGCTTTCCTCACGCCAATCACCACAGTCACCCCAAAGAGTGGAATCAAACTTGGTTTTACTGTCTAGACACCTCTCCGGAAAATGAGAATCTGTTGCCGGGTTATCTTCCCACCGGCTTTCTGAGGACCATCCCTTTCCTCAACGGCTAAGTGCCCAGGAACGGGCCAAATATGCTCCTCGACTCTCAAAGCTTCGAGCCTTCACCGTGAATGGCTTAACAGGAGTTGATTTCGTTCGTTGTTGGATTTCCTGGAGCATTCTCCCACTAAGCCGGCGTTCCAGCTTAATGTGCGAATATACTGGAAATCCCAATGATCCTCTGCGCCATACAGAAGCGGTGCTATTAGAAAATGAGATCAACGAGTCTGTCAAGAGACTGCTGAATGAACCGGTGGAAACTTGCAGTCAAACCGGATTGGCTCCCTTCTGCGAATTCAACAAACCGCCATCAGTAAAGTTTTCCTCTGCCTCATTTTTGCCTTATTTCCCGTCTGTTTTTTCATGATCTTCAATAGGGTAACGACCCATTCTGGAAGAGGAAGGTCCAGGATAAACCGGTGAAGGTGCCTCACCAAAAAATCAAAGCTGTTAAGAAGAACGTCAAGAAGAAAACTACTGACGTGTCTGAATCCAACCCGGAGGATGATGAACCAGCTTCCGAGGTACTACCTGACTCTCTTGATTTCCTTGACTTTCTTTACTTGTACTTTATTAACAATGACTGTACCCAGGGACACGCTGAAGGCAGCAAAGCGGATGATGTTGAGGTAATTACTCTTTCTTCCGGTTCAGAACCTCTGCCAACACCAAAAATTCGTCGAGCAAGCCGGAAAGTACAATTTTCTCACCCTTTCGCTTACTTGGACCCAAACTTTCTTTTGAAGAAACAACAACATGAAGCTCACCGCACCACGCGGCACAGTGGCCATGCCATTGAGTCCACCGGTTTACCACACACACCAACCCAGAGGCATCGCTCAGAGGTTTTACACACTCCAGACGCTTTTTATCCCAAAGCAGGTCATATTCGACAGCCTCTTAATCCGTCTGATTCGAATTATCAGGAAACTCCTCATTCGTCTTCTGGCGAATCAATGGCCACGCAGATTCCTCCTCTTAAGATTGTTCCTTGGTAAGTTTTTTCATTTGGCCGGTTTAATCTCTGTCTTGACTCTTCTGATTTTCGTCACCTTTAACTTTTGCAGTAAGCCCAAGCCTAGTAAAAAGGCCAAGCTGAATAAGCCGGTAGGTGATGACGAGATTCTTGAACCGGCAAAGGATCCTGATCTTACTGAAGCAAACGTTGACACTTTGTATGATGATCCTCCTCCCATGGATCGTGAAGCTTTTGTTGATCAAGGGAGTGCTCCAATGGTTCGTGACGTTGATCCGGCCAATCCTGTCCGAGCCAGCACTGCTCCTGCTAGCCCGGCTAAACACACGGCCGCTTCAACTGAAGAAGTTGAGATCACTGGAATCGGCTACACTGCCCCTAGTGAACTTGTTGCCTTGTCCAAGCATACTGCGAAGGATGAAATTTCTGGCAAGGACAAAGGAAAAATGAAGTACTGACTTGTCCAATTACGCTCAGATCAGTGCCCAAGAGCTCCATTCCGGTCATCTGAACCGGCTATACACTAGCCGTGATCATGAAGTCGGTTTAGTAAATATGGTGAAGGAGCGCTATGAGGTAACTTTCTGCTTTAACTTGTACTTTATTCCCGCGTAAGTCTTGTAGCTTGCCTTTACCCCATCGTAGCCCCAAGGGCCAGTTTATTCCTTTAGGATGAACCGGGACTTCAGAATATCCATTAGATAGTTTGTTTTTCACATGTGTAGTCCCCAAGGGCCGGTTTATTCCTTTAGGATGAACCAGGACTTCAGTTTGTAATCTGTTCTGAACAATGTCACATTAGCCCCCAAGTGCCAAGTGTATAACTTGTTATGTGCTTGGGACTTTACTGAAAAATGTCTCATGAATATATAATATGCTCTCCTCTTGGCAGACTGACTTAAACCGGAAAAATTCTGAAGTGGCCGAGCTCTAGGATACTCTGAAGTCTCAACAAACCGCCACTTCCAAAGTCAAAGATGAGCTGACACTTGCTTTAGCAAATATGGAAAAGCTGAAGAAGGACTTTGAAAAGGAATGGTTGGATTGGGATGCTGAGAGAACCACCTTGGAGAAAAGGGCAACTGATGCCGAAGCGGCTCTTAATCCTGTGACAGAAGAACTGGCTGGTTTAAAACAGCAGATAAATGCCATGACTGATGCTGTCTTCGGTAAATATTCGTGACATAATCTTGAATATGATATTTCTGCACTTTCCGGTTTAACTCAACCTATTTTGATGCAGGAAAACGTATTGCTCATCTCGGGACTGACATGCGGAGGAAATTGAAGGCCGCGTACACTCTCATAGAGCAGCTGTACTCCGGTGCTCAACGGATTGTCTGTGCTGCTTCCCATAATAAACCGGCTCCCACAACGATCAAGGGCACTTTGGAAAAGTTATCCATTCTACCTGCCCGCCTCGTAGAGATGAAGAAATCATCTGCAAGGGCAGGTGCCTTGATGGCTTTAACTCGAGCGAAAGCTTGGGTGCCCGATCTTGATCCGGCAGAAGTGATGAATGGCTACCCTAGCATGAAGGAGGACGAATCAGCATTCACAGACAGCGATTTACGTTCTTTAACAAGAGAAATGCAGCCTTTGGCCAGCAAACTATCTAATGAGGCTGATCTGTCTCGTTATCATCCTGGTTATAATGCTGAGAACTTGCGGGTCGACCCTCCGGCTTATGATGGGGAAGATCTCATCCCTCCCGTCCGTAAGCACACTTATGCTCCTGATATTGATCCGTCTGAACTTGTGAGCGATGAAGCTGTTTTCAAAGCGCTGACCAAGATCAATTGGGCAACCACTGACTTCCAGTAGCTAGAAGAGAACGATGGGGAGTTGGAGCAGGACGATCCACAACCTTCAAGCCGAGCTGATGCAGATTCCTAAACCGGTGCCGGTTTAGATATTATGTCCCAGCACTTTAGACAAAAAACAGATATTCTTTTTGGGCTATCCAGCGCCTTGTAATAGGGTAGCTGAAACACTTTATGTTGTCACGCATATTCTCCTTTGTATGACATTGCTTCATCTAGCAACTTCATAATTCTTACTGCTTATGATGTTTTAAACAGTTTATTCCACCTGTTTCTGCATAAGACAACGTTTAAAGTATCCTGGCAGTTTATCGCCGGACGGGTCATGATGCCCAAATACATGGTCTAGGTTTATAACCTGAACTGTATATAAAATATGAAACATATATCATACCTGTGATTAAGTTTTGCGCTACTGGCCTTAATCAAAAATCGGTAGTAAAGATAATGATCCAAGTTGCAAGTGTTGATGACTCCCTTGATCATGTGCCGGTTCATGATGGAACCGTACCGGGTAACGATAAACTCCGGTTTGACTGTAGACAGTACTAGCGCTTTATAATCAAACCATATCAGGTTCTGTAAACGCTGGTGCATTGTAGTGGCAACTTATAGTCATCCACTCCCCGAATCAATGGACTTGGATAAACACCAATGACCTTGAAGATAATTTTTTTAAGCAAATATCAAAAAGAGACATTGTCAAATAAAACCGTGTAGTCGAGGCTTTTTACGAGCTGCCAGGCTCCAAATTCGAGGCTTTTTATGAGCTGTCAGGCTACTGTATTAACCATTTCACAAAGCCTGTTAAGATGGACCTCAATCCTTAACCAATCATCAATTTAACGTTACCAAGTTCAGGGTCTGTACAAGATTGACTTGTGTATACGTTCGATGAGTCATACCAGGTTTACCTGGGCGGATTGACTTACTTAATGCAGGCAGGCTAATCCGGGGTTTTAGGTGTATACACCAGGCTTCCAAGATGTGGCTTGATAGCCTGCAACAAGGGTTGTAAACTCGTTGACGCTATGCGTCAGGAGCCCCCAGGTAGCATTTGAGCTATGCTCGTCGGGTGCCTATGTTTGAGTTGTGCTATGCATCAAACTCTCTTTTGCCCCTCGTCATCATGTGGGCTTTGATAGCCAGATTGCCAAAGCAACCAGAGCTATGCTCTTATGATGGTCTTGGTTTAGTAGCCGGTTTAAGAGGCCATAGGAACTCCTTTGCACACAGAAGCCCCCATGTGACAAACTCTTATGAAAAAAGCAACAGATACCCCACTTTAACAGGGCCGTCGGTTTATTATATTGAACATGATATATACATTGTGAATTTATGTACATAAAGCGGAGCCTATGGCTCAGGTGTAGTAAGGCCGAAGAAGAGCAATATTCCATGGTCGTCGGGTCTCCTCCTCCGCAGTGCGTGAGTCCTTGTGTTCTCGAACGTCGACGAGGTAGTATGATCCGTTGTGTAGATTCTTGCTGGCCACAAAGGGTCCTTCCCAAGGCGGGGATAACTTGTGCATGTCTGTCTGGTCTTGGATGAGCCGGAGCACTAGATCTCCTTCTTGAAATGTTCTGGTTTTAACCCGGCGACTGTGGTACCGGCGCAGATCTTGCTGATAAATCGCCGATCGAGCTGCTGTCGTGTAACGTTCTTCATCCAGCCGGCCCAACGCGTCTTGCCGTGCCTTCTCGTTATCAGCTTCGATGTAAGCCGCTACCCGGCCCACCCGCGGCGAATCATGACGGATATCACTAGGGAGGACCGCTTCAACTCCATATACCATGAACAAAGGCGTGTACCCTGTAGACATGTTAGGTGTGGTGTTGATGCTCCATAACACAGAGGGCAATTCCTCCACCCAACAACCTGACGTCCTCTGCAAAGGGACCATAAGTCGGGGTTTAATGCCTCTCAAGATCTCTTGATTGACTCTTTCAGCTTGACCATTAGATTGGGGGTGAGCCACTGAAGATACATCAAGGTAGATGTGTTCTCGCTGACAGAACTCCTCCATAGCTCCCTTGGATAGATTGGTACCATTGTCAGTTATAATGTTGTGTGGAAAGCCAAACCGTAAAATCACCTTCTTGATGAATTGAACCGCAGTTGCCGCATCACACTTGCTGACTGGTTCCGCCTCAACCCACTTGGTAAACTTGTCCACCGCCACCAGAAGGTGGGTCTTCTTATCTAGAGATCTTTTAAAGGGTACGACCATGTCTAGCCCCCAAGTCGCAAATGGCCAAGTAATTGGAATCATCGTCAACTCCTAAGCCGGTATGTGAGCACGCCGTGAAAACTTCTGGCAAGCATCACATTTTCTGACCAAGTCCTCTGCATCGGCGTGAGCCGTCAGCCAGTAGAACCCATGACGAAAAGCTTTAGCGACCAAAGATTTTGAACCGGCATGATGACCACAATCTCCTTCGTGGATCTCTCTAAGAATATGAGGGCCTTCATCTGGCGATACACAACGTTGAAACGCCCCAGAGACGCTGCAATGATGCAGTTCTCCATTGATAATAGTCATTGACTTGGATCGCCGGATTATCTATCTAGCCAAGACTTCATCTTATGGTAACTCACCTCGGTTCATGTACGCCAGGTAAGGGACCGTCCAATCCGGAATAACATGAAGCGCCACCACCAATTGAGCCTCCGGATCAGGAACCGCCAAGTCTTCTTCTGAAGGTAATTTCACCGACGGACTGTGCAATACGTCTAGAAAGATATTGGGTGGAACCGATTTACGTTGCAAACCCAGCCGACTTAATGCATCGGCTGCTTCATTCTTTCGCCGGTCCACATGGTCCACCTGATAACCCTTGAAGTGTCCAGCAACAGCGTCCACCTCTCGTCGATATGCTGCCATGAGTGGATCTTTGGGATCCAACTTACCAAACACCTGTTGAGCCACCAGGTCTGAATCACCAAAACATTTGACCCGGCTTAAATTCATCTCCTCAGCCATTCGTAGACCATGGAGGAGAGCTTCATACTCAGCTGCATTGTTATTACAAGGGAACATTAAACGGAGGACATAACAGAACTTATCACCTCGTGGGAAAGTTAACACGACTCCAGCCCCCGAGCCCTCCAATTGCATGGATCCATCGTGAATAGTCCAGTACGTATGATCCGGCTTTTCCTCTGGTGCTTGCAACTCTGTCCAATCGTTGATGAAGTCCACTAGTGCTTGAGATTTCATTGAAGTACGAGGCACATACTTCAGCCCGTGAGGATTAAGTTCAATGGCCCACTTTGCAACCCGGTCCGTTGCTTCTCTGTTCTGGATTATATCGCCCAGAGGGGCTGAACTGACCACGGTGATTGGATGGCCCTGAAAGTACTACTTCAGCTTCCGGTTTGGCATGAAGACTCCATATACCAACTTTTGCCAATGCGGGTATCTCTGTTTCGACTCAATGAGCACCTCGCTGATGTAATAAACCGGCCGTTGAACCGGATATTCTTTTCCTGCCTCCTTGTGCTCTACCACGATGGCTACGCTCACTGCTCGGGCATTAGTAGCCACGTATAACAACATTGGCTCATTATCAACTGGTGCAGCAAGGACAGGCGGCTCTGCCAATTGCTTCTTCAAGTCTTCGAACGCAGCATCAGCGGCATCACTCTAGACAAAATGATCTATCTTTTTCATCATGTGATAAGGCGGGATGGCCTTCTCCCCTAAACGACTGATAAACCGGCTGAGCGCCGCAATGCGGCCCGCCAAGCGTTGGACATCGTTGATGCATGCCAGTTTAGCCAAGGATGTAATCGCCTTGATCTTCTCCGGATTAGCTTCAATTCCTCGGTTTGACACCAGGAACCCCAGGAGTTTGCCTTCCGGGACACCAAAAACACATTTGGCCGGATTGAGCATCATCTTATAGATCCGGAGATTGTCAAAGGTTTCCTTCAGGTCTGCTATCAATGTTTCCTCCTTCCTGGATTTTACCACAATGTCGTCCACATACGCATGAACGTTCCGCCCAATCTGTCCATGAAAACAGTTCTGCACACAACGCTGATAGGTCGTCTGGGCACTCTTAAGCCCGAACGGCATAGATACATAGCAGAAGGCTCCAAATGGAGTTATGAAGGCCGTCTTCTCCTGGTCCTTAACTACCATCTTGATCTGATGATAACCGGAATATGCATCCAAAAAACTTAAGCGCTCACAACCCACCGTAGCATCAATGATTTGATCAATACGAGGGAGGGCAAAGGGATCAGCTGGGCAAGCCTTGTTCAGGTCTGTATAATCAACACACATTTGCCAAGTGCCGTTCTTTTTAAGCACCAGCACCGGATTAGCCAGCCACTCCGGATGAAAAACCTCAACTATAAAGCCTGCCGCCAAGAGCCTAGCCACTTCTTCACCAATAGCCTTACGTCTTTCCTCATTGAAGCGGCGAAGAAACTGTTTAACCGGTTTAAACTTGGGATCAATATTAAGAGTGTGCTCAGCGAGTTCCCTCGGCACACCTGGCATGTTAGAAGGTTTCCATGCAAAGATGTCCCGATTCTCATGGATGAACTCGATGAGCGCGCTTTCCTATTTCGGATCCAGTTTAGCACTCATAGTGAACCGCTTGGATGAATCACCGGGAACAAAGTCAACCTGCTTGGTCTCCTCAGCTGATTTAAACTTCAAGACCGGATCATGCTCCGTGGTTGGCTTCTTCAGCGGAGACATATCTGCCGGATCAACATTATCTTTATAAAACTTCAATTCCTCGGTTCCACAAACCGCCTTAGCATAAGCTGCATCACCTTCCTCGCACTCCAAAGCAATCTTACGGCTCCAATGGACCGTAATAGTTCCCTTGTGACCCGGCATCTTGAGCTGCAGATACACATAACAAGGCCATGCCATAAACTTAGCATAAACCGGCCGCCCAAACAGGGCATGATACGGGCTCTTGATTTTCACCACCTCAAAGGTCAAAGTTTCGGACCTCGAGAACTGCTCATCTCCGAAGGTGACTTCCAAGTCTATCTTACCAACCGGATATACCGATTTACCAGGCACCACGCCGTGGAAAACAGTGTTGGACTGGCGAAGCTTTTTATCCGTCAAACCCATGCGGCGGAAAGTCTCGTAATAAAGAATGTTAATGCTGCTTCCTCCATCCATGAGTACCTTAGTGAACTTATAGCCCCCAACCTGAGGTGCCACAACTAGGGCCAGCTGACCCGGATTATCAACCCGGGGCGGATGATCCTCTCGACTCCACACAATGGGCTGCTCTGACCAGCGCAGGTAGCGTGGCACCGCCGGTTCAACGAAATGTACTGCCCTCTTGTAAACTTTCTGATCATGTTTACATAAACTTGTGGTGAAGACGTGATACTGCCCACTACTCAACTGCTTCGGATTACTCTGGTATCCTGACTGCTGCTGATGCTGTTGGTTGCCCTGATTGTTATAACCTCCCTGGCCGTGCTGCTGGTTATGCTGATTATGCCCATTCTGGTTGCTGTGACTGTTCTGATTACCTTGGAACCCTGAACCGGAGCCACCACCTTGATAACCCGGCCCGTGAAAACCAGGACCTGAACCGCCGGACGATCCATGATCATATTGGGACCGGTTCATGATTTCCTTCATAATAAAGCAGTCCTTCCAGAGGTGTGTAGCTGGCTTTTCCTGCGTACCATGCCTCGGGCAAGGTATGTTCATCTGGCGTTCTAGATTAATAGGCGGCCTCCCGCCTCGCGGGGGCGGTCTACCCTTGCGGCGTTGGCCATTCTCCTGAGCATTAGTGTTAGCCACAAAATCTGAATTACTATTCGCCTTACGCTTACCACTATATCCTTGACTCGCCGGGCCAGGCTGTGGCGCTTTACCGTTCTTCTTTGCTTTTCCTGACTTCTCATCATCAGACTCTGAATATTGGGCACTATCCGAATCCGCATACTTCAATAGGGCCCCCATGAGTGTCCCCATGTCATCACAATGACGTTTGAGCCGTCCCAGCTTCAGCTTCAGAGGGTCAAACCGGCAGTTGCCCTCCAATGTAACTACTGCTGTGTCTGGATTGATACGGTCTGAGGAGTGTAAGATCTCTGACACCCGGCGCACCCAATGACTCGTTTTCACCTTGAACGCAGGCCTCTAAGTCTACAATGGACATGGGATGCTTACACGTGTCCTTGAAGTTATTGATAAACCGGCGCCGTAACTCAGCCCATGACCTGATGGAATTCTGTGGTAATCCCTTTAGCCAGGCGCGAGCCGTGCCCTCCAGCATCATGGTGAAGTACTTTGCACACGCCGCATCATCCACATCAAGCATCTCCATCGCCATCTCGTAGCTTTCAACCTAGGCTTCAGGAGACAGGTCCGCAGTATAGTTGGGCACCTTGCGCGGTCCTTTGAAGTCTTTGGGCAGTTTTATGTTGCGTAAAGCGGGAGTAAGGCACGGTACTCCCAAGGAGCTGGACGTAACCTCCAGTTCAATTGTGGTAGATGGATGAACCGGCGTCGGTTGATGGGCTTCGTACTGTGCTGCTAACTCGGCCTCTCGGTGTCGCATGCCCTGATCCACTATGTCTTGAGAGTTTACATCTCCCCCCGCCGGTTGTCAGAGATATTGACCACGGGTGTCCTCATCGACCACCCATTGTATTTCAAGATAATTGGGGGCCGCCTGTTATCCCCCAGCCATCTGCTCATCGGGCCGCCTCCTGGGACAGTTTACCCCAGGAGCCGGCTGCCAGCAGGCGGCAGGGTCCCAAACAGGCGGCAGCCCCATAGCCAGCAGCTAGCAGACGGTCCTACGCCTCTTTCTTGGGATGCGTGCTGGGGGGACCACTGCACAGCTGAGGCATGGCCATAGTTGGGCATGTCCTTAGAGAATCTATAAGGGCGTGGCTACAGTGAATGTGTACCCTATGGGCGCCTCTTAAGCGGCGTATCACTGTAGCCATGCTGCCAGTGACCAAGCTTCGGTCAGAGGAAGCCACGATCCCACTACCCACAGACGGCGGGGCCAGCAGGCGGCTGGCCCCACCAGCCAGTGGGTGAGTTAGAAATAAGCAGCCCTTGGCAGGCGGCTCACCATACCCTAGGAGTCTGAACCTCATCAAGATAACAAGACAGGACGTGGCGGCAGTGTATGGCAGGAGACGGCGGCACTGTAGCCACTTCCCTCCTAACGGTGCCGCCGTCAGCAGGAGCACGCCTACAGTAAAAGGCAATCACATGGCCCCGCAGACGGCGGGCCCCAGCAGACAGGCGGCAAGGCCGGCACCTAAAGACGCTGACGTCTGGGGGCCATTCCGCCGAGATTACTATTGTACCCCTGGGTGTAGGCCTATATAAACCCCCAGGGCCCTCCATGAGGAGGGGTTGATTGGTTGTACTCTAGAGGGAAGAGAGACACGTAGAGAGAGATAGAGAGAAGCCCTAACGATCATCCCAATTCCCTAGAGCGAAGGTAGCGACTTAGCCTTGATCTTCTTCCTCCTCTAGATGACACAACTCGAGGAGCAACCTTGTAGCTACCCTAGTGACATTAGTCATGACGCGGAGTCCCCGCAGAGCAGGACTAGGGGTATTATCTTCACGGAGAGCCCCAAACCTGGGTAAGATTCGTAGGCGTCCTAAGTTCCGCCTTATCCCGCTTCCAGGGCCCGGCAACGCTCTATTGTCCCCATGCATGATAAGCCACCCGTTGGCATATGTCATCCCAAAACCCCGACATTTGGCGCCCGCCGTGGGGCCTGGTGCACCGTCGTCCGGAGACATGTTCTGGACGGGAACTTTGGTCCTTGATGGCGAGCACAGCCAGCCTGGTGTGATGGCCTGGCTTATTAGGGATGATAGACTACTCATATCAATAAGGAATTCCTTCTTTTCCGGGAGCCCATTCGGATAGAACTCCAAAGTTAAGCGTGCTCAGCTTGGAGTAGTTTCAGGATGGGTGACCGACCGGGAAGTTGCTCCCGGGTGCGCACGAGTGAGGACAAAGTGCGCAGAAAAGACTAGTATTGATATGTGGGGCCAGTCTAGATCTCGCCAGGAGTAACGACCACCGGCGGGTGTGTCCGGGGCGTTACAAGTTGGTATCAGAGCCGACCCTCGCGGTTACACGGATGTTTGCGGACAGTTTGCAGTCATGTTGTGCATGACGTTTGTGACCCGTCGTGGCACACGACATGGCACATGTGCTGTCCTGGAAGCACAGACGGTTGTGCCAAGAGGGAACGTTCCTGTGGCCCGACGAGGACGTCGGTTCCTCTGAGTGAGGGTGTATGTGATGGCCTGGCTTATTAGGGATGATAGACTACTCATATCAATAAGGAATTCCTTCTTTTCCGGGAGCCCATTCGGATAGAACTCCAAAGTTAAGCGTGCTCAGCTTGGAGTAGTTTCAGGATGGGTGACCGACCGGGAAGTTGCTCCCGGGTGCGCACGAGTGAGGACAAAGTGCGCAGAAAAGACTAGTATTGATATGTGGGGCCAGTCTAGATCTCGCCAGGAGTAACGACCACCGGCGGGTGTGTCCGGGGCGTTACACCTGGCACGCCCGCAGGTGTGGATACCGGGATGCTTCGCGGCGCTGAGGCCACATGCGCCGCTGATGTCTACACACATTTCTACTCTTGTAGACTATGTTGGGCCTCCAAGCGCAGAGGTTTGTTGGACAGCAGCAAATTTCCCTCAAGTGGATGACCTAAGGTTTATCGAACTCAGGGAAGTAGAGGTTGAAGATGGTCTCTCTCAAGCAACCCTGCAACTAAGATACAAGAAGTCTCTTGTGTCCCCAACACACCTAATACACTTGTTAGATGTATAGGTGCACTAGTTCGGCGAAGAGATGTTAAATGGCAAGTCATATGGATGGCAAAACAAAGTAATATAAATCTGTAATAAAAAGTGCAGCAAGCAAACAAGTGGTAAACGTGAGCACAAATGGTATTGCAATGGTGGAAACAAGGCCTAGGCTTCATACTTTCACTAGTGGCAACTCCCAACAACATTAACATAATCGAATCACATGATATTTCCCATAAAACATGCAAAGGGGACACACTCGGAGGTCATTCCTTCGTGGTCAAGAGAGGACAAGAATTATGTAGGGCTACAAAAGCACACCTCAAAGTTCGTAGTTCTCAATCTAAGGATTTCCCAATGTCACCGTGGCCATCCAAAGAGAGTCCCACAATTACCACAACATATCTAAAGGATAGTCAAAGACAAGCACCAAGAGACTCTCAATCTTCAATCAACACACAAGAGAGGAAATCACTCATGAAAATATTTTTCTAATCCATGTCCAATAGACCGATGTCACCTTGGTCTCGGGGATTATACTAGATAAAGACAAGTGAGTACATCAATCCAATACATAGAGGAAGGGGAAATATCATGGGATCACCCTAGATTAACATAGCCTATGATCACAACGAAGATCACATCATGGGAGAGAGAATTGACCACATAGCTACTGGTAGAAACCTCAGCCCCGAGGAGGAAATACTCCCGCATCATGGAGGGAGGAAGCAACGTCGATGGAGATGAATCCGGGGGCACTTCCCCGTCCCGGCAGGGTGCCGGCGCAGGAATTTTGGTCCCCCGAAGCTTGATGGCGATGGCGGCGGAGATCGGAATCGCGTCTGGAGAAAAGGGGCCTGGAATCAGGGTTTCTGCGACACAGTGTAAATATATGCCAAAGGGGAGCATCAGAGGGGGTCAGGGGTGCCCAGGCGCCCCCCGGCGCGGCCAGGGGGGCGCGTGGGCAGGCCGCCTGGAGCCCCTGTGGGTCCCCTCCGGCCCTACTTTGGCCGCATGGAAGCTTCCGGAACGCTGATTTTTTATATATTTTTCCCGGAATTTTTCTGGCAATTTACGTAATGGGAAAACCTGAAATTCAAAAACAACAAGAAAACATAAACTGGCACTGGGGTGCACTGAGTTAATAGGTTAGTCCAAATATGATCAAAAGTGTATGGAAGTGTATAAATAACATAGCAATATCACACAAAAGAGGCATGGAGCAAGCAGAAATTATAGATACGTTTTGGACATATCAGCCGCGAGCGGACTCGCCGACCTCCTCGTCTGCATCCACATTCATGACGAGCCCTCTCTGGCTGCAGAGCCAGTTGCTCCGGAGAGCTGCCTCGTCGATCTCCTCGACAAGCTCCACATCGTCGACGAGCGCGCCTCTGACGTAGAGTCAGTGGGCTCTTCTGACCCACCAGTTGACATGATCATCGACCTCGATGCGGAGCCCGTCGATTTCTTCCCCGAGCACGTGGTGATCATCGACGACCCCCTCCCCGCTCCAGCAGGTGGCAGCACCGTCAGCACCGTCACGGAGGTGCTCGTCACCGGCCACGACGAGTCATCCGGCAGGTCGGGCCAAGACCCGCTCCAGGCCGCCATGCAGAACCTTGCCGCACCCGTTGCGGCAGGGGCAGACGGCGCGGCGTTGGAGGCACTCCGCGTCTCGCTCCTCGACATCGCCAACAAGCTGGCCGCTTCCCGACGCCTCACTAAAGCTTACCGCCGCGAGATGGGCTGTGCAATAGGCGGCACGCCGGCTGCTGGCGAGCCTAGCCGAGCTGGCGCAGTTCGCGATCGTGGCGGGGTGCTGGCAGACATGCTGGGGCCCCCACGGCCCATGTACCTCACTCCGTCGGAGAACCTAAGGGCTGCCCAGGCGGCAGTCGACGAGCTGGGCCACTTGGAGGGAGACGAGCTTCGTTGCATGACTCAGCGCGCCCCTCAGCTCCTCGACGCGGCTGCTGCGCAGCAGGAGGCCCGTCGCCGGGCATCAGAGGCCGGTGCGCAGGCAGATAACCGCCCCCTTCGGCGGGAGCAAGGAGCCACGTCCTGCTCTCCAACAATCGGCGCCCCCATCCGGCGTGACTCAGAGCGGGCTGCTAGCCACAACCGACAGACTCGTATCACCATCGAGCGCGACGAAGACGGCCGTCCAAGGGCCGTAGAGCGGCGTGAAGAACGCCCGCCTCCTCCTCGACGGGAGAGGCGTGTGTCTCCTCCGCCTGTTGACCACCCCTCTCTAGCAGGCCGCTTGGGCCGCCGCAAGGGAGTCGGGGAGAACGACGCAAGCCACCGCCTTGACCGACTGGCTCGGTCCCTAGCGGTCGAAGAAGAAGATGACCTTGGCCCTGCTTGCTTCGGCCAGTGCATCCGTAGCGAGCCTTTCCCTAAGGGCTTCTCACTCCAAGAGACACCCCCAAGTACAATGGATCGGTGAAACCAGAGGACTGGCTGGTAGATTACTCCACATCCGTCAGCATAGCAACCGGCAACAGGCGTGTTGCGGTGAAGTACGTGCCACTCATGCTCCAGGGCACGGCACGGACGTGGCTGAACAGCCTCAAACCCAAAAACATCAACGGCTGGTTGGACTTCACCGACGCCTTCACTCGCAACTTCACCAGCACCTACAAGTGTCCTCCCAAGCCGCGCCAGCTCTCCTTATGTGTTCAAGGCCCAGATGAGTCAACCCGTGATTACCTGACGCATTGGGAAGAGCTGCGCAACTCTTGCGAGGGAGTGCGTGAGGTACAAACCATCGAGTATTTCACGGCCGGGTGGAGAGAAGGCACCCTGCTCAAGCACAAACTCCTCTGCGACGAGCCCGCCACGCTGGACGAGCTGCTGAGCATAGCAGACAAATACACCACGGCCGACTCCTCCATGAAGTCCGAGCTGCAAGTGGATGCTTCTGGAAAAATGACTCCCCCAACTCCCAAAACGCCGGCTGGAGAGTCCAACCGACGCCAGCAGCCGACCGATCACAAGCGCAAGACCCACGCGCTGGCTGCCAATAGCCTGCTGGTGGCGGTGGTTGATGGCCAACAGCCAGAACCACAAGCGGGACCCAAGCGCCAGAAGGGCGTTAAGCCATTCTGGCAGCCGGCTTTCTCCTTCGATCAAGCCCTGGATGCTCCCTGCAAGTTTCACAGCGGTGCAAAGCCTTCCAATCACACCACACGAAAGTGTCATTGGCTCACACGGATTCCCAGAGGGGAAGCTCTTCCACCGCCGCCTGCTGGGCAGGCGGCCCCGCCTCCCAATCCACCGGCTGCTCGTCCGGGTGGCCAAGTCCAGGACGTGTTCCCAGAAGAAAACGGAGCCTGCGTCGTCTTCACAAGCCAATCGGATGATAGGCACAGCCGGCGCCAGTAGCGCGGAGAAGTCAACACAGTTGCCATTGAAGCCTCAGAATTCATGCACTGGTCTGAGAGGCCCATCAGCTGGAGCCGTGAGGATCACCCGACCGTCATGCCTTCACCAGGGGCTTATGCCTTGGTTCTGGATGCAACTCTCCACCGACAGGCGGGCCTGTCGCTTCTCTCGAGTGCTGGTAGATGGCGGCAGCAGCATCAACATCATGTACCATGATACCATGGAGAAGTTGGGCATCAAAGAAAAACAGCTTCAGCCTACCAGGACTGTGTTCCACGGCATTGTGTCAGGTCTCTCTTGCTCACCAATCGGCAAGGCCAAGATTGATGTCCTGTTTGGTGACAAGAAGCATTTCCGGAGGGAGTCAGTCTAGTTTGAAGTAGTGAACCTGGAAAGTCCCTATCACGTGATTTTCGGCCGGCCAGCTCTTGCAAAGTTCATGGCGATACCCCATTACGCTTACCTCAAGATGAAGATGCCGGGTCCCAAAGGAATAATCACTGTAGCCGGGGACTATGAGAAGTCCATCGCGTGTGCGACCGCCAGCAGCCGTCTGGCTGAGTCCCTTGTCGTGGCTGAAGAAAAGCGCCGCATGGAACGGCTGGTGGCAATGGCTGGCGAGCAGCCAGCCATACCAGCCGACCCCAGGGAGGTGGAGCCGCAAGGCTCGTTCCAGCCTGCCAAGGAGACAAAGAAGATTGCCTTGGACCCATCTCACCGAGAGTGATTTGCTGTCATAGGATCAAACCTAGACATCAAATAGGAAAGCGAGCTCGTCGATTTCCTCCGTGAGAATCGGGACATCTTTGCATGGTCCCCCAAAGACATGCCGGGTGTCCCGACGGATTTCGCCGAGCACAAGCTACATGTGAGAGAAGATGCAAAGCCTGTCAGGTAGCCGCTCCGCCGCCTATCAGAAGAGAAAAGAAGAGTTGTTGGGGAAGAGGTCGCCCGCCTGCTAGCAGCCGGCTTCATTATGGAAGTTTTCTATCCAGAGTGGCTCTCAAACCCAGTCCTAGTGCTGAAGAAGAACAACAAATGGCGCATGTGCATTGACTACACCAGCCTCAACAAAGCTTTCCCTAAAGATCTGTTTGCTCTACCGCGAATAGATCAAGTGATTGACTCCACAGCCGGATGCGAGCTGATGTCATTCCTTGATGCTTATTCCGGGTACCACCAGATCAAACTCGATCCGGCCGACCGTCTGAAGACCGCCTTCCTCACGCCATTTGGGGCCTTTTGCTACCTGACCATGACCTTCGGCTTGAGAAATGCCGGCGCCACTTTTCAGCGTTGCATGCAGAAGTGTCTCCTCAGGCAACTTGGCATAAACGCCCACGTTTACGTGGATGATATCGTGGTAAAGACGGAGAAGAGGGGAACTCTTTTGGAGGATCTCCAAGAAACATGTGAAAACCTACGCCGCTTTCAGATCAAGCTAAACCCGGAGAAATGCATCTTTGGGGTACCAGCAGGCCAGCTCCTTGGCTTCCTGGTATCTGAGCGCGGCATCGAGTGCAACCCCGCAAAGATCAAGGCCATTGAAAGAATGGAACGGCCGACTCGTGTACGAGATGTCCAGAAGTTCACAGGGTGCCTCGCCTCCCTCAACCATTTCATCAGCCGGCTGGGCGAGAAGGCACTCCCACTGTACCAACTGATGAAGAAAACCACTTGCTTCGAATGGAACGACAAGGCGGATGAAGCCTTCCGGCAGCTCAAGAAATTGTTGTCCACCCCGCCTGTCCTAGCGACGCCAACATACAAGGAACCCATGTTCCTTTACATAGCCGCTACCAGCCGAGTGGTCAGCACAGTCATTGTGGTCGAGCGTCCAGAAGACGGCAGAGCCTTGCCCGTCCAAAGGCCAGTCTACTATTTGAGCAAGGTGCTGTCAGTCTCCAAGCAGAACTACCCCCATTACCAGAAGATGTGCTATGGCGTGTACTTCACCGCCAAAAAACTCAAGCAGTACTTCCAAGAGAACCCGATCACGGTCGTTGCACGGCTCCGCTTGTTGAAATCATGGGCAACAGAGATGCTTCAGGAAGAGTGGCCAAGTGGGCCATTGAGCTGGCCCCCTTCACCATCTTCTACCAACCCTGCACCACCATCAAATCGCAAGCATTGGCCGACTTCCTCGTTGACTGGGCCGAGACCCAGTACCTGCCGCCTACTCCAGACTCAACCCATTGGCGGATGGACTTTGACGGATCAAAGATGCGCACTGGCTTGGGAGCCGGCATCGTCCTCACCTCTCCCAAGGGCGACAAGCTCAGGTACACCCTGTAAATCCACTTTGCCGCCTCCAACAATGTGGCCGAGTATGAGGCGCTCATCCACGTGCTCCAGATGGCCAAAGAGATTGGCATCCGCCGAGTGCTGTGCTATGGTGACTCAGACTTGGTTGTCCAACAGTCATCTGGGGACTGGGACGCCAAGGACGCGAATATGGCAAGTTACTGTTTCCTTGTCTAGCAGATCAGTGGGCATTTTGACAGCTGCGAGTTCCTCCACGTGCCACGAGCAGAAAACATGCAAGCCGACACCTTGGCACGAATCGGCTCCACCCGCCAAGCAATACCAGCCGGTGTGTCCCTCCAATGCATGCGCAAGCCGTCTATCAAGCCTTCACGAGAATCGGAGTCAATCTTCATACCAGCCGATCCTGGAGCAGACGGCCTGGCAACTTTAGCAGACGGCCTAGATACTCCAACTCCAGCAAACGGCACAGCAGTCGCTGCGCTGTTTCCTGGCCCGGGGACTGCCCCAGTAGGTGGCCAAGAGGCGCCAACAGACGGCTCGAGGACTGCTGCAGCCGGCCCGGGGACTTCAGAAGCACAACAGACGGCTCGCTCTAGCCCCCCGTCTCCCAGCCCAACCGCCCCGGTCTCTTTGGCAGAAGCAACATGAGTATCAGCGCCGTCTTGGGCATAGCCAATCCTCAGTTTTCTGCTCAGAAGAGAGCTGCTAGCAGACGAAACTTTGGCACGGCAAGTTCAACGCCGAGCTTCAGCATACACAATAGTCAATAAAGAACTTGTCAGAAGAAGTGCAACAGGCGTCTTCCAGCACTGTGTGGAAGCAGAAAAGGGTCTGGCTATTCTGAAGGACATTCATCAAGGGGAATGCGGCCACCACGCGGCCTCAAGATCTCTCGTTGCCAAAGCCTTCTGCCACGGTTCTTCTGGTCGACTGCTTTGGACGACGCCAAAGACTTGGTAAAGAAGTGCAATGGCTGCCAGCGCTTTAGTTCCAAGCAACACTTGCCGGCTTCTGCACTCAAGACTATTCCGATCACTTGGCCATTTGCCGTCTGGGGGCTGGACATGGTGGGCCCCTTCAAGACAGCCCGAGGCGGCTTGACGCATTTACTCGTGGCAGTGGACAAATTCACCAAGTGGATCGAGGCGAAGCCAATCAAGAAACTCAACGGCCCAACTGATGTGACCTTCATAACAGACATCACAGTCCGGTATGGCATACCGCACAGCATCATCACCGACAACGGCACAAATTTTGCCAAAGGCGCATTGGCCCGTTTCTGTGCAACACAGGGGATCCGACTAGACTTAGTGTCATTTTCCCACCCACAGTCCAACGGCCAAGTTGAGCGCGCCAAAGGCCTTATCCTGTCCGGCATCAAGCCCCGGCTGGTCGAACCCTTGGAACGTTCAGCCGGCTGCTGGATCGAAGAGCTACCGTCTGTCCTCTAGAGCCTTAGGACAACTCCGAACAAGTCAACCGGCTTCACTCCTTTCTTCCTTGTTTATGGGGCCGAGGCCGTCATCCCAACAAATGTTGAGTTTGACTCGCCTCGCGTCACCATGTACACAGAAGCCGAAGCCAAAGAAGCACGAGAAGACGGCGTGGACTTGCCGGAGGAGGCCCGGCTGGTAGCACTCAGCCAGTCCACCATCTATGAGCAGGGTCTCCGCCGCTATCACAGCCGGCGAGTCAAGCCACGTTCCTTCCGGAAGGGGGACCTTGTGCTCCGGCTGATTGATACGTCCAAAACGTATCTATAATTTCTGCTTGCTCCAAGCTTCTTTTGTGTGATATTGCTATGATATTGATGCACTTCCATACACTTTTGATCATATTTGGACTAACCTATTAACTCAATGCACCACAGTGCCAGTTCCTGTTTTCTGCTGTTTTTCTGTTTCAGGTTTCCCCCATATTAAAAGTGCTCCAAAAATTCCAGGAAAAATATAGGAAAAATCAGCGTACAGGAAGCTTCGCGAAGAACCAAAGATGGGCCAGAGGGGAGCCAGGGGAGGCCCAGGCGGCCACCTGGCGCGGCCCCACCCCTGGCCGCGCCAGGGGGCGCCTGGGGCCCCTGCTCCGCCTCTGGCTGCCCCCTTCGCCTATATATCCCTCTCGTCCTGAAACCCTCGAGGACAGAACCCTTTTTCACGATCTCGCCTCTTTTCCGCCGCCGCAGCGCTTCCAAGATCGGGAGCATCAGGAGAACTCTTCCCGGCACCCTGTCGGAGGGGAGAACCACCACCGGGAGCTTCTCCACCACCATGGACGCTTCCCGGATGAGTCGTGAGTAGTCCACCTTGGACCATGGGTCCATGATCAGTAGCTATGTGATGTTCTCCTCCCCTCTTTGCTCTTCATGGTTTAGACCTCGTGAGCTGCCCTACATGATCGAGGCACATATGTAATCTTTCTGCTGTTGCTTTGCTGAGTTTGCTGGGATCTGATGGATTATGAGACTATGTTCAGATTGTGTTTGAGTAATATATTTGATTCACCTCTTTTATATCTTTGTTCTTGAGTAATTCCTGCATGTTCTCCGTTGCTGTTTATTGCTTTAGCCAAGTAGTAGGTAGTAACTCCAAGAGGGAGCGTTATGCTTGATAGTGGGTTCATGCCCCCTGATGACTAGCTTGAGTGACAGAAACATGAGTCTAGGGGATGTGTTGTTGCCACAAGGGAGAAAACAACGGTGCTTGTACTTGCGGGTGCAAGGATTGTTTACTTTACGCAAAGTTCTTTTAATGCAGTTGTATGTTGCTTTGAGTTTACACTTTGGGTGGGATTCGCAACTTAATACCAGCGAGATGTTCTGGATAGATATCTCAAGGTGGATGATTAGTAGTAGATGCAGATGGATTTCGGTCTACTTGCCTTGGCGTACCGCCCATGCTTTTGAGCCTCTACCTTTCTTTGCAGCATAGTTAGCATTGGTTTGCGCACACAATCCTGTCAATTGCCCAGCTGTAATTTGTTTACCTCGCTTTGTTGTTTTATCATCTTTTGGGAGAGAGACATCACTAGTGAACATCATGGGACCCCGGTCCATATTACCACCGCTGATCATACCTTCTATTTACTTCCTGTTTTTATTTCCTAGTTGAAGTCATAGCTATCATTATCATCTCTTGTGTTTGATCCTTTGTAAACAACAAGGCTGAAGGGATTGACAACCTCTCTGTACTCGTTGGGAGCAAAGTTATCTGTATCTGTGTGCAGGTCCCGTCAACCGCTAAGTTTCTGGCGCCGTTGACACCTACTTGTCGACCCTCGGAGTCTCACGGGATTCGATCCTAGGTATCTTTGCCAAGGGAAATTTGCCGCTATGCTACATCTCAACCTTCCACTTGGGGTAACCAACGAGGGGCGAGAAGCCATCAAGCAAGTTTCTGGCGCCGTTGCCGGGGACTCCACTCTTCAAGATAGGGGAGTTGCACGCTATCTTTTATCTTTGCTTTTTAGTCTTGTTAGTTTACCTTTCAGTTTTTGCTTTAGTGTCCCTTACCAAAAATCACAAAAATAGTTATCTTGCTTGCTGCTGCTATGGGTTCCACCGAGAACACCAAGTTGTGTGACTTCACTAGTCATAACAACAGTGACTTTATCTGCACGCCTATTGCTACACCTGCCACTTCAGCACCTTCTTATGAGATTAAACCTGCTTTGCTGAACCTAGTTATGAAAGATCAATTCTCCGGTGCTGGAGATGATGCTGCTTTGCACTTAAATAATTTTGTTGAGCTCTGTGATATGCAAAAGTACAAAGAAGTAGATGGTGATATTGTTAAGCTTAAGATTTTTCCTTTCTCCTTGAGAGGAGGAGCTAAAATCTGGTTTCAATCCTTGCCTAGGAATAGTATAGATTCTTGGGACAAGTGCAAGGATGCCTTTATTGGGAAGTACTATCCCCCTGCTAAAATTATCCAACTAAGGAGTAACATCATGAATTTTAAACAATTGGATAATGAACACGTTGCCCAAGCTTGGGAACGCATGAAATCTCTTGTCAAGAACTGCCCTACTCATGGTTTGACTACTTGGATGGTTATCCAAACTTTTTATGCAGGCTTGAACTTTACCTCGCGGAACTTGTTAGATTCGGCCGTGGGAGGAACCTTTATGTCAACTACACTTGGTGCTGCCACGAAGCTTCTCGACGAGATGATGACCAATTATTCCCAATGGCACACCGAACGCGCTCCAACAGGTAGGAAGGTAAACTCTGTCGAGGAGATTTCCTCCCTAAATGAAAAGGTTGACTTGATCATGTCTCTACTTTCCAAGCAATCTTCTATTGATCCTCATGATGTTCCTTTAAATTCTTTGATTGCTCAAGATCAAGTAGATGTGAACTTTATCTCTAGAAACAACTTCAATAACAATGCTTATAGGAGTAATTTTGGTAGCAACCCTAGACCGTTCCCCTCTAATTCCTATGGGAACAACAATACTTATCCTAGCACCAAGAACTCCACTTCTGAACTAGAGATTATACTTAAAGACTTCATCACTACCCAAAAGGCCTTCAATAAGAGTGTAGAAGAAAAACTAGACAAACTAGATAATCTCTCTTTGAAGGTAGACAATTTAGCCCATGAGGTAGAGTTGCTTAAAATTAGAACTTCTCCTCTTGAGGAGAGGAAGACCACTCCTATGAATGCTATTCAAGTGCAAATTAATGAAAACATTAGGATGATGGCTAAACTTAAAGAGAGATGGGCTAGAGAAAAGGAGGAAGAAGATAGAATTAAGAGCCTTCCTACCCACCACACTGTTGCTACTATCCAAGTTGTTGAGGATATCCAAACTCTTAGCACCCAATGCACTCCTAGTCCCATTGGACCTATTAATGGTGATGCTATGACCTCAACCGTAGAAGAAGAAACTCCTATAACCATAGAAGCTACCAAACAAGTGAGCCTAAAGGACACCACTACCACTTTACTTGATATTAGTGACCTTGATTTTGATAATTGCACCCTTTCTGAAGTTATTGGTTTTCTTCACAAGATGTCTAGAGATCCCCACACTAGCACACTTAATCTTGCCTTCACGGAGCATATCACTAATGCTCTCATCAAAGCTAGGGAGGAGAAGCTTAGGGTAGAATCCTCATACCTAGAAAGCTAGAAGATAGTTGGGATCCTATGATTAAAATTAAGTTGAATAACTTCTCTTGCTATGCTTTATGTGATGTTGGAGCTAGTACCTCCATTATGCCCAAAAGAATGTATGATATGTTTGAATTGAAACCTTTTGATCCTTGTTCTTTTGGTGTTCGTCTTGTTGATTCTTCCGTAAAGAAACCTTTGGGGAAGATCGACGATGTTCTTATCATTGTCAATGACAATTATGTTCCCGTTGATTTTACTATTATGGATATTGAATGTGAACCTTCATGTCCAATTATTTTGGGACGTCCTTTTCTTCGCACCGTTGGTGCTATCATTGACATGAAAGAGGGGAATATAAAATTCCAACTCCCTCTCAAGAAAGGGATGGAACACTTCCCTAGAAAGAAGATTAAGTTGCCTTTTGAGTCCGTTACACGGGCTAGCTATTCTCTTACTCTTGATAAAACTTGATCTTCTCTTTTTGCATCATGCCTAGCTTAAAGGCATAAAAGAAAGCGCTTTTGGGAGGCAGCCCACAACGAATTAGGTTTTATTTTGCTTTTGTTGTGTATTGATGTTTGTTACTACAGTAGCATCATCATTGTATCTTTTCTTTTCAGCTTTGTGCCAAGTTTAGCCGCCGATTGCAAGAAAGTTCAAAAGTTGTGACGTGCTGTCCAGAAAACAGATTCTGTCCTTGGACAGAAAAATTCGAATAAAATCACCAGATCATCTTTTTGATCTGAATTTTTTTGACAGCGTGCTCTATACAATTGGCTTTCGAGCGTCTGTTCTGAGTTTTTTGATTTGAGTTGCAGAAGTGCCCCGAAACAATTATTTACTACCTGCTGGTCTGTTTTTCACAGATTCTGTCCTGTTTTGCCTTTTCTTCGTTTTGCAAACCTTGAGCTTGCTTTTTCTTTGCAAAAACCTTTTGGCAATCTTGAGAAACAGTAGCTCTTCAAGATTATCTTTATTTCCAGTAGGGAAAAATTATTTTATTGTGGGTACTAACCTCGCTAATCAGATTATGATGAGTTATGTATGAAGGGAGTTTTCAAGTGTGCGAGGGAAGATGATAAAAGAAGATTCAGGAGGGTCAAACGCTCAAGCTTGGCGATGCCCCCGTGCACCCCCAAGAAATATTCAAGAAGACTCAAGCGTCTAAGCTTGGGGATGCCCCCATGCATCCCCTTCTCCATCAACAATTATCAGTTCGTCTTTCGTTCCACTATAATTTTATCACTTCATGCGTTATGTGCTATGCTTGGAGCGTCTTGCTCTTAGTTTCCTTTTTTAGTTTTCTTTAGCTTTGCTTGTTGTTCATAACAAGTTAGAACCCAGCTTTCTTTGTGTGGGAGAGAAACACGCTCCACTTCAACCTAGAACACAACATATGATTTTCATGCTTATCTTTGTTGTGTGTGTTCTTTGTCTTTCCATAGCTGCTGTCATGTTTAGCTCTTAGTTTTCATGCTTTTCTTTTTAAAGAGCTTTTGTTTAGTTGGTTGCTGAACTCTCTTGAGTTTTCATGTTTATCTTGTTAAGAGAGTTTGCCTGTTGCACTGAGTTGTGTGTCTTAACTTAAAGTAGGTAATTGAGGTTGCTATTTAATTTTAGTAGTAACTTGCAATAGTTTTGAGGTATTGCCATGAGTAATGTCTGAACTTTTGGTGTCAAGAGCTTTAGCCTATTAGTGATAGATGTCGTATTTTGGGCAATCCGTGTTTATTTTCGAAAACCTAGAAAATAGTTGAGAACTTTAGCTACTAGATGGATCACTAATCTTTGGAGGGATCGAATATTAGAGTACACTCACGTACCATGAGTCGAGGATGCGCAAGGATAACCAAACCCCCATACACTCCTCCTCGGGGTACTTGTCTCTTTGTGAGCCTCCTAATTAGATTGAGAGTTACCGATAATAAGTGCATGAGTTCTTCGGACTAATGTGAGTATTCGAAAGTTGACACTTCCACCTAGCCATATTTTTCTAGCCTCTTCGGTACCGTGCATTGCCCTTTCTCACCTCGAGAGTTGGTGCATACTTCGCCGGTGCATCCAAATCCTTGGCACGATACGCTCTGTCATCATAAGCCTCATTATATCCTTCCTCAAAACAGCCACCATACCTACCTATCAAGGCATTTCCATAGCCTTTCCGAGATACATTGCCATGCAACATACATCTTCTCATGACTTGATCTTCATGTCATACATGCTTTTTGCTTGATCGATGAGCCACATGCTAGTTGGGCCTTGCCCTAATCATTGCTACATGACGCGCTAGTATCATTGCATATCCTGCTACACCGGCAGAGGCATACATTTGCATACATCATGATAGTTTCATTTTCTTTATGTTGAGTACTTTTGTAAAGTGTGAAAGATCTTCTATACTTCTTGTAATACATAGAGTGTTGCCCCTAAAGTGAGGAAAAGATCCCAAAGAGGACAAAATCAAAAGATCCCAAAGAGGACAAATGAGAGTTAAATAGAAAGAGCCATTGAGGCCACACAAACATAAAAAAAATAGAACAAAGAGAAAAAGAAATAAAAAGAGAGAAGGGGGCACACTACTATTCCTTTTGAGAGATCCACACTCGTACTTCATCTTATACCTTGTACTCCATAGAGATTATCATTCATGCATATAGCTATGTGGGGACCTTCACACTATAGAACTTGGCTTGTATATTCCAATGATGAGCCTCCTCAAAAGAGCTCTAGGTCTTCTTGAGCGAGCAAGTTGGATGCACCCCCACTAGTTCCATTGGAGAGCTTACCTTAGCTCATATGTGCATCCGTTGCATGGCAATCCCTACTCCTCACATCATATCTATCATTTGGCTTTCTCTCGCCTATGATTATCCTCATTGATGTGAGCCTTTCACACCTTTTTTGTCTTCCCCCTTCATCATTTTCTCTCTCTTTGCCATCCTAAGTGTCAACTTTCTTGCTTACGCTCATCCATTGCATGAGTGCTCAAAATATCGAAAGGGAGTGGATCATTTTGACTTGTACCTGGCTAGTGGTCTGGGGATGAGTCAAGATAAGATTCCAAAGAAGACCAAGTGTGGAACTTTAGTAGATTAAGTTCTCAACAATACAAAAACTATGTTTTACTCTCTCGTATATCCCTATCCCCTTTCTTGCACGCAAACACCATTTGTAGACATTCGAGTCACGGACAGCGAGAGCTCTTGCACCTTTATGTTCTTATGTTGCTTGTTACAATGCTAATATAGACTCTTGCTTGTTATGACTTGAATTGAATTACATGCCTTGATTGCTTTACTTAAAAAGTTCTTATATGGTTGGTAGCATGTCACCACAGAAATTATGCTTGTTATCATTTACCTACTCGAGGACGAGCAGGAATTAAGCTTGGGGATGTTGATACGTCCAAAACGTATCTATAATTTCTGCTTGCTCCATGCTTCTTTTGTGTGATATTGCTATGATATTGATGCACTTCCATACACTTTTGATCATATTTGGACTAACCTATTAACTCAGTGCACCACAGTGCCGGTTCCTGTTTTTTGCTGTTTTTCTATTTCAGGTTTCCCCCATATTAAAAGTGCTTCAAAAATTCCAGGAAAAATATAGGAAAAATCAGCGTACAGGAAGCTTCGCGAAGAACCAAAGATGGGCTAGAGGGGAGCCAGGGGAGGCCCAGGCGGCCACCTGGCGCGGCCCCACCCCTGGCCGTGCCAGGGGGGCGCCTGGGGCCCCTGCTCCGCCTCTGGCTGCCCCCTTCGCCTATATATCCCTCTCGTCCCGAAACCCTCAAGGACAGAACCCTTTTTCGCGATCTCGCCTCTGTTCCGCCGCCGCAGCGCTTCCAAGATCGGGAGCATCAGGGGAACTCTTCCTGGCACCCTGCCGGAGGGGAGAACCACCACCGGGAGCTTCTCCACCATCATGGACGCTTCCCGGATGAGTCATGAGTAGTCCACCTTGGACCATGGGTCCATGATCAGTAGCTATGTGATGTTCTCCTCCCCTCTTTGCTCTTCATGGTTTAGACCTCGTGAGCTGCCCTACATGATCGAGGCACATATGTAATCTTTCTGATGTTGCTTTGCTGAGTTTGCTGGGATTTGATGGATTATGAGACTATGTTCAGATTGTGTTTGAGTAATATATTTGATTCACCTCTTTTATATCTTTGTTCTTGAGTAATTCATGCATGTTCTCCGTTGCTGTTTATTGCTTTGGCCAAGTAGTAGGTAGTAACTCCAAGAGGGAGCGTTATGCTTGATTGTGGGCTGTTGCCACAAGGGAGAAAACAATGGTAATTGTACTTGCGGGTGCAAGGATTGTTTACTTTACGCAAAGTTCTTTTAATGCAGTTGTCTATTGCTTTGAGTTTATACTTTGGGTGGGATTCGCAACTTAATACCAGCGAGATGTTCTAGATAGATATCTTAAGGTGGATGATTAGTAGTAGATGCAGATGGATTTCGGTCTACTTGCCTTGGCGTACCGCCCATGCTTTTGAGCCTCTACCTTTCTTTGCAGCATAGTTAGCATTGGTTTGCGCACATAATCCTGTCAATTGCCCAGCTGTAATTTGTTTACCTCGCTTTGCTGTTTTATCGTCTTTTGGGAGAGAGACATCACTAGTGAACATCATGGGTCCCCGGTCCATATTACCATCGCTGATCACACTTTCTATTTACTTCCTGTTTTTATTTCCTAGTTGCAGTCATAGCTATCATTATTATCTCTTGTGTTTGATCCTTTGTAAACAACAAGGCCGGAGGGATTGACAACCTCTCTGTACTCGTTGGGAGCAAAGTTATATGTATCTGTGTGCAGGTCCCGTCAACCGCTAAGTTTCTGGCGCCGTTGACACCTACTTGTCGACCCTCGGAGTCTCACGGGATTCGATCCTTGGTATCTTTGCCAAGGGAAATTTGCCGCTACGCTACATCTCAACCTTCCACTTGGGGTAACCAACGAGGGGCGAGAAGCCATCACTGATCTAGCGAACAGCCGGCCAACACAAGCTCCCGGCTCCTTGGGAAGGACCGTTCGTTATCAGCAAGGTACTAGGCAACGATGCCTACTACCTCATCGATGCCCAAAAGCCAAGAGCACGCAAGAGAGACGATTCGGGCAAGGAGTCGGAGCGCCCGTGGAACGCAAACCTACTTCGTCGCTTTTATAGCTAAAAACAGTATGTGTCGCGCTATCTACTTTATTTTGAGAACCAACTGGACCCCCGAGGAGTTCTCAGGGACTTCCCAACCCTTTATCTATATGATAAGAATTATGCCTGTGAATGAGTGTTGTGCATTCCTTTGTCCGGCACCGGAGCCTAGCAGACGGCCCGGGGAACTGACCGCCTAGCCCTATGTTTTAAACTTTTCCTTAACAGTCAGACAAGTAATGTGATGACATCCAAGCCCTCTGTGACACCCCGAGACCGGTGCGCCAGGTGTCAGCCAGTTATTCGTTGTCAGTGCCTTGTCATCTGCTTGCGTGTTGCATCTTGCCATGTCATCATGTGTGCTTGCATCATCATGTTTTCAAAACTTGCATCCGTCAGAGTTCCCTCGTCCTCTCTGTTTTCCGTTCTGGGCCCAGACACACTTGCACGCGCCCGTGGTGCCTCCGAATATTTTTTTTATGAGTGGCCGAAAAATGTTCTCGGAGTGGGTTGAAACTTGGCATGTGGTCTTATTATAGTGTAGACAGGCCACCTGCCAAATTTCATCGCATTCGGAGCTCATTGATAGCCCAACGGATATATATAGCGGCACTAGTCGCCTGTTATTTCGTCGGATGTTTTCGGTCTTCGAAAACCCCGCGGGCCTCTTTTCCCTTCTCTCCTCTCAGCCCGAAGCCCCTCTAACACAGCCCACTAACCCCTACAAGGCCCAGCTTCTTCCCCTTCGCTCCGTTGCCGTTGGATCGTGATCCGATGGCTCCGGAACGCTCCAAAACCCCCCTAAACCCTAGCCCTATGCCTATATAAACACCCCACTTGCCATTTTTGGCAGCCTAACCCTTCCCTAACCTCCAGCCTCCTCCCTTGCATCAATTTCCAGCCGGCCCTCTCCTCAAAATCCGCCGCCGGCGAACCCTCCTCCGCCACGTGGCATCCAGCCACTGGCTGGGCCGCCGCCTGTGGCCTCTCCTGGCACGCCATGCGTCCCCCCAGCTCATCCCGCAGCCGAGGCCCGCCAGGCCCACGGGAGGGCCCGCCCGAGCCCGTCCGGGGCCCGAGCGCCGCCGCGCCGCTGGCCCGCTCCCCGCTCTCCGCTCAGCCGTCTGCCTCGAGCGCTCCTCCCCAGCGCGCCGTCCTCGCCCGCCGGCGACCTGGCCTGCCGGAGCAGGCTCGCCGCCGGCCACCTCCTCCAGGTCGCCGTCCGCCCTCGGAGCTCTTGCTCGCCGGAGCGCTCCGCCCCTCACCGCCTCCCTCCGACTGCCTTGTCGCCGCCCCGCCTTCGCCAAGCTTCGCCGCCGGCGAGTATCAGACGCGGCTGCTTCTTCCCGTCGTCGTCCTGCCTCGCCCCGGGCCGGATCCGGCGAGATCCGGCCAGGGAGGCCCTAGATCCGCCGCCTCGCGCCAGTTATGCTCCTCCCCGCACCTTGCCGGAGCACCGTCCCGTCACTGCCATGACGCCGGCCCGATCTGCTGCTTCGGCCACCGGACATGTCCACGGGTGCGCGGACGTGTCCGCTCCTCTCTCTGCCCGCGGGTCCCGTTCGTCAGATGTGTCCGCTGGCTTCGGACATGTCCCTTTCACGAGGTTGCCCCTTTTTCTGCTAAGTCCCTAAATTTTGCATATAATGTTGCATCTTTGCATGATGATATCTTTTTGTGTGCTTGTCCAAATTGAGTGTATGATATGTCAAAATGATCGTGGTGATGTGCTCTACACTTTGTTCCATTGTGCCTTGCTCATTTGAGTTCATCTAGATGCTTTAATATCTATTGCAAGAGTGCTACTTGTTATAAACTGCTGCGATTAGTTGTTTTCATGCCATGTTTGTGATGTGATAACTTGGTGCATGTTTATCCAAATGATGCAAATGATATTTCAAAATGTTCATCATGAGATGCTCTACATGTTGGTTGCTATAGCATGCTTGTTTGAGTTCATATTGCCATGTTAATCTCTGTTGCAAGTTGTTATGTGGCTGTTATGTTCTGAAACTTGTTACGAGATGCCTAGTTGAGGAGCTCGTTGCTATTGATGTGTTTGTCCCCTTGTCACATGCCTAGATGTTTTAGAATCTCCATGATGTGTTCTTTGTTGTGGTGCATTTAACTTTCCATGATATGCCTTGTGTTGACTTAAACATGCTTGTAAACATGATATGTTGTTATTGCTGTTTTAACACTTAGTGAAATTTCACTAAGTCTGGAATCTGTAATATCTTGATGCTATGTTTGCTTGATGCCCTAGGTGAATCCATGTTAGTTTTGGGGTGGTCATTGATCATTCCTTGTTGTATATATTGTTGTCTATCCATTCATGCCTTCACTTGCTCATTTGACTTGCTGTAGCTTATTTACTTCTTGCTCCCAAGTTGCTATAAAATATTGCTGTCAGGTTTTATTGTCATGATCAAAATGTTGTAGCTTGTTGCTATTGATCCATGCCTCCTATGGAGTTGCTCCAATGGAGTTGTTTGCTGTAGGATATGTCTACTTCATGTTTATGCTTCTTATCACCATGTTTGAGTGTTGTAGCTTATATTTATCATGCTCCAAAGTTGCTATGTGGCTGTTATTTTCAGCTTGTTGTTATATCTTGTTTCATGTGTATCTTTTAGCCCGTTGCTCCGTTTGGGGTGTTCCTTATATGAAACTTGAGTGATTTTGCATGTAGAGTCATAATATCATCTTGTTAACATGATTGGAGTGAGTTTGGTTGATGTTTGGGTGCATCTTGCACCGTTGGCATGTTATGTTTCATACCTTGCCATGTAATGCATCATATATAAACTTGTGTTGTTTTATGTGCTTCCTACATTGCCATGTAATGCTTCCTGTATAGACTTGTTGTGCTTCCTGTATAGACTTGGAATGCATCATACCCTGCCATGTTATGCTTCATAGACTTGTTGTGCTTCCTGTATAGACTTGTCATGCATCATACCTTGCCATGTATTGCTTCATGTATATAATTGTCATGCATCATACCTTGCCATGTAATTCATCATATATAGACTTGTGTTGTTTTGCTGTGCTTCCTCCCTTGCCATGTTTTGCTTCCTGTGTAGACTTTCTGTGCATCATAAGTAGACTTGTTTTGCATCATACTTGGTTGAGCATATTGTTATGTTCTTGAGTGGTTTGTTTACCGTGTTGCTTGCTTCTTCTCGTTAGTGCTTGTTCCGTTGCGTTCGTGAGGATTCGTTCGTCTACCCGTGGTTCTTCTTCAAGGCTTCCTCTCCGTCTTCTTCATGGATCCGTTCTTCTTCCTTGCGGGATCTCAGGCAAGATGACCATACCCTTGGATACCTTTACTATCATTGCCATGCTTAGTGTCTCGATGCTATCGATATATGTCGCACTACCCATCTTTATTGTCAGCCTCTCCTTGTTGCCATGAAACCTCTAACCTTTGACACCTTCCTAGCAAAACCATTGTTTGGCTATGTTACCCGCTTGCTCAGCCCCTCTTATAGCGTTGTTAGTTGCAGGTGAAGATGAAGATCGTTCCAGGAGGGAACTTGTTGTTGGAATATCACAATATCTATTATTATATATTAACACACCTATATACTGGGCATGGGTGGAAGGCTTGGCCTTTTGCTCGGTGTTTTGTTCCACTCATGCCACCTTAGGCGCCGATAAACCGGCATTATGTTCCTTGATTTTGCGTTCCTTACACGATGGGTATATGGGGACCCCTTGACAGTTCGACTTTGAATAAAACTCCTCCAGCAAGGCCCAACTTTGGTTTTAATTTGCTCATAATAACAACTCAATTAATTAATTAAAATTTGCATAGGGGGTCGCGTCCCCGGGGATTCTTTCTACATAGCAGGGGGGCCAGTGCTGATGGTGTTGGTCCCAAACGGGCAGACTACGGGACCGCCTCGGGGAAACTCGGGGTATCTGGCTCCTGTAGGATGTCCCATCCGGTTGTGGCCTGAGACGAGATACGCGCGGCTACTATCAGGGTGTCGGCACGCCAGGAGGTCTTGCTGGACTTGTTTTACCATTGTAGAAATGTCTTGTGCACCGGGATGCCGAGCCTGATCGGATTTTCCCTAAAATAAGGGGTGATGATATTATATTTATCACTTCAGCTAATCGTGAGAGCTTGTGATGGGCTAAGTTGGGACACCCCTGCAGGGTTATGATCTTTCGAAAGCCGTGCCCGCGGTTATGTGGCGGATTGGAATTTGTTAATGTCCGGTTGTAGAAAACTTGACAGAGGATCCGAAGTAAAACACACAACTGTGTGAGTAACCGTGACTGTCTCTTTTCACTTTGAGAAGAGAACACGGTGGGGTTATGTTTGACTCGTATGTAGTTCAGGATCTTTAGCGATCACTACTAGTTACGACCATTTGCGTAGATGCTCATCTTATTCTTGTACTCGTAAGTTAGCCACCACATATTGCTTAGCCGCTGCTGCAACCTCGCCCCTTTACCTCTTCCTACCTATTAAGCTTTGATAGTCTTGTTACCCATGGTTATGGGATTGCTGAGTCCTCGTGGCTCACAGATACTACAACAACAGTTGCAGGTGCAGGTTTCTGATGTCTTGACGTGAGAGCGATGTTCTTTTGTTGGAGTTCTTCTTCTTCTTCTTCAGTCTTGGGTTAGGTTCCGGGTCGGCAGCCTGGGATAGCAGATGGATGTCGTTGTTCTTTTCATGTTTGCATCCGTAGTCGGATGCCTTGTATTGATGTTGTTGTATTCATGTGACTTGTATGTATTGTTGTATTCCCCATGTATGTATGTAATGGTACGATGTAATGATATCCATCTTGCTAAGCGCCCGAAATGCGGTTGTGCCCCAATCATGTAAGTGTCACGTGATCGAGATAGAATCGCATCTTGGGCCTGACACCCTCTCCCGCCTTCAGTCACAGACTTGCAGAACGCGGCTGTCCGACTGGCGGTAGTCAAAGGCAAGAAGCGGTGCCCACATAAAAATGGCTAAGGAAAATAAACATAGGGCAAGACGGCCCTTCTTACAAATTGGCCGGCTGTTGTGCAGCCGGACAGCCTGCTTCTGGCTTAGCTACACCGCCTTCCAGAGGGCGGGATACTTGCCTACCCGGAAAACAGCTAAGTACCTGACCCAGCCGCAGAACCACAGAGTGGCTGTCTGGCTACCAGGACGGCGGTTAAAGGAGACAACAAAAGAAAATCGCCCTAAGGAACAAATGACGATGCTAATCCCAGAACCCGGCAAATTGCATAAACATATGCAACATTATAAGAATTTCTACAGCAAAAAGGCCTCGAGGGCCGCCTTCCAGCAGTAGCTTAATGATACACCCAGTGGGTGGAATTGTTCGGACTAATCCTACCAAGTCTTAAGAAAAAATAGGAATTAAAAGATACAAGAATGACGCCTAAGGCGCAGCAGGCGGAGCGGGTGGCACAACGGAGCCGGTTGCTGAGGGAGCCGACTGACGGGTCTCGGCCTGGCTGCCTCCTGCAGCAGGCGGCGCCGCCCCGCCAGGTCCGCTTGTCGAGGTTTGGTCGGGCTGATAACCAGCAGACGGATCCACCTCCTGGGAACTGGCCTCCTCGTCGATGTCCCCCTCCTCCTTGCCTTCATCACTGGAGGCGATCTCTTCGTCCAGCTCCTCCGACGCCGCCAAGTCCAGCCCGAAGTTGCTAGGTGGCACCACATGACCATTCTCATCCAGCTCTGGGACGAAAATGGCGGTGTCAGCATACTCAGCAAGGGCGGCGGCGCGTTTGGCGAGATCTCCTTGCACCGCGGCCAGTTCGGGCTCAGCTTCCACGCGGAAGGTCTTCAGCTAGGCGAGATTCAGGTCTGGGTACCAGCCCTTGGCAAATTCCAGGGCGGTCCGTGCACCAGCCCTCGCTGCGGCGCCTTTTCAGGCCTCAAAGCGGTGGCCGGCCACCTCCAACCAGTCGGTAGTCCGGTTGGGAGTGCGGAGTACTGGAACGCCTGGCCAGAGGGCGGCCAGCACTTGAGCACCAGCATGTTGCAGGCGGCGAAGCAAGCGGTGGGTCGACTGGAGGTGTGCCTTGACAGCAAGAAGCTGTTCGGAGGGAGTCCTGGGCGCGTTGGGCGCAATCACCCGGCCCGCCTTACGCCTCTCATCGCGCTGGGCCTCGATGGTCTGGCTGGTGGCCACAGAATGGCCCAAAAAGAATTCTGCAAGGACTAGATAAAGAGTCAGAAGAAACAGAGATAGATGTAACAGACGGCAAGCACAATAAAGAGGGGCATGCGTCTTACCATCGACCATGTCTACAATGGCCCCATAGTCGTCTTGCAGAGCCGCCTCCTTCTCGGCCCAGTTCGAGCGCTCGGTCTCGAACTCGGCCCGAAGGAGCATCTCGGCGTCCGACAACTTTCTGAGCTCCGCCTTGTGCGTCGCCGCCTGATCTGCCAGCTCCTTGGCCAGGCGGTCACGGTCCTGGGCGGCGAGATCGCGCTCCCGCTCCTTAGCGGCGAGTTCTGCCTGGACCTCGCCCAGCTGGTTGCGGAGGTTGGTCGCAACCACTGGCAAGAGAAGAAGAAGAGCATCAACATCAGCAAAAAGACAACCTTGGAGTTCCAAGCAGGGGCGGGCCCACCTCAATTCAAGGGTATTCAGTTGAATACCCATTATTTTTGCAAAGAAATTAGGTATATATATTGTGTATCATGTATATGTACAAGAAAAGACGAAACTGATGCAATAAACGTGAATTCAGCCCAGAAACAGACACTAGCCCAGCTTGCAATTCTTTCTCACCACGAACGCCATGGCCCATAGGCCCAAACAGCTTCAGGCTGCATCGTGCGCACGCCACGTACCATCGCTGGTTCAGTTAACTTCCGTGTTTGTTCCCCAAATTCTATCGATTCGGGTACGAACCGGCGGCAGGCACCGACCGGCGGCGCATCATCCAGATTCCAACGGTACAACATCCATGACCCCCTGCTCCTTCTGGTATTGATCGGTACTGATCTTTGCACACATCGGTCTTCAATTGCAGAATCCTAAGTTGACATATGATCTGTTCATCAAAATTAGATGTATTCATCTTGCTACTAGATTTTGGTTACTGATTTCTCTTTGTATCTCATGTTTCTCAGCTAGTTTTTCATAGAGTTCACTGAAGAGAATACCCTCTAAGAGAGTAGCAAACAAAAATTCCTCCGTCGTTATCAAATATGCAGATTCTTAGTTGAACTAAACTCATTTTCAAAGCATCAAGGATAGGAAGGTCATCATGTAATTTGTAAGCTTTTTATCATTTTTTATTTTCTATCTCTATATATCTTAGATGTCGCCACTTCAATCTTTTAACAATTAGTATTTTCTATATGGTGGACAATTTGAAGTTATGACCAGTTCTTTGAATCTATTATATTATGTTATATCCTTATGTATTATCCAATCTGTGTAAACTGGTACTAGAATCCACTATATATGCCAAAACATGGCTTTGGACTTTCAAAAAACTGCCTTTGAAATTTTGAATACACTATGTTGAAATTCTGGGCCCGCCCCTGGTTCCAAGCCGCTTGCTCAGCAGCCGGCTCGGAACTCGGGGACTACGCCCAGCGGGTGCGCTGACGCGCCGCTGCAAGGAGGAGAGAAACACTCACCCTGGCTGTCTGCCAGAGCAGACCGTAGTTGCGCCAGCTCTTGATGCTGGGCGTTGAAGGAGGCCACACAAAGGTTGTGGTAATCCTGCCAGCAAGACACAAATTAGCTCGCAAATTACACATTGGAGTTCCAAGCCGCCTGCTCAGCAGCCGGCTCGGAATTCGGGGACTACACCCAGTGGGTGCGCTGACGCGCCCCACGAAAGAAATTGAAGGAATAAAAGCAAAAACATGGAGTCAACGTACCCGAACAGAAGTTCGCGTAGCCATGAACCCCCGCATCACCGTCTGCACGACCTCGCTTAAAGAGTTGAAGCAGTCGTGGACATCTCGCGACGCGACAATCAGCGCACCGCCGCCTCCGGGCGTCCAGCCTGATGGATCCGCGCTGGTAGCGTCGCTCTCCGGCGTCAACGAGCTGGCGCCGCCGGCTTCTACTCGCCGTGGTGCGGAGACCGCTCTCGCAGGGCGCGGGCGGGCAGGCACTCGAGGGGGTGGCTGGGGGCCTGTCACCAGCACGCCCTCAGCCGGCGGCACCTCCGCCCTTGCAGGCCGGCTGCCCTGCGTCCCAGCAGGCGGTGCAGGATGCGTCACATCTGTCTCCATGGCGACGCGGCCGTCCCCCTCGTTGTTTAGAGCCGGCTGCTCGTCAGCAGCCGGCACTTGGACAGGCGGCTCCAGAGAGCCCGTCTCTTGGGGGATGGTGCGGCCCTCCGGCTGCTGGAAGCCTGCCTCCTGCCCCTGGGCTCGGGCAGCGGCGTCCGCCTGAGCCTTAGTGGCTGCCTCGGCCTCCGCCCTGGCAGCAGCATCAGCCACCGACAGCTCGCGGTCCGCGGCCTCCTGCTCCTCACGCGCCTCGCGGGCGTTTCTCTCCGTCGCCTCCCGGAGCGCGGCGGCAGGATCCACGCGGCGAGGCATAGGGGGGACATATGTGCTCCCAATAATGGAGCCCACTTGCGCCCGCGAGAGAAAGAGCGGCGCGCTGTGTGGGCATCCCAGAGAAGACAGCAAGTCAGCCACGTTGGGGGCGGCAGAATGAGATAAACACCAAAGAAAAAAAAAGAAACACAGTACTTACCCGGATACGCCTGGCCTAGGCTTGGGAAGCTTAGGAAGGACCGCTTTGGCGGCCGCCTCCCGGTGCTTGGTGGTGGCGGCCGACAGCCGGAGCCTCTTGGGCTGGGTGCCAGACGGCCCCGCGGAGGACCGACGCTTCACGCTGCCGGCTGCGGCTGACGGCCCCGCCTGCTGGCTGCCATGCCCTGATACGTCCTAAACGTATCTATAATTTCTGCTTGCTCCATGCTTCTTTTGTGTGATATTGCTATGATATTGATGCACTTCCATACACTTTTGATCATATTTGGACTAACCTATTAACTCAGTGCACCACAGTGCCAGTTCCTGTTTTCTGCTGTTTTTCTATTTCAGGTTTCCCCCATATTAAAAGTGCCCTAAAAATTCCGGGAAAAATACAGGAAAAATCAGCGTACAGGAAGCTTCGCGAAGAACCAAAGCGGGGCCAGAGGGGAGCCAGGGGAGGCCCAGGCGGCCACCTGGCGCGGCCCCACCCCTGGCCGCGCCAGGGGGGCGCCTGGGGCCCCTGCTCCGCCTCTGGTTGCCCCCCTTCGCATATATATTCCTCTCGTCCCGAAACCCTCGAGGACGGAACCCTTTTTCGCGATCTCGCCTCTGTTCCGCCGCCGCAGCGCTTCCAAGATCGGGAGCATCAGGAGAACTCTTCCCGGCACCCTGCCGGAGGGGAGAACCACCATCGGGAGCTTCTCCACCACCATGGACGCTTCCCGGATGAGTTGTGAGTAGTCCACCTTGGACCATGGGTCCATGATCAGTAGCTATGTGATGTTCTCCTCCCCTCTTTGCTCTTCATGGTTTAGATCTCGTGAGCTGCCCTACATGATCGAGGCACATATGTAATCTTTCTGTTGTTGCTTTGCTGAGTTTGCTGGGATCTGATGGATTATGAGACTATGTTCAGATTGTGTTTGAGTAATATATTTGATTCACCTCTTTTATATCTTTTGTTCTTGAGTAATTCTTGCATGTTCTCCGTTGTTGTTTATTGCTTTGGCCAAGTAGTAGGTAGTAACTCCAAGAGGGAGCGTTATGCTTGATTGTGGGTTCATGCCCCCTGATGACTAGCTTGAGTGACAGAAACATGAGTCTAGGGGATGTGCCGTTGCCACAAGGGGGAAAACAACGGTGCTTGTACTTGCGGGTGCAAGGATTGTTTACTTTACGCAAAGTTCTTTTAATGCAGTTGTCTGTTGCTTTGAGTTTACACTTTGGGTGGGATTCGCAACTTAATACCAGCGAGATGTTCTGGATAGATATCTCAAGGTGGATGATTAGTAGTAGATGCAGATGGATTTTGGTCTACTTGCCTTGGCGTACCGCCCATGCTTTTGAGCCTCTACCTTTCCTTGCAGCATAGTTAGCATTGGTTTGCGCACATAATCCTGTCAATTGCCCAGCTGTAATTTGTTTACCTCGCTTTGCTGTTTTATCGTCTTTTGGGAGAGAGACATCACTAGTGAACATCATGGGACCCCGGTCCATATTACCACCGCTGATCACACCTTCTATTTACCTCCTGTTTTTATTTCCTAGTTGCAGTCATAGCTATCATTATTATCTCTTGTGTTTGATCCTTTGTAAACAACAAGGCCGGAGGGATTGACAACCTCTCTATACTCGTTGGGAGCAAAGTTATCTATATCTGTGTGCAGGTCCCGTCAACCGCTAAGTTTCTGGTGCCGTTGACACCTACTTGTCGACCCTCGGAGTCTCACGGGATTCGATCCTTGGTATCTTTGCCAAGGGAAATTTGCTGCTACGCTACATCTCAACCTTCCACTTGGGGTAACCAACGATGGGCGAGAAGCCATCACGCCCAGGCGGATCCGCCTCCCGGGCGTGGATTGGCGTTTCCTCCTCCTCCTGCTCCTCCTCGTCCGGCCAGCTCTCGACGCCGCCTTCTGGCAGGTCGCCGGCTGGCTGGCCCCCGCCGCCTATTACCTCCTCCTCCTCCTCCTCCATGGCGGCGACCCCAAGATAGGGGTCGCTCGTGTCGCTCTGGGAGCGGTCTGGTTCCAGAGGCCGGCCCGGCTGGTCAGAGGCCGGCCCGGCTGGTCAGAGCCCGGCGTCGACTGGCCGGGGAAGATCTGCAGACGGCACGGGGATCAGACGGCTGAGACAGATGGAAAGAGAGGAAAGGAGAATAAAGAAAGAAGAGAGCTCACCGCAGGCGGCTGGTTGTTGCGGCTGTACGACGGCTTGCCAAAGACCCAGCCGGAGTCGGAGAGCTTGCAGTTGGATACATAGTTCACCAAGTATGCCACCTCCTTGTATGGCATCAGCTTGGTGCACGTCCGGCTCGGGTCCCGATGCCCGCTCATATCGCAGACTAAGTGCGGGCGGGCCTGCAGCGACAGCAACCGGCGCTCCGCAAACGTGAGCAGGAGGTCCGCAAACACCAGGCCCTCATTGTCCCTCAGCTCCCGGAGACGCCGCACGGCGATGGAAGCACCTTCTGTGAGGGTGGTGGGTCGGGTCTTCCATGAGGCGCGGGGCTCGGCAGGCGGGCCGGGTGCCCAGTCCGGCAGGCCGATGAAATCTTGAGTGGAATCGACGTTGGAGACGTAGAAGTACGTCTTCTTCCACAACTTCACCGACGCCACGAGCTGAGGCGCCGAGAAGTAGTTCTTGGCCCTGCTGCGCTTCACCGCAATGCATCCCCCGCACTGGGCGGCCACGCTCTGGACCGCGGTACCGAGCTTCATGTAGAAAAGCTCGGTCCACAACTCCATCATGGGAAGAATGCTGAGGTACGCCTCGCACATAACAACGAAGGAGGACAATGTCACCATCGTGTTCGGCGTGAGGTGGTGGGGTTGGATGTTGAAGAACTCCAGAAAAGATCGAAAGAAACCGCTGGCAAGGAGGCCAAAGCCGCATGGGAAGTGCGAGCAAAAGATGACCCGCTCGTCGAACCGCGGCGCCGGCCTGATCTCTGCCGCCGGCGCCAGACGCACAGCAACCTTGTCGGCAGGGGGCAGCTTCCGCGCACGGCGGAGGTAGTGGATGTGCTCTTCGATGACGTCGCTGCCATCCCACTCGCCGGAATGGCGGACCGGCGCTGCGGTGGCCATGGCTCGAGGTGGCGACTCGCTGCGGCGGGGCGCTACGTGCGGGAGTGGCGAGAAGTGCGGATGGGAGCGAGGAAGAAGAAGAGGAATGGAGAGGGGCGGGCGCGAGAACGGCGCAAACCCCCCTCCACCGGCCTACTTATAGGCTCGGGGCGGCGCAGCAGAGGGGGCGGGGCGTGGGATTAACTGCTCCATGCCCCGCATGATTCCCACCTTTTACGCGCCTAATCCGCGCGCATTAACTATGCGTGGGGAGGGAAATCGATTGCTCCTGCCACGCTGGATCCGCGCGCAGACCAAGGCCCTGTAGTGGCGGGCCCCAGCCCACTGCTACGTCCCGTCACGCGCGTGGGCTGGCGGGCTAACGCGACGGGGCGACGACGCGTGGAGAGCCGCCAACGGTCGGCAGACCTGCGCAGCTGCGTGCTGACCAGACGGTATCTTCTCCTCGAAGATTTGAAGACGGAGGTCTGGCTACCAGGAGCCGGCCCCTTTGGAGTGGTCCGGTTGCTAGCAGACGGCTCTTTTCAAAAGATGGACGAAAGACGCCAATCCTACTTAGGGGGGAAGCTGCTCGAACCCCGCAGCCCTCAATCACAAACCGCAGAGTTCCACCAGCTTCGGGGACTACTGTCGGAGATATTGACCACGGGTGTCCTCATCGACCACCCATGGTATTTCAAGACAATTGGGGGCCGCCTGTTATCCCCCAGCCGTCTGCTCATCGGGCCGCCTCCTGGGACAATTTACCCCAGGAGGCGGTTGCCAGCTGGTGGCAGGGGCCCAAACTAGCGGCAGCCCCATAGCCAGCAGCTAGCAGACGGTCCTACGCCTCTTCCTCGGGATGCGTGCTGGGGGACCACTGCACAGCTGAGGCATGGCCATAGTTGGGCATGTCCTTAGAGAATCTATAAGGACGTGGATACAATGAATGTGTACCCTATGGGCGCCTCTTAAGCGGCGTATCACTGTAGCCATGCTGCCAGTGACCAAGCTTCGGTCAGAGGAAGCCACGATCCCACTACCCACAGACGGCGGGGCCAGCAGGCGGCTGGACCCACCGACCAGTGGGTGAGTCAGAAATAAGCAGCCCCTGGCAGGCGGCCGAGGAAGGCGGCCCAGCTGGTAGCAGGCGGCTCACCGTACCCTAGGAGTCTGAACCTCATCAAGATGACAAGACAGGACGTGGCGACAGTGTACGACAGGAGACGGCGGCACTGTAGCCACTTCCCTCCTGACGGTGCCGCCGTCAGCAGGAGCACGCCTATAGTAAAAGGCAATCACATGGGCCTGCAGACGGCGGGCCCCAGCAGACGGGCGGCAAGGCCGGCACCCGAAGACGCTGACGTCTGGGGGGGCATTCCGCCGAGATTACTATTGTACCCCTGGGGGGTAGGCCTATATAACCCCCCCCCCCCCAAGGTCCTCCATGAGGAGGGGTTTGTTGGTTGAACTCTAGAGGGAAGAGAGACACATAGAGAGAGATAGAGAGAAACCCCAACGATCATCCCCAACGATCATCCCAATTCCCTAGAACGAAGGTAGCGAGCTAGCCTTGATCTTCTTCCTCCTCTAGACGACACAGCTCGAGGAGCAACCTTGTAGCTACCCTAGTGACATTAGTCATGACGCGGAATCCCCGCAGAGCAGGACTAGGGGTGTTATCTCCACGGAGAGCCCCAAACCTGGGTAAGATTCGTAGGCGTCCTAAGTTCCGCCTTATCCCGCTTCCAGGGCCCGACGACGCTCTATTGTCCCCATGCATGATAAGCCACCCGTTGGCATATGTCGCCCCAAAACCCCGACACCGGTTTATCCTTCCGCGGCGGATTACGTTTCCGCGCGCTACTCGACACAGCTGGTTCCTCCAGGTGCCTGCTATAGCTCCGGCTTGGGCGAGGGGTGGAGTGAATCCTCTCGCGGCTGTGAGAATAAGCTTGCTATTGAGTTAGAGCCGTCTCCAGAAGCTCTCTGGCCCGCCGTGCCTCTACCGCTATAGGGGATGCTCCTTCAATGGGAAGAGCGGCCAGTCGTGAGGCGGCGGCAACTATGTTATCCAACGGGTTGGAGTAATGACCCGGAGGGGTGGGCACATGTTGCGACGGAACGACCTGGCGGGTTGGCTCCGCGGCCTATGGATGGACTGATGCTCCTGTGCCAGGCGCCCCTCCCCGGTTTACCTCCGGCTGGTTACTGGTGCTTGCTCCGGGCGTACTGAAAAGGTTCCTCGCTTCGTAAACCGGCGGCAGGCAGGATTGTTCCCTTCTCCTCATTACGTCGCGTGAAGCGGCTTGATCCAACATGAGCCGGTAAGCCTGAGCATCCAGCTCGGCCTGCCTTGCAACCATCCTGGTGTTCTCAGCAGCTAGGTCCAATTTTGCTTCATCTATTTGGCTCTTTACCTGAGCAACCTCTGCATCATGCTATTCCTTCTCGGCCTGGCCAACCTCCGCAATTAACAGTGCTCTCAAAGTGTCAACTAAAGTAGACAAAACTTCGGCCGGCGACGGAACAGGCCCCCCCCC
>LR738713.1:631136417-631151861 GCA_902687465.1 Secale cereale | reverse complement strand
CCCCGCCCTAGCCGTCGGTGTGTTCGATGTTAATGCCGTCGTAGTTGATGACTGTTGCACAGGTTGTGATCCAGCCATGAAGACGGTGACCCGGTTTGGCGGATCGAGGGGGGCCGAAATACTATCGCCATCGGAACAGCCTCCAGACCGGCCATCCTGCAACAGATACAAAGATTTTATTTCTTCAGAGGACGACTCGTCGCCGGAATAAACAATGGTCTCGCCACCGGAATCCGATCCATCTTCAGCTTGCGCTCCATGAACCGCTCCGACGAAAACGTGCTTCACGGCAGGCCGAATCCGGGCAGGTCTCGCACGCTGAGCCGACTCGACGATGTTGGGGAAGATGTTCGGCTCAGGGCCCGGTTCATCGATCTTGCCGATGAAAAGATGGATGCCACCAAAGGGGCCCGGTACCCTTATTCGATTGAATAGGCCTCGGGCCCCCAGCCTGCATCGTCGATGTAGATCTTGCCGCGACGACTCTTAGTCATCCGGCCCACTGCATAGCCCTTGAGTCCTTCAAAGCTGCCCTTCAAGAACTCAAAACCATCGTGCGATAGCCCCACGGTGGGCGCCAACTGTCGTGGTTTCGTCACGGCAGATGTCCTAGCGAAAAGACTTAGTCGTGAGGCCATCGCTACGGGTTAGCTTAAAGGGGTTAAAGCGGACAAGGACGCAAGGGTTTATACTAGTTCGGCCCCTTCGGTCAAGGTAAAGGCCTACGTTTAGTTCGGTGTAATATTGCTAGGATTTCGATGACCAGGGAGCGAATACGCTTTGCCTGTGTCTCGAGTTGTTGTTCTCTGTCGCTTGAACCGTTGCCGGGTCGTCCCTTTATATACACGAGGTGACGCCCGGTCCGGTTTACAGAGTCCCGAGGCCGGCTCATAAACGTGTCCGGCTCGGTCTCTATCTTCCTATCTTACATCACAAGCTACATGCCGTATGGCGGTTTACAAATCATGGGCCCTAACAACTCTTGGGCTTTAAGTCTTCTGGAGTAAAGCATCATGCCCCATGCTCCATTGGGCTTCGGTAGAAGTAATCTTTGATAGATATAAACCGGCCCCTCCTGGGCGGTTTATACCTAATAGTAATATCCCTGACAGGCGGCATGAGGATATCATCTTCATCCTCGCTGTCGTCAGTCCATAGAAAAGTATGTTTGTTGCACACTTTAGGTATGATTCACCCTTCGATAGTTGCTTCTTCCATCTTCCCTGCAACCTCGGAAGTTATTCCCGTATCTCCTGGGAAAATATGGCGGGAACGAGCAAAGCGGAAAAATATGACGGGAACGAGCAAAGGAGGAGGGAACTAGAGAGTGGGAAAATATGGCGGGAATGAGCAAAGCGGGAACATATGACGGGAAGGAGCAAAGAGGGAAAATATGGCGGGAAGGAGTGAACACTAGTGGGCCAATATGCATCAGTCGGCCTACAGGTGGTCAATTAGTAGTAATCGGCCAGCTGCAAGGCGATTAGCTCATGTCGGCCAGCTGCTGGCCGACTGCATGTGGGCTCGCGGCCGTAGGCCAATCGGCCAGCAGCAAGCTGACTGCCATCCCAGTCGGCCAGCTGTGGGCCGACTATGTCCAATCGACTTGTTGTGGGCTGACAAGGCCCAGTCGACCTGCAGCGGGCTGACGGTGTATTATTTTTGTAAGAAAATGATCCCGTGTAATATTTATGAAATTTAATAAAAAAAGTATTATTTTAAAAAAATAGCACCGAGTTGCAGATGGTGGCAACGCCCGGACCCTGCAGCACACAGAAATGCCTCTCTTAACAGAAAAGTCCTTAGCCTCAAAAACAGAAAACTCCTTCCACCGGCAGTCCTGCTGCAGTTGATCTCGAAGCGCTGTTCGATACCACAGCCGATACCAATGCCAAATGGATACGGGACCTCCACGTCTCCGCAATGTGTTGTGCATCCATGCTGACGCTGCGCTGATGATATGAATGATAGGTTCAGCATGACTGCAACGGCGCTGAGCAGTAGCACCGACGCCATATTAATTCTCTGAAATTGCAGTCGTGAAATTAAGCAAGTATCGCATGAGCTAAAAGGAGAGGGAAAACATCATGAACGGAGTATAGAACGTTATGCAGAGAAACCCAAGAACCTTTTAAAAAAAACTGCAATAAACCCAAGAACTTGATAAGCTAGTAGCAGAAGAGCGAGGAAACACGGCCGACGTTTGTGATCGGGTTGGCGCCGTGCCGGAGCGCCGCCGCCTTCCAACCGGAGCAGAGGAGAGGACGAGACTGTAGGTATGTAGTATGTGGCTGACAACCTGCGCAGCTTTCAAACACGGTGGCTCCTTTTGGAAAAGGCTCGGCGTGGAGACCCCAACCGTGTCACCCGTGCCATACATATGCAACTTGACAAAGGGCTGCGGCGAGCTTTACCCCACAGACGTGTCGCGTGTACATTTGGTTTTAACAAATTTGAGATTTTATCTTTCTTTTTTGTTTGAGTGTGCAATTTTATGTCATTTTAAATACGTATATGCATGTTGTCAATACAGTCCATATTAAACATACAGTCTATTTTTCTCAACAAGTAATATGACTTCAGCGCACGTACGGCAGCACACACGACACAGTACATGCCAAGCCCTGGAGACCGACAAGGGAACAACAGTTGCACAAGCATGAGCACACTTCAATTCAATTCAGGTGCGAGTGTGACAAACCACTCCCATTCCTGTCACGTACAAAGAAGAAAACTCCCGTTTCGTACACAAATTCCACGAGAAGCAAAATGGCGCCACGTCGTATTATTTGTATTCTTCGTTCTACGAATCAGCAAAACAAGATCACGATTCACATGGAGCACCTATCTCACGCTTTTTTCGACGCGGTAGCCAGGCTGCCTCTCTTTCTCATCTCTTATTTCTACCGTGGAGGGAGGCGGCGGTCTCCATCAGGCTGTAACTTTCTTCGACGTCACTGAGTTGCAGATGGTGGCAAAGTCCGGACCCTGCAAAACACCCAAATGTTTTGCTTAGGAGATTTGAGATGATAAAGCAGAGATGTGCGACAACTGACAACACATGTCATTAGTTTCCTAAGTTCATCATTTTTGTCTGAATAAAAATAGATGTCAATTTCTCATACCTTCAAAGAGGCACCGCCGACAAGGAAGCCATCGATATCTTCCTTCTTTGCTAGCTCTGCACAGTTTGCTGCGTTTACAGAACCTGCAACACAAGCATAGGGGGGACGGTCATATCATAGGATTTATGAGTCATGTCAACCATACCCAAAGTATTGGCTGTAAACCGAAAGTCTAATGCCTTGGAAGGTGAAATCAGAGGTTGGGAATTTCTCAGACTGGGGCTTCAAGACATTTCTAACACGCCAGAAAATAACAAGAAAAATATGCCTCCAGTAGCTCAGATACGATAGCAGGAAGGGGGCAGTAGCTTTGCTATGAAGATATTTATGAGTCACCATGTGATACTAAATTTATGGTTCCTAGGTACATCTTCCAGTCATCAGTTTAATGTATGGGTTAAACAGGGAACATGTTGGCTGCATGAAGAAGATCATTATAAGAAACTAACCTCCGTATATAATTCGAACGGTAGAAGCAACATCAGCTGATACATTGGTTTTTAACCAATCACGGACAGCGGCATGAACTTCTTGAGCTTGCTCAGGAGAAGCAACCTTTCCGGTTCCAATAGCCCACACAGGCTCGTACGCAATAACAACGTTTGTCCAGTCCGTAATATTATCTGAAAGCACACATTTTGCAGATAAATCAATGCTGTTCAGGCCCATCACCAAACTACTCCCTCCGTCCCAAAATTCTTGTCTTCAATTTGTCTAAATACGGATGTATCTAGTCACATTTTAGTGTTAGATACTTTCCTATCTAGACAAATTTAAGACAAGAATTTTGGGACGGAGGGAGTACTAAACATGACCAAATTTCACCTGCAAAAGCCTTCATCTGCTTAAAACAGACATCGAAAGTTTTCCCAGCTTCCCTCTCTTCCAACAATTCTCCAATGCATGCCATAACCTTAAGATTTTGACTCAATGCATATGCAGCCTTCTTCCCAATAAACTGCATAAGACAAACTTGTTAGATCACAATCCCAAACTAAGTTACTGCATGACAAGAGCAACTATACATCTCAAAGTCAACTTCAGACTCTAGAGAAATGGACAAGAGAAGTACAAAATCAGTAGCATCTGCAATTACCTCATCATCTTCACCGATAACATGTCTGCGCTCAGAGTGACCAAGAATAACCCATTGGCAGCCAATGTCCACTAACTGCTCCGCACTGGAGTTTTCCAATGAGAAAATAAAACTCAGAAATGAAAGCCCAAAAGGAACAAAAATAGAAACAACATTTTGTAACCCTCATTACTCAGTACATTCCAGTAAAACAAATGCTTTTTGGTCATGACAGAAGAATTTTCGACCTCTTGTGCACCAGGAAAAGACAAACTCGACAAGTGTAACTAGTAGTATCCAACCTGATCTCTCCAGTGAAAGCTCCTCCTTTTCCAATCCATGTGTTTTGAGCAGACACCTCAATACGGTCAGTTAGTGAACTCTTCACCTGGTCGATATAGATGAATGGCGGTGCTACGACAACATCTGCACCATGTCCACAGATCCATATATTAATATATTGCTAAGTTACCGAGACAGGCAGCTAAATATCTTTTAAAAAACTACATAATCACGTTTACAAGATGGAACACACTAGTCTCAGAAGTGAGCAGATATAGTAATCTGAAACTCACTGTTCTTCATAACAGTAGTCTAATAAAAGTAGTAACGAATTGGTGCAAGCAAACTACTTGTGCCTTCCACGATGAAAATTTACCTTCTGGTGGTAATTTGGGACCCACAGTGTAAAATTCCCAGATGATAATAAGCAATCATGCATATTGTTATGGTGGAGCATGTAGTAGAAGCTAATACGCTATGCCTTCTTTTTGGCCAACTTGGTAACCAACTAACAACCAGGAAGAAGTGCTTCCATGACACTGATGCTCATACATGATGTATGCCGTCATATATGGAATTAATTTTTTTGCTGGACAAGGGGATCAAGACTGGCTGAAAAGTAAATATCAGCTTTGAGCTTCAAAAAGAATAAGCAAACAGGCTGGGGCTAATATGGGGTCTAGACTTCTGGTGGTAGCACTGGTAGAAGGTACTCCCTCCGTCTCATAATGTAAGACGTTTTTTTACACTACACTAGTGTCAAAAAACGTCTTACATTATGGGACGAAGGGAGTACATAATATATTCAGGAAAATGTCCATACTAAATGGAAAGAGGCACCATTGACATGATGTATACCAATTAAACACGCACACCTATTGCACAGGTCATAACGAAAGGAAGCTTAGGGTACGCGCAGAAGAAGCGAATGAGCTTACCTACATCGCTTTCGAGTGTGGCAGCATTCAAATCAGAGACAAGCTTGCTAATGGATTCCTTTGTTCCATTCTAGAGTCAGAGACAAGAAGAGAAATCAGATATTAATCCAAAAAAAATCCAAGATACCTGACCGAAACATTTTGCAACGCAACTTTATATAGTCAACAAAATCTCCCTATAAATGTGAAGCAAATGCAGACATAAGCATAGGAAGGCTCCCCCAGTCAAGAACCGCCGTCACCTAAATACATTCGCATGGCAACGAATAACACCCTAGCTGCTGCAACCCCTTACACTGATTGATGGCTGCCCCTTGCTGAATGCCTTAATCTATGGCCTCTCTTATCTCATGATTAAAACAACAGACTGGCATAATAACCAGCAACATTCGTCTGTTCCTTAAGTCTTGCATCACCAAATGCCCCTCAAATCTCGACATCTTTTGGAATCTGATGAAGGCTATCAAGGGACAGCGAAGACGGAAGTTGCAAAACTAACTAGGCGGCACGGCAGGAAAAGCAACTCTAATCTCCCCAAGTAGGATGTATAGCACGGCGTCCGCATGAATGAATAAGGACAAACGAAATCCCCCCCAAGGCGACAACCGCAATGCCGCCGCGAGGACTAAAAAACGTCACGCGGGGCGCGAGGGGAATCTCCACCGCCGTACTCGAGATTCCCCATCGGCGCGGCGCTGACGCGTCAAACCCGCGCGCGCGAAGCGGGTGGGATTGTGAGGGGAGCGGAGGGGGCACTTACGCACTTCCAGTTGCCTCCGACGAAGAACTGCAAAACGACATCAGAGCAATGAGGAATCAGGCGCGAGCAATGACTTTCACCGGGTAAATATAGCCCGGGTAAAGGGGGGCGGGGACGGGGACTGGGGCGCGCGGTGGTACCTTTCCGGATCCGGCCATGGCGACGAGGCGCTGCGCGCGGCGGCGGGAGCAGCCGAGGCGGAGCTGGTGGTTCTGGTGGTGGTGCTGCGGGGCCGGAGCGGCGGCGGCGAGGCGGGAGGAGGCGAGGGACGACGGCGCCGCCATTCTCGTGTCTCTGGTGGTGCGGTTGGTGGGCGAGGGAGGAGGGAGGCTCTGACGATGATGCGCGCAGCAGCCACCACACCAACCAGGACCAGGAGGAGGAGGGTAGGCGCACGGGAGAGCAGAGGGAAAGAAAGGAGAGAGAGCGACCCGTGCGGCCACGGCGGCTTTGTATGGCCGGCCGCCTCCGCCCGCGCCTTATCGGCCCACGGATAGGGTGCCGAGGGCCGAGGATTCCCCTGCGTTCGCAACGGCTGTACCTACTACCTAGGGCGGGCCGGGGCGGGCCGGGGCGGGCCGGATGCTGAGGGCGACAGGCCACCGCGCGCCCTGGCCCCTGGAACCCACGCAAGGATGATGAAAGGAACTGCTCTCTGCGTCCGTCCATCTCCGCCGATGCCTACGTGTCCGGCGACGTACGAGGTAGAGGCACAAACCTGGGTGTCACAGAGATGATGGTTAGGTTTTTTTTTTTTTTTTTTTGTGAAAGGATCCGATCAGGGTGCAAGACTTTTGACATTGGTGCTCATATTTTTTCTGCATTTATTTCAGATTTTTCGGTGATGTTTATTTAATGGGAGAGGACGTCCTCGTTGACTGCAGAGGCAACAAACTTGTGTTAGAGCTCCTGTGACCGAGTTGAAGTTTGGTTTGATTTCTGTCTTCCTAGGCTAGGCTACATCCGGATACATGGTCATCACGAGATATACTTTGTGACAATCGTTTCACGGACATGCTAAGATTATATCAGCCATGTGGCCTACCTGGTGCTTGAGAAACGGATGGACACACTAAGAAGAACACACTAGCACTTATACACACAAGCTCAACTATGATGCTACAATCAGTTCCGAATTAGTAGGGAGATGTTGCCCCTTCACCACCATCCTTTGCTCAAAGTATGGTGCAAACCCAATGAAGGTGTGATAGACCAAACGGTTGTTGAGACACTGTCTTTACGAGATGGAGTCATCTTTGCAAAACTCGGGGTTTACACACATGTGATCTTGATGATGGCTGGTGGTTACCGAGAGTTGGTTGGACTTTGAACCTCAATTCCTGATCAGCAACCAAATTAGATGGCTGGCTGTCCCGAGAGTACTTTTGTTGAATAAAGCTCTCAAAATTTGGCGCAAAAAAAGGTACATATACATAATTTTTAGGGAGGAAATTGGTAGGATAAGATTTAGGGGAATCCACCATCAATGGCGGAGGAAACTTGCCCCATACACTCGAGGGGCTAATGGGGTCTACTTAGGTCCCTCTGCTATGGTGCTTCAGGGTACTGACAATTCAGAAACATTAGGGTTGTTAGCGTGTTATGAGGCACTGTCTTTGGATAACGATCTACATCTAACAATAATGAGGAGAAACAGTGATGCCTAACCAGCCTGCAAGATGGAATTTGTGGTTAGTATGCTCAAGTTATCCAAGAAATTCATGCTCATGCACATGAGTTTGTTTCCGCACAGTTTTGTCAGGAGAAGAAAGAAAGCGACGAGCAAGCCCATTGCAAGGGAGGCAGCGAGTCCAACTTATGCCACCACAACCATGCCGGCATGCATCAAATGGAGGCCATGGATCCTCACGCCGGGAGGGGCGAGGGGCAATGCAGGGTGCACTGGTGCGAGGCATGGGCAGAAGAAGGGAGCATGGGAGTTTTTTTAAACAGATGCATGAGAGTGATTACAGGAATTGAGATAGATGCTTAGCGCTAAACATTTTTGTTTGAAAGAAGCATCAACTTTATTTATTAGAAATAACGATTACATTGTCAATCTGCAAAATCCCTTGTCACATAAAATTTCGCTAATCTAGCAAGTTCAAGAACAACCTTATTTGCTTCCATATACGGTGTTCAAACTTAGTAAAAGAAAAATCACATGCCATATAATAACAATCATCGAGAATGGGGGCCTAGAGGATTGGATGGAGGCGTAACGGTTGAAATAGTTTTGGTTCTCCACCCTTGGTTTTTCAGAGTTATATATAGTGGATGTCGACAAACATTTCAAAAGGCAATGAAAAAAAGGCACTGATCGTATTAACTAAACAAACAGATATAAGGAGCGAAAGAGTAAAAAATGTGGGTCCACTCAGAGGAAAAGAAATTGCACATGCATAATCCATTAAAAAGGGCAGACTTCCCTCTCCAAACAATTCGCATTAAAATTGATTATTGTTGTTATCCAATTCGAACATATCTGTAAAGTATTAGGTGTAAAAACTGGATATTCATAGGAGAGAGAACAATTCTACAAACAATGCGTGCACCAAAAAAAAATAGGAAAAGTATTCCTTCAAACCGACTGATTTCTCAGCAGATCAGCCGCCTGCTGCGCCCTCCACGCGTCCAGTCGGACCCACCAACCTCCTGCACAGCCTTATCTCCTCAATAGCCGCTTATTTTTTTTTCTTTCGTCTCCTCCGTCTCCTACCTCTGTCGCTGCTGTCCTCCCCACCCCTCTTCCTCTCGGCTCCCTCTCGAGCATAAGGCCGGCGAGCACCGGAGGCCGGGACCATCGGAGCTCTCTCCACCTTATTTCCCCAAGAGCCGCTCCCTCTCTCTCGTATCCCCCAATTCCTCCATCGACGACGCAACATCGAGACACCACCAGCCACAAACGATGCAAGGGGATGAAGCACGGCTGCTTCCCGTTCCTTGCCACCGGCACTAAAAATCTGTTGAGGCGGATTCGGGGCTGTGAGCCGGGGACGCGGGCTGCCTCGTCGGTGGCCGGCGGAGCTACAGTTCAGCGAGCGTGCCGCTGCACGGGGACGACGGAGCTGCAGCGCACGTGATCGGCGGAGGATCTGCAGTGCAACGACCATCGTGCTGCGTCTCGGTGGCAGAAACGCAGCGCAACAGCCATGGTGTTGCGCGGCGTCGGCGGAGCTACAATGCAACACGACGGTGAGCGACGGAGCTGCAATGCCATGGGGGCGTGGTGTTGTGCACCGGCGGAGGAGCTGCAACGCAACACACCGGTGTTGCTATGGAGAGTCGCCGGGGGCTTCCGGGGTTGCTATGGAGAGCCGTCAGGCGGCCGACGTTGTATTGGAGCATCGCCGGAGGCCGCTGGTGCTGCGATGAAACATCACCGGGCTGCCGGTGTTGTATTGGAGCATCGCCGGGACCATCGTCTGCCGCGCAGTGCTGCAATGGAGCTCCGCCGGGTGCCCATCAGTGTTGCATTGGAGCTTTGCCATGCCGCTCGGTGCTGCCATGGAGCTTCAATGGAGCTCTACCTTGCACGGTACTGCCATGGAGCAGCAATGGAGAAGACGACGGGGTAGCGTTGTTGAGGGAAGTGTGCTCCAGCTGTCACAGATCGGACGCACACGCTGACTTCCATCAAACGGTTGCCAAGGCGGTTTATAAATCTTATTCATCATCCGACTTACGCCTAGCAGCGGCCACAAAAATAATAATCTGATAGCGCACTTACACCTACCTACAAAAAAGGACTGGAATGCACATATCATATAATCCTCACAAAATATTACTACTACTACTATACGGTCTTGCGTCTTGCATTATCCTCACCGAATATTATTACAACTAGAAAAGAAGATTTAGTTCTTAAGTCTCTCCAAGAAGTCCTTCAATTTGCCCTGGACGGGAGATTCTGATTGCATCTGGAGGACGAGGACATCATAGCGGAGGCGGAGGCGGTCGCCGTCGACGTTGTTCTCCGCCCACTTCAGCAGCTCCTCCCTTTTGATGAAGTCGTGCACGTCGACGCTCCACGAGGACAGGCCAGGGTAGATCATCCCGTGAATGTCGCGCGGCTCGATGAGGCGGCTGAACGCCGGCACCCCCGCACGGTCGAGGATGCTCACCTGGCACATGGCGGTGGCATTCTTGCCGGAGTTGTTGGTCCCGGCGAGGTGGAGGCCAGCGCCGACGCGGAGGCCGCGGGCGTGGGGGTGGTAGGCGGCCTGCCAGTTGATGCCGCCGACGCGGAACTTGCGGGACTTGATGGAGGAGCCGTCGACCATCCTGTGCGCGAGCTTGTAGCCGTCGATCTGGAAGAGGTGCGTCCCGGTCACCGGCCGCGCGCGGACGGAGGAGGAGGAGAAGGAGTGCACGGCGCGCTGGTAGGCGCCGCGCAGGGCCGGGAGAATCAGCTCGGTGGCGGCGGCTCCTGTCATGGCGATCTATGGTGGATACGATATAAACGTCGCCGTTCTTGTGTGTATTATATACCTGAGCTACGGTGAGATCGGTGTTCTTGTCCGTCTCATACTGGGCCGTGTTGGGCCTGGTTTTGACGTTGCGCAACTGGTTTATGCTTTGTATATGCGTACTAGCCTCTCAATCTGTTTGTCCGAGTGTCCATGTAATCCGACTCCTACTGGGCTACTCCTGCACGAGTTGGAGACGGACAAAACTTGCCTGCTCCCTCACCATGCTCCCATCCGTGCCCCCACTTCATCCTACGGCTGTCATTTCCCCTTTTTCCTTTCTAATCTAATCATCACCCCCCCTGATTTTAAGGGGTGGGGCTGGGCCTAATTTTGTTCCAATCAAATCAAGCCACGTACGCGGGAGCACGGATGGGCATACACGAGGGGAGCAGGCAAGTCTCGTCCGTTGGAGACCTCCGTGACTGGTCGATGAGGAGGTCGGCCCGCACAACGGGTGGAACATTGGAGGGAGTGGTGCAGGGTGAGGCAGCGGGGTGGCGTGGGCTCGACCTTGTCCTACAAGCGACAGCTAGAATCAGCAGCGAGGTCGGTGGCTGGCTGGGTGGGCGGGTGCTGCTAGCGTGTCCATCAAGCTGTCTCCTAACTCCTAAGCCGTCACCCTTGTGCTGCTCCTCTCCATGGCTTCGACGTCCAGCCTGATGGCGGCGTCAACTACTTAGCGTTGTCCCCCCAAACATAAATTACCTCTGTAGATTAGACCTGGCCAAACATCGGGCCGGGCCGGGCTTCGGGCCGAGCCTAGCCAAGCCCGAGCCAAAAAACCTAGGCCCGAGCCCGGCCCGGCCCGGCCGTCGGGCCTGTTTTCTGGGCCCAAGCCCGGCCCGAACATGCAAAAGCCCGTCGGGCCTCGGGCCACGGGCCGGGCCCCTTCACAAAACAGCAAAAACGACGGGCCCGGGCCCGGCCCGAACTAGCCACCGGGCTCAACATCTAGGCCCGAGCCCGGCCCGGGAGCAGCGTCGGGCCGGGCCGGGTCGGGCTTTTTCGGGCCGGGTCGGGCCGGGCCGGCCGGGCCGGGCTGCCCATGGCCAGGTCTACTGTAGATACATGGGGCTGCCTCCAAACAGCACTCCCCATCCCATCTAGCTTGCTGCAGAATCTATACGGTGGAGAATAACTGAATACTGAATCGGAGTTGCATATATGATGTTGAAGTTAGGGAGAGATTGGAGGAGGAGGAGTTAAAAAGATTGGAGAGCAATTTTAGCTGTTGAAGTTAGGGAGAGATTGGAGCAGGAGGAGGACCATGCTATTTACTTATACTTCAATATGGCCGCTTGCCATTGTAAACATCGCCCCCTCCTATGTTTGAGTCATGCTCCACCTCTGCTCTAATGTCCAACCATAATTTGACATGTTCCGTAATATTAACTTGTAATAGACCTATCAGGGTTCAAGTCCCGGTGCTCGCATTTATTTTAAATTTATTTCAGAAATTTCAGCCATGCGTATACAATGGGAGGAGACGTTTCCGTCGACTACGAGGAGTCTTTGATCACTTCGTTCAATCTCAAAATGATATGGCAGCCCAGTCACTCAAAGGTGCTCATAGGGGTAGGATGTGCATGTGTGTTCATAAGAATGAGTGTATGCGTGTATATATGACCGCATGCGTTTGTACTGTGTTTAAAAGAAAAACTTATAAGAGTTTGTTCCATGCAAAAAAAACTCATAAGACTATGTCTGTAGGTGTAGCACCTCTCTTCTATCACAATACCTTGAGTTTTGGTACATTCACGAAATTTTCTTCTATTTAGACTAGGTTTAAAGTATTACGTGGATGGATTAGATAAAATTTAGTGACAACTAGTTAGAGTTTTTTTTAAATGGCGCCTTGGATTTATATAGGCTCAATTTTTCTCTAATACATGTTCTCACCCATTAGCAATAGACTTATCTTTCCTAATCAACCTGCCTTTGTTAGGGATAGATTTATCATGGAAAGTGTTGTCATGGCCCATGAGGTTCGACATGAGATTTCAATAGGACTCGTTTTGAGAAGCTTATTTTAAAAATTGATTGTGAGATAGCCTCCGACAGAATGAGATGGGATTTCCTTTTGGGAAATGCTTTCTTGCAGTGTTTTTTGTGAGAAGTGGATTGGTTGGATACTGATGGCCCCTATTTTACTTGGGGCAAAGGTCTCAAACAGGGTGACCCCCTTTCTGCTATCCCATTTAACCTTGTGGGTACCTAGTTTTTTCTTCTTCTAAAACGTTGTACAAAGCTGCCAACCATGGTTTAGTTTTAGGCTTTTACCCAATGTCATTTTTGGTGATTTGTTTTTTGCAGTATGCTGGTGATACTTTACTTTGCTATTTGTTGATAATTCATTTTATAAGGCCAGAAATTTAAATGAACCTTATCTAGTTTTGAAAGTTTATCTCGTATGAAAATTAACTTTCATAAGAGTACCTTCTAACTATCCATCCTGATGAGGCGCCCAAAATCTTTTGTTGTAAAGTTGGTTCATTTCCCCTCGAGTATATGGGAGTGCCTTTGCACTTCGATAAATTGAGGAGAGATGACTTATACGACCTATCATTTATAGGATCATTAAGAATATTTCAGGTTGGATGGATAAGACTTTGCCTTTCAAGGGTAACTTACTTTATTATATGTTCTTGTATTACTGTCAATCTTGCTTATCTGTTGCCTATGTTTAAATCTCGCAAATGGGTAATTAGTGCCATTAACTCTCGAGTGGCACACTTCTTCCGAGGGAATATGGGTGATTCTAAATAGTACCATTTGGCCCATATGGGTTTGGTTTCTAGGAAGAAGAAATTTGCTGGTCTAGGTGTCTCTAAACTCAGGGATTTTAACATGGCTTTACTTGCCTCTTGGGCTAAAAGATATTTTGAGACTAATGATAAAGATTGGAAAAGGATTTTGGATTTTAATTATAATAGTACTAGTCCTACCTTTCCGTTGTTTAAACCTTGGCAATGGTTCTACTCTTTGGAAGAGTGTTACGTGGGTCTAAGACCTTTTACGGATGGACTATGCCTGATGGCAAAAACATATGGAGGTGTTTGGTTTAGGAAAGGAAACGCAAACGCAATCGCAATCAGATAGCAGCGTCACTGTAAACGGTATCTACCAAAATCGCAAATTGTTTGGTTACTCAACTGTAACGTTAATCAATACCGGGATGTTATTTCACAAAGATGGTCGCCTGCCGAAGAAATCTCCTGAGCGCCTCCTCCCCGAGCATGTTTCCGCCGTGGGCGCTTCCTGGACGTCGTCATGGCCTAGCTGCACATACGTATTGGCGTATTGCCTTCGTCCTGTACACGCACAGTAGATGAATGCTTGTCTAGGTCCATGTTGTTGCTGGTTGCCTGAGGGGGCTTGCCGGTTTTGGTGGCCGCCGGAGGGAGGGAGCTCGGTACCAGCTGTGGTGGCTGGGTCCTCCAATAGGTCATACATCACGAGGAGTTTGGTAGCGTTGGCAACCGGTCGTCCCTGTCTGGGCTGCTGTCCCTCGAGGGCTCACCGGCCACGGCGGGGCGGACGCCGACGAGGCCCTCCATGCCGCGCTGGATGTAGTATTCCTCGAGCAGCTTGACGACGTAGACAGCGTGATGCGGAAGAATGCCTGGGTGGTCGGGCGCGAGCAACGCTCCGTAGCGCTCGTCGGACACGAGGGAGAAGATGGGGTTGAGTACGAGGCGGGCACTTTTGTCAGCAGCGGGATTGAAGCTCGTGGCTTGGCGGGTCGGGGAAGAGGACGAACAAATCCACGGCGAGAGGAGAGAGACAACCGTATCGCTATTCCATTACGCCGGGTACCTAACGTAATCGACTTTGAATAGGGTGGGAACCGATACCAGAGTTATCCGATTACAGAGTGATCTAAACAAACACGATTTAGCGCTATCTGTTACCACCGTTATCGGATCACGTTACAAAAGCGTGAACCAAACACCTCCTTAGCTTCTAGCATGATCTTTGGATCGGGGATTGTCCCAGCAGTGCGCCTTGCAAGGATCTCCACCAGCAGCTGCAACCAGTGCTCCGGCATCAATATGGCGTAGGTGGTGATCCTTTGCTGGGCCATGACTAGCGGCTACGGTGAGCAGATGAAGCTGGCAGCGCAGGTGGAAGGGAGAGGGAAGGAATGGGGACGGTGCCGCTGTCAGGCTTAAATAGCTGGACTTGCTCCCTCGAGCGGCACGCCGGAGCAGCGCCACACGGCGCGATGAATGCGTTTGCACCGAGAATCGGAGGAGACGCACGTCGGACCGACGGTCTTTGCGTGTGACCATGTGGGCCCTTGCGGTCGGTCCTACGTGACAGGCACGTCCGGACCTCCCCATATTCGCCCTAGATATAGGGACTGCCGGTCAGTCTGGCGTTTGTGCCGGATTTTAGCAGTGCGGTTGGGTGTGATTTTTGCATCCGGTCAGTTGTGAACAGGCGGCCCGCCTGAACGTTTGGGACGGGTATGAGGCATCCGGTTGTAAATGCTCTAAGCCTTTCAAGTAGCCCTGGACGAAAACGTGAAAACAAAAGCGAAATAATGCACGAAAACTCGTCGGTGTACCAAAAGAGGGGTGCACTTTTTGTACCCCTATGACTGTGCACGGGCAGTCTGAGCCACGGCGCCATCACACCAAGTAAGGCAAGGGAGGTAAGCCGGGGCAAGACTGAAGCTTGATGAAAACTGGAGCGACATCAAGAACAAGACCACGAAGAGCAAGAGGACGAAGCGGTTTCCCCCGGCAAGACCCTTGCCGCGGCAGCTCGCCCCCCCCCCCCCCCCCCC
>LR738713.1:631073009-631136340 GCA_902687465.1 Secale cereale | reverse complement strand
CCCCCCCGCCTACGGAGCGAATCACCCTTGAGTCCACCACCCCCATGTGGGGAGGATTAGGGAGATATCCCCGTGGTGGCATGCAGATCTTTGTGAAGACCTTCAAGATCAGATGCAAGGTAAGAAGACGACCCTTGGCGGGATCCCAGCCAAGGAGGTGCACAAGGTCCCCCGGCAAGCACCTTGCCGGGGATGACAGCAGGCGCCGCGGCAAGACCCTTGCCGGGGCCCCGGCAAGGCCCTTGCCGAGGACACCCGCGGGGCCACCATCAGGCCCGCACCAACTGGGTCTCCACCGGCCCACGTAGCTGCCGACCCAACCAGCTAGACAAGATCCCGCGTGGCAACCCACAGGTCTTCGTGGAGGCCCGCCGTTGCGCCACCTCAGCTGCCTGTTTGCCTACATGGCACCTCAGGCACCGCTGGCCGGGGCGCGTGTCGACACGAGGAGGAGCGGCGACGGACAAGACGGGCGTCTCCCCTCGTCCCCGATAAAGCAAGGACACCTAAGCAGAGCGCATTAAATACACCTTGTCCTGTAATGCGAGGGATAACCTCGCATCACTGTACCCTTTCCACCTCCTGTGTGCCACTGTGGCAACCCCTTTTCCCTATAAAAGGAGGCCCGAAGCGACCAGGAGAAGGATTCGGCTTTTCAGAACCCCTCACGACTCTTTTGGAGCTCCTCGTTAGCTGAAGAACACCAACATATAATCCACCAAAGCAGGAGTAGGGTTTTACGCATCTTTGCGGCCCGAACCTGGGTAAAGGAATCGTGTCCTGATCGTTAGATCTGCTCTTCTCACAACCCCGCGCCCCGCAACCGTAGTAGGGATCCTTGTGATCCCATAGGTGTCGATCCAAATACACCGACATCTTGGGCGCGCCAGGTAGGGGGCGCAGTTGTGAGAATCGGCTTTAGCGGTTAGTTCGACGCTTCTGCATCATCATGGCGCCCAAGAAGAAGACGACGATCACGAAGAGGACGACGAGTCCGGCGGCCAAGAGTTTCAGAAGGCCACGGACGCCATGTGCGTCAATGATGGCGCCACGCTGCATGCTTCTCACCACCAGCTTAAACAGTGGGCGCGAGAGATTATTGCAGCAGAGCCGTCACCCAGTGCCCAAAAGCCGCTGAAATGGTCCAGCACACCTATCATCTTTGACGCCGAGGATCACCCTGATCGCATTACTGCGGTCGGGTGCTTGCCATTGTTGGTTTCACCGACAATACGCAACCTCAAGGTGACGAAGATGCTAGTCGATGGCGGGGCCGGCCTAAACCTACTCTCGCCCACCGTGATCAAGAAGCTACAAGTTCCTGATGGAGACCTCGAGGAGACGGGCACGTTTCAAGGGGTCAGCCCAGGAAGGAGCCAACCAAAGAGGAGAGTCACACTGCCCGTGACCTTTGGAAGTGATCTGAACTACAGGACGGAGAGGATCGTGTTCGATGTCGCCAGGATCCCCTGCCTTATAACGGGATCCTTGGGCGCCCAGCGCTGGCCAAGTTCATGGCGGCATCGCACTATGCCTACAACACCCTAAAGATGCCAGGGCCCGTGACGATCATCACCATCCCCTCCGACAAGAAAGACGCGCTGATTTGCGCCGACCAATTGTACCAGCAAGCAGTTGCAGCAACTGCCGCTACGGGGGCACTTGCTCCTACCACTGGAACCCCGGGAGGGAAGAAGAAGAAGACCGGCGCGACCTCGGGCGCCCACTCCGGCAAGCGCACCTCTTCGGAGTGCTGTGCTCCCGTCGAGGATGTGCCTGGGAGCTCCACCGGAAGGAAGAAGATGGGCGAGACCTCTGACACCCACTCCGGCAAGCGCACCTCTTCGGAGTGTCGCGCCCCCGTCGAGGACGTGCCAGAGAGCTCCGACGGCGGAAACAAGAGATCAAGGGCTACACCGCCAGGAACCAAGAAGGTTTCTGTCAAGGAGGACGGCACGGGAGGGGTTTTTACCATAAGCTCCGCTCTTGACAACAAATAGGAAGACGCGCTCGTCACCTTCCCGCGGGCGAATGTCGACGTGTTTGCCTGGCAAGCATCCGACATCCCCGGCGTTCCCAGGGAGGTGATTGAGCACCACCTTGCTGTCTGCCCTCATGCGCGGCCCGTCAAGCAGAAGGTTAGGAAGCAAGCTTTGGAATGGCAAGAGTTCATCACCAAGGAGATCCGGAAACTGGAAGCTGCGGGTTTGGTGAGAGGAGTGCTCCATCCAACGTGGTTGGCCAATCCAGTGGTAGTGCTCATGGCAAATGGGAAGTGGAGGCTGTGTATTGATTACACAGATATCAATAAAGCTTGTCCCAAGGACCCCTTCCCGTTGCCGCGCATAGACCAGATTGTCGACTCCACGGCAGGGTGTGACCTGCTATCATTCCTCGATGCCTACTCCGGCTACCACCAGATCTTCATGGCGAGAGAAGACGAAGAGAAGACATCATTCATCACCCCATGTGGTACGTACTATTTCGTACGAATGCCTTTCGGGTTGAAGAGTGCTGGCTCGACATTTGCGAGAGCAGTCCAGATTGGTTTTGAACCCCAGCTCCATAGAAATATGGAGGCTTATATGGATGATATAGTGGTCAAAACCAAGGATAGGGCAACCCTCGTACCGGATTTACAAGAAACATTTGTGAACCTGCGCAAGATCAACCTCAAGCTGAACCCTGAGAAGTGCGTTTTCGGCGTTCCGTCTGGCAAGCTTCTTGGGTTCTTTGCGTCACAGCGTGGGATAGAAGCCAATCCGGACAAGATCAAAGCTATAGAGCAGATTGAAGCACCCAAATGGGTCAAGGATGTGCGTCGGCTTGCTGGCTGCGTTGCCGCCATGAGCAGATTCATTTCCAAGTCTGCTGAGCGTGCCCTCCCCTTTTTCAAGATTTTGAAGAAGGCGGGCCCAATGGAGTGGACGCCGGAAGCAGAAGCGGCGTTACAGGATCTGAAGAAGTATCTTTCCTCCACGCCAATACTGGTTGCGCCTCGACCACAGGAACCGTTGTTGTTATACCTAGCGGCAACGAACCAGGTGGTCAGTGCTGCACTGGTGGCGCAGAGAGAAATCGATGATGAGGTGATAGCTGCGACGAAACCTGGTGCCACTGGCGTAGAGACGACGCAGCCGATTGGGGTGCAGCCGAAGAAGAAGATGATGCAGCACCCGGTCTACTTCGTTAGCTCCCTCTTGCAGGGAGCTAGGTCAAGGTACTCCGGTGTGCAGAAACTGCTCTTCGGCCTTCTTATGGCCTCGAGGAAGCTGCGTCACTACTTCCAGGCGCACGAGATCACTGTCGTCACTCGCCTCCCTCTGCAACAGATATTGCACAATCCAGATGCAACGGGAAGGATTGTAGAGTGGGCACTGGAGCTGTCCAGTTTTGGCCTCAAGTTTGAAAGTAGCTCGACAATTCAGAGCCGAGTCCTGGCAGAGTTCGTCGCAGAATGGACTGCAACGCCTGATGAAGAGGTCCAAGAAACTGCTCTCCCCGGCAAAGAGGCAAGTTGCAACTGGGTCATGTACTTTGATGACGCTTTCTCTTTACAGGACGCCAGGGCTGGCGTACTGCTGGTCACGCCCACCGGAGAGCACCTCAAGTACGTGGTCCAGATGCACTTCCCTAGGGAGGTGTCAACAAAGAATACTGCCGAGTACGAGGGGCTGCTTGCCGGTCTTAGGATCGCGGCGGACCTCGGAATCAAGAAGCTCATTGTCAGAGGCGACTCACAGCTTGTCGTCAAACAAGTCAACAAGGACTACCAGAGCCCGTTGATGAAGGTCTACGTCGATGAAGTGAGAAAGTTGGAAGAGCGCTTTGACGGTATACATGCGGAGCACGTTCCCCGAGCGGAGAACGACATCGCCGATTACCTGTCGAAGCGCGCTGCTCTCAAGTTACCTGTGGAACCAGGTACCTTTGTGCTCCAGCTTTCTCAGCCATCCGTTGATCCATCAACAGAGCAAAACAAGAGGAGGAAGTCAGGGCCCGGCAAGTACTTTCCCGCCGAGCTCCTCGGAGCCGCCGGCAAGGATGTTGCCGGGGACACTGAGCCCGCCTCCGGAGGGCTAACTCCGATGGAGCGTCAAGCTTTTGTCGTCGAGATGGCCACTCCCTTGGCGGAGGAAATGCCTTTAGTCCTCGCCGTCGAGCCCCAGGCTCCAGCGTGGGCGCAGCATACCGTCCGATTCCTTCAGACTGGGAACTTCCTGAGGAGCAGGAAGAAGTGGAGAAAGTAGCCCGTCGGTCCGCCATGTATCAGTTCGTCGATGACGTCCTGTACAGGAGAAGACCGAATGGTGTGAAATTGAAGTGCATCCCTCGAGAGGAAGTGATGGCTTCTCGCCCCTCGTTGGTTACCCCAAGTGGAAGGTTTGAGATGCAGTGTAGCGGTAGTTTTCCCTTGGCAAAGATACCAAGGATCGAATTCCCCTAAGACTCCAAGGTTCAACAAGAAGGTGTCAACTGCTAACGGCGCCAGATACTTAGCAATTAACTGGACCTGCACACAGATACAAATAACTTTGCTCCCAACGAGTACAGAGAGGTTGTCAATCCCTCCGGCCTTGTCGTTTACAAAGGGTCAAACGCAAGGGATAATAGTGATAGGTATAACTGCAACTAGTAAGTAAGAACAGAAAGTAAATAGCGGATGTGATCAGTGATGGTAATATGGACCGGGGTCCCATGATGTTCACTAGTGATGTATCTCTCCCAAAAGACGATAAAACAGCTAAGCGAGGTAAACAAATTACAGCTGGGCAATTGACAGGATTATGTGCGCAAACCAATGCTAACTATGCTGCAAGAAAGGTAGAGGCTCAAAAGCATGGGCGGTACGCCAAGGTAAGTAGACCGAAATCCATCTGCATCTACTACTAATCATCCACCTTGAGATATCTATCCAGAACATCTCGCTGGTATTAAGTTGCGAGTCCCACCCATAGTGTAAACTCAAAGCAACAGACAACTGCATTAAAAGAACTTTGCGTAAAATAAACAATCCTTGCACCCGCGAGTACAAGCACCGTTGTTTTCCCCCTTGTGGCAACAGCACACCCCCTAGACTCATGTTTCTGTCACTCAAGCTAGTCATCGAGGGGCATGAACCCACAATCAAGCATAACGTTCCCTCTTGGAGTTACTACCTACTACTTGGCCAAAGCAATAAACAGCAACGGAGAACATGCAAGAATTACTCAAGAACATAAATATAAAAGAGGTGAATCAAATATATTACTCAAACACAATCTGAACATAATCTCATAATCCATCGGATCCCAGCAAACTCATCATAGCAACAGCATAAGGATTACATATGTGCCTCGATCATGTAGGGCAGCTCACGAGGTCTAATCGGTGAAGAACAAATAGGGGAGGAGAACATCACATAGCTACTGGTCATGGACCCATGGTCCAAGGGAGACTACTCACAACTCATCCGGGAGGCGTCCATGGTGGTGGAGAGGCTCCCGGTGGTGATCCTCCCCCCCGGAAGGGTGCCGGGAAGAGTTCTCCTGGTGCTCCCGATCTTGGAAGCACGGTGGCGGCGGGACAGAGATGAGATCGCGAAAAAGGGTTCCGTCCTCGAGGGTTTCGGGACGCGGTGTAAATATATGCCAAAGGGGGGCATCAGCGGAGGCCTGGGGGGCCCAGGCGCCCCCTCGACGCGGCCAGGAGGGGGCCGCGCCCCCAGGGCGCCTGGAACCCTGGTGGCCCCCCTCCGGCCCTACTTTGGCCGCATGGAAGCTTCCGGAACGCTGATTTTTTATATATTTTTCCCAGAATTTTTCTGGCAGTTTACGTAATGGGAAAACCTGAAATACAAAAACAGCAGAAAACAGAAACTGGCACTGGGGTGCACTGAGTTAATAGGTTAGTCCAAATATGATCAAAAGTGTATGGAAGTGCATAAATATCATAGCAATATCACACAAAAGAGGCATGGAGCAAGCAGAAATTATAGATACGTTTTGGACGTATCAACATCCCCAAGCTTAATTCCTGCTCGTCCTCGAGTAGGTAAATGATAACAAGCATAATTTCTGTGGTGACATGCTATTAACCATATAAGAATTTTTCACAGTCACATGACAAATGCTTACCGAGACAATGAATCTGTAGTAATTAAGTTGCCTCATGAGAAAATCACAAAGAACTGAAAGTTTTACAATATGATACTGAAACACTCAATAGATTTGTAGTGAGCATGGTGTGCAAATATGACAAAGTGGTACCTCGCTTGCCCCCTTTAGTGAAGCAAAACATAAATGCAGGGGCACCTCCAAGGTTTAAGTGACGACTAGATACAATGATTTCAGAATAAACGATATCATAATCATGCAAAAGACAATGGTACTTTGGGACAATGCACATTACACTCAGAATGACAATCATGCTCTCAATAGTTGGTGCTTTAAAGAAGGTGGAGACTCTCGAACCGTGGCTTTTGATGGCAAGGTTGAAAACCCGTGGTCGGAAACAAAAACTAAACATGTACCAGAGCTCTTGGTTTTAAAAACAGAGGTAATAATTATTTTTTTAGAATATGCATGTTTCGTCAACGAATGCTAGTACATAACTCAATTACTTCTCGAGCTGGACAAGTTTCGAGGAACGGCTCCCGCATGAGGACGATCACATGCTCTTAATCTCCTTTGTTTATCACTGCCAAAGTTTTCTGATTTCTCATGAACAAAGCGTGAAGGAGGGTTTATTTGTTATATTATTTTTTAATGAGTTGGGCGCACTCAATGCCAGTTCCTTCTCGTATTAGGGGTTTGCACATTAGACATGCAATCCCGGGGTGAAGCTTGTCTAACTTAAAAAGATCATGAATCAACTACTACTTCCTCATGAGCTAAAACAGAGGCACAAAAGAGAAATGCCTTTTTTGAATAATTTCGAGATGGTACATGAAAGTCTTCGTTAGGAATGGCAGGTAAATACCATGTATAGGAAGGTATGGTGGACTCATATGGCATACCTGGTTTAAAGGATTTTGGATGCACAAGCAGTCAGTCCGCTTAGTACAGGCGAAGGTTAGCAAAAGACTGGGAGCGACCAACTAAGAGAGCAATGACGGTCATAATCATGCAGAGCGACAAAGCAACATTTAATCGGGCATGGAAGTTATATCGCTACTCAGAAATTAAAGATCATCATGGATTGATAGACTTTCTTTACAGTCTTAAATATGCGTGAGCATATGCCAAGTCAATCAAAATAAATTCTTGAAGGAAGATATCACTAAACCATACCACATCATAGGCAAACAAATCATGTTGGTACTCCAATAACACATTGAGAACCCCCCAGCTATTTGAGACTAACCATAAGAAAACATGAACTACTAAGTGCCATTATGCACCCGCGGGTACAAGCACCGTTGTTTTCCCCCTTGTGGCAACAACACATCCCCTAGACTCATGTTTCTGTCACTCAAACTAGTCATCGAGGGGCATGAACCCACAATCAAGCATAACGTTCCCTCTTGGAGTTACTACCTACTACTTGGCCAAAGCAATAAACAGCAACGGAGAACATGCAAGAATTACTCAAGAAAATAAATATAAAAGAGGTGAATCAAATATATTACTCAAACACAATCTGAACATAATCTCATAATCCATCGGATCCTAGCAAACTCATCATAGCAACAGCATAAGGATTACATATGTGCCTCGATCATGTAGGGCAGCTCACGAGGTCTAATCGGTGAAGAACAAAAAGGGGAGGAGAACATCACATAGCTACTAGTCATGGACCCATGGTCCAAGGGAGACTACTCACAACTCACCCGGGAGGCGTCCATGGTGGTGGAGAGGCTCCCGGTGGTGATCCTCCCCTCCGGCAGGGTGCCGGGAAGAGTTCTCCTAGGGCTCCCGATCTTGGAAGCGCGGCGGCGGAACAGAGATGAGATCGCGAAAAAGGGTTCCGTCCTCGAGGGTTTCGGGACGCGGTGTAAATATATGCCAAAGGGGGGCATCAGCGGAGGCCTGGGGGGGTCCAGGCGCCCCCCCGGCGCGGCCAGGAGGGGGGCTGCGCCCCCAGGGCGCCTGGAGCCCTGGTGGCCCCCCTCCGGCCCTACTTTGGCCGCATGGAAGCTTCCGGAACGCTGATTTTTTATATATTTTTCCCGGAATTTTTCTGGCAGTTTACGTAATGGGAAAACCTGAAATACAAAAACAGTAGAAAACAGAAACTGGCACTGGGGTGCACTGAGTTAATAGGTTAGTCCAAATATGATCAAAAGTGTATGGAAGTGCATAAATATCATAGCAATATCACACAAAAGAGGCATGGAGCAAGCAGAAATTATAGATACGTTTTGGACGTATCAGGAAGGACTGGAGCTGTTGGCGGAAATACATGGAGGCATATGTGGATCCCACATAGGGTCAAGAGCCCTTGCCGGCAAGGCATTTCGGCAAGGCTTCTTCTGGCCCACTGCCCTCGAGGATGCGGCGATGCTGGTCACCAAGTGTGAAGCATGCCAATTCCATTGGAAGAAACTTCATCAACCAGCTCAAGCCCTTCAAACCATTCCTCTCTCCTGGCCCTTCTCGGTCTGGGGGCTCGACATACTGGGCCCTTTCCCCTGCGCCGTCGGGGGCTTTGAGTACTTGTACGTTGCAATCGACAAGTTCACAAAGTGGCCAGAAGTGGAGGCGGTGAGGAAGGTCACAGCTCAGTCAGCCGTCAAGTTCTTCAAGGGGCTAGTGTGCCGTTTTGGTGTACCCAACAGGATTATCACCGACAACGGCACGCAGTTTACAAGCCGCACCTTCATGCAATATACCCAAGACCTCGGCAGCAAGGTCTGTTTCGCTTCCGTTGCTCACCCCCGAAGCAATGGTCAAGCCGAGAGGGCAAATGCTGAAGTGCTGCGAGGATTAAGGACAAAGACCTTTGACAGGCTGCACAAGAGCGGGAGGCGCTGGATTGATGAATTGCCGGCGGTTCTTTGGTCGATCAGGATGACGCCAAATCGAGCCACCGGCCAGACGCCCTTTGCCCTGATATACGGGGCAAAAGCAGTTCTCCCCACGGAACTCATATACGGGTCACCTCGAGTGCTCGCTTATGATGAGCTTGAGCAAGAGCAATTGCGGCAAGATGACGCGATGCTCCTTGAGGAAGATCGTCTTCGGGCGGCTGTGAGAGCAGCGCGCTACCAGCAAGCCTTGTGCCGCTACCATAGCCGCAAGGTTCATGCCCGAAGCTTTGAGGAAGGTGACATTGTTCTACGGCGCATTCAATCGGCCAGGAATACGAACAAGTTGACGCCGAAGTGGGAGGCCCTTATCCGGTAATACGAGTCACCGGGCCTGGCGCAGTCCGCCTGGAGACCGAGGATGTTGTTCCGGTGAGTAACTCCTGGAACATCGAGCATCTTCGCAAGTTTTACACATAAGGCGCGGCTTGCCGGGCCTCCCGGCAAGTCACCCTTTTGTACAAGCTTTGCCGGCAAGGCATGTAACCCTTTGTACAAATCCAGGCGCACACCCTGAGCATAAATAAATGAAGCGCTGGCGCCCTGAGTTTTAGCATGCATGCTGAGTCGAGTCTCGTCCTTGGTTAGGGTTGATAGTGCTTAGCAGCGGCTAACCCCTGGATTAGAGGTTGAGTCTTTGTCTTTCCTCTGTCTTCCTTGGTTTACAGGATGCACAGGCATCCTTGCCGAGGCCACATGAAGGGAGGAGAGAAGAACAAATCAGTACTTGGGCCCCGGCAAGCCAGCATTGCCGGGGGCTACAAGAGCAAGAATTCGCCCGCGGCAGACCAGGGTTGCCGGGGGCTGCAATCTTAGATAAGTCCTTTTTCCCTTGTCATGCATTCTGTTATGGACTGAGGTATGTGAAACCTCATTCTTTTCCTTGAGCTACCGAGCTCCCATAACTCTAGGTCCTAAGGCTCGTCCCTGGGACCAAGTTTGGTCGTAGTCGCGGCAGCAAAAGGATAAAACGAGGAGCCTAGGCCCGCTTCATCCCTGCCTCCGCCAAGAGCGTGAGAAAGGTCGAGCGAAGTGGGGCAACGGCAGGGCTTGTTGCCGGGCGAGAAAATGTTCATCTTAAGGATATCAGGGATTTATTCCCTGTTGTGGGTTTTTACCTACGAACAAAAGGACCCGGCAGACATTCCTTTTCATTAAAAACATTCCATTCAGGTACAGTCCATAGGGAATGAGGAACATGAATAAGGGAGATTACAAGTTTTAGACTTTACAGATGCCCGAAGGCTTACAGACTAAAGAGAGATAAGATGCCCGTAATGCCTTTCTTGTCCCTCTCCTCAGGAGGTAGGTCAAGGAGGCGAGAAGGGCAAAAGGGGCGCCTAGGCGAGCTACGGGTGGCAGAAGACACCGAGAAGGCATCTCGGTGGCCTCCCCAGGGCTGGACGGTGATGACGGCGCCGGAGGCTGAGCTCGAAGACGAGGCGGCAGAACGTCAGTAGGAGACGAAGGCGTCGGTGCCCGCGTACTCCGACATGACGACCTTGTCGCCCACCTTCTTCCTCTTCCTCTTCCGCTGCCTCCCTACGCTAACCGCCAAGGAGACGACCCCGAGAAGTTAAAGGAGCCGGCGACGCGGATGATGGGGTCGCCGGTGCCCCCAGGAGCGGCGCCCGACACCTAGTCGGACCCGTCATCCTGCCGTCCCCCGCCCTCGTCATCCCTGTCACTGTCCTCCTCGTCACCCTCGTTCGAGGAGGAGTCTTCGTCGTCGGAGGAGCTCTTCATGCAGCACCTCGCGCGAGTTCCGAGGTGCCCGAAGACCTTGACGGAGAGGTGGCCATCCCCCATCAGCTTGTAGTGGAGGGTGAGCCCATCCGTCAGGCTGTGGATGCGAGCGAACCTCTTCCATCCTCGGCGAAGATACATCACATGAGGGGCGGGGAAGTCGACGAGGGCTCGCGTGCCACTGATCCCACAACCCCTCATGTGCAACCGCAGCGACTCCGGCGGGTTCGCCTCCATCTCCCACGCAAACGGGGTTGGGAGACGAAGGCCACGGTGCGGCAACCCCCGCATCCTAATGAAGAATTCGCAGGGGTCATCTCCAACATGACCTTCCACCGGAGGAGGAGCTGCTGGCGGGGGCGAGGCCGGCGAGCCGCCCCATCTTCCTCTTCCCCGAGCACCCCGGCCTCGCCCACGGCCTCGCCCACGGCCTCGCCCACGGCCTCGCCCCCTCCCTCTTCCCCTCGTAGCTGGTTCGGCCACTGCGGGTGCAGGAGAAGGGGGGACGCGCTGTCGAGCGGCGACCCTCGCCGCCACCGTTGAGGAGCCGGGGTTTTCCTTGTTCATGGCGGATAGAAGAAAGGAGCAGAAGCTGGAGGAGAAAGAAGATGGAGGAGTGCAGAGCGCCGTCCCCTCCCTCCGCCCTTTATAAAGGGGCGGGGCTGGAGCTCGACCACCCCGCTCGCCCAATCAAGACGCAGAAGGCGAGAAGGGCTGGGACCGACCCACCGCCCCAACCAACGGCGGCTCGGTTTACCGCCTCCACCGCTCGCCACCTCGAACGCATGGGAGGCACGTGGCGAACGCGAGGGACCGAAAGGACGGGTGAGGCGACCTCTCCCCATCCCGTGATCATGGGGAGTGGACTCCTAGTAGACCGCGCCTCAGCCCCATCTAGTCAGCGGGCCACGCCCCCACACTTTCCCCCGTTTATGGGGAAGGCGCGGGCCGCCTCCTTTCGCATTTACTGCGACGTGACACATGCGTGCGGAAACCGCCCCACGCATGCCGCCCACGTCACGCACGCCCCTCCACCCCGCACCGCGCGCGTGGGCCGTGTGAGGTGCAGCACGCGAAAATTTTACCGCGGTGAGAACCACCCCGCCTGCCCGCGCACCGTTCTGGGCCTGGGCCAACAACGTGTCGCGCTTATGTGTGGCCCAGGCCCGGGGGCTCCTGTCGGTGTACAAAAAGAGGGGTGCACTTTTTGTACCCCTATGAGTGTGCACGGGCAGTCTGAGCCACGGCGCCATCACACCAAGCAAGGCAAGGGAGGCAAGCCGGGGCAAGACTGAAGCTTGATGAAGACTGGAGCGACACCAAGAACAAGACCACGAAGAGCAAGGGGACGAAGCGGTTTCCCCCGGCAAGATCCTTGTCGGGGCCGGCTCTGGCGGCCCCGGCAAGACCCTTGCCGCGGCAGCTCGCATCCCCGCCTACAGAGCGAATCACCCTTGAGTCCACCACCCCCATGGGGGGAGGATTCGGGAGATATCCCCGTGGTGGCATGCAAATCTTTGTGAAGACCTTCAAGATCAGATGCAAGGTAAGCAGACGACCCTTGGTGGGATCCCAGCCAAGGAGGTCCACAAGGCCCCCGGCAAGCACCTTGCCGGGGATGACAGCAGGCACCGCGGCAAGACCCTTGCCAGGGCCCCGGCAAGGCCCTTGCCGAGGACACCCGCGGGGCCACCATCAGGCCCGCACCAACTGGGTCTCCACCGACCCACGCAGCTGCCGACCCAACCAGCTAGACAGGCTCCTGCGTGGCAACCCACAGGTCTTCGTGGAGGCCCGCCGTTGCGCCACCTCAGCTGCCTGTCTGCCTACATGGCACCTCAGGCACCGCTGGCCGGGGCGCGTGTCGACACGAGGAGGAGCGGCGATGGACAAGACGGACGTCTCCCCTCGTCCCCGATAAAGCAAGGACACCTAAGCAGAGCGCATTAAATGCACCTTGTCCTGTAATGCGAGGGATAACCTCGCATCACTGTACCCTTTCCACCTCCCGTGTGCCACTGTGGCAACCCCTTTTCCTTATAAAAGGAGGCCCGAGGCGACCAGGAGAAGGATTCGGCTTTTCGGAACCCCTCACGACTCTTTTGGAGCTCCTCGTTAGCTGAAGAACACTAACATATAATCCACCAAAGCAGGAGTAGGGTTTTACACATCTTTGCGGCCCGAACCTGGGTAAAGGAACCGTGTCCTGATCGTTAGATCCGCTCTTCTCACAACCCCGCGCCCCGCAACCGTAGTAGGGATCCTTGTGATCCCATAGATGTCGATCCAAATACACCGACAACTACAATCTTGCATCACCCTCACAGAATATACTAGGTTGGAAGTGCGGCTTGCCGCACCCGGCAGCAATGCTGTCGGGTATATAGCTATATCCAATCCAGTAATTGCAAATATAAAAAACAGCATAACGTAGTTGTGTTTATCAATATAATATATCAAAATTTATATCAGAAGCATTGCATCGATACATACACATCCATTGCATAACAATTCGTCAAATACATACACATCCATTGCATAACAATTTGTCAAGGAGACAACAAAAGGCTTAAGTCCAAAAGCAAGGTATACATATTTAGTAAATACATAGCAGTTGGTCCAAGCAACTACAAAAGTCTTTAGTCGAAATGCAAGCCGAGACAATCTATCGTAACATAACAAATACAATAACCAGGTTGCAGCATTTCTTGATCAAGCAAGATGCAATGCAAGATAATAAACTTACTTAGTTAGGCTATAGCCTAATACTTGATAGCTTGACCGAGTTGTCTCCTTGATTAAATCCTTACATGTCATGACCTTTGCGCTTGCGTGCCTCTCTGAAGAAAGCCACATGTGCAAATATCTCATGCTCATGTGCCTTGGTGTGCGGTGCCTGGCTCAACTTATTGTACAAGCGCATAAGCAACGTATTAACCATTGTGAAGGAAATTTTGTGTGATTGCTCAAAATGGATCAGTCCAATCAAGTAAGGTTACATGAGAAGCATGGCATTAACTTGGTAAATAAGTGTGTCCAGTACAAGAGCAGCTTGTCCAGGCAATGCTGGAAGGGTAAGGCGATCAAATATACCAAAAGCATGGCAACATTAGATCTGGGAGTTCACGAGAAATGAGGGAATATATACTAAACACGCTTTGGCGGTCGATGTTTGGCTCAACTTATTCTCCAATCGTTAAACAAAGTACTTGAAAGGAACAGTCTAATGCAGCAAATTTATGGTAGAAGTGTGTCATTGCCTTATATATAACATAACTGTGCTCTATACAAAGCATTTCATCCAAACAACGTCAAAGGGCAAGACAACTATTCGTACTAAATAGGAAACACGCCTTGGCGCGCAGTGTCTGGCTCAACCCATTGCAACATGTTCCGTTGACCAAATAGCCTTGTATTTTGTAGACAGAAACGCCATGGCCATATAGCATAATGTATACAAAGGAAAAATAGGTTGATTGCATGTGAAATTAAACCATCAAATTTGCAGTCGTTTAACATTGCCCTTGAACCAGTTTTCTGAAGACCTAAATAAGACTGCCATATAGAGCAGCACTTGTAAGCCCCCCTATCAGACAAAAAATGGTTCGAAAATCAAAGAGAGTAACCAAAGGCTGAATAGATTGCACAACAAAATATTAGGTATTCCTTCAGGGGAGACCTGTACAACAGTCCTTTTCAAATATGCAAGTAATAGACATGCAAAAACTGATCACTCGGCAGCAAAACTTTACAGGAAATGAGACTTATAACTAGTTTAATCTTCTCTACTGGTTGGACAACTTCACTAAAGAAATAATTAGAATGCCTACCGGCTGGATTCCTATAAGAATCATACTTATAGTTGATCTTCTCTACTGGCTGGTTACCTAATCTTTGGTTTCCTGAATTCTTAACGTATTCATTTGGAAGCATCTAACATGTCATGCTTTTCCAACTCAGAAAGCCTCAAAAATTTCACCTTTATTCAGATAATTAGAATGCATTATACGATACATCATTCTGGAATTCAATTAGTCAATCAATATTTATCCTCGGTTTAGAACAGAATTACAAATAGAGGCGGAAAACTGAAAAAACTCACCGCCTGCTGCTACTGCCGGATTGTTGCTTGCTTCAACCAGCCGCGCTCTCAATCAATTGTCCCTGACTCATGGATAATCCGTGGAAGCAGAGCGGCGCCCTGTCGCTGCCATTGCCGCCTTACTGCTGGGTTAGCCAAGCCAGAAGCATCGAATGCCTGCTGATGTCGTGTGCAGCCACACACACATTGATCATTTGGTCTGTGACTTGTACCGCAGCTTGAAGAAGGAGGAGGTAGAGGCCAACAACAGAGCACATGCATGAAAAGAGAAATATGCTAACAACCTACATTGGAAAAGCAATGCAACCAAATAAATGGGGTAGGCTGAAAACCTTTGGAACATCAATGTACTCTAAGTTTGCCCATTCACAAGAATCCCATATAAGCATTCATATAGAAAAACTTGGTAAAATCTCTTATTTAGTGTGATTAGATCATGAATGGTGATAATAGTTGATCAACACACTATATGATCTCAGTTCCACTGCACAACCAACCACTCACTCCTACATGACATGCTAAGTCTTACAAAAATAAACAAAGGACAAAAAGCAATTTATATCTTTTTTAGTGATCTCATTTCTATGATAAATTTGTGATAATTTGACCTACTCTAAACTTATATATATACTCCATGAAAAGGGTGATAATCCGTCTAAGTGGATAGAGAAAATCTCCATGCATATTATGAAGCATAGATGGGCATATATGCTTCTACACTGGAGGCAACTATTAAAAAAATAAGAAATTCCAGAAAATGGTAATAGGGGAACCCAAAGGCCCATCCTAAATATATCATCGCCTAACGACATGAGTAATCGCTAGGGTGTTCCACACACAACTTGAAATATAATCATACATATCCTAACGTTACTACATGCTCTCACTTCATCGATTCATCTACTGGACACTAATCAATTCAAAGATCTAGCATAAATAGGCATTCATTGGTATGCAGATCAGATTTAAAATTTAAACTCATCCAACCTCTCAGAAAGGCTTCAATGGAATACTATAAGGAGAGGTTCATAGGACTAATGCAGAACACCAAACATCACAGCTGATCAAAGAATCAAGCGACAAAGAGGGCTGTTACAACACATATAACTCACCATGATAGTATACAGTAGTTTTTTTTATCATAGCTATCCTATGGAGAAGGAAAATGAACTAAAAAAAGAAACAATATCCTAAGAAAAATTCTTAGCCTTAACAAACTATAAGCAAGAATTTTTAGATTGTGAGAAAATGATCAAAAGAAAAATGACACATAACCAAGATGACACTAATTCAAGCCAACCATCATACTTCGACGAAAAGCATATAGGTGTGGATAGTAATCTGACATTGAAAAAAATCATAGCAATTAAGCAGGCAACTACATACACTAAATCGACTGCTAGACCAAATTTCAAAAGAACCAGCAAGAATCAAAACCAGAAAAAATGGGCATTGAAAAAAAATCATTTTCTGGTGGTCATATGGGAACATGACACTCGTTTTTCAGTCAAATTTAACTTGGAAGAAGGCGAGAGCAATTGCTCCTAGAAGTGAAATATCTCATTCGCTAAGATTTCAATTGCCTAATGGGATTTATATTTGTCATGGAACCAACTATCATTTAAACATTAGTAGCTCTTTAGATTTCTTAAAGCAACAAATGTAAACCAAGCATGATGAGTCTCGTCTTTAATGGTTCCTTGAGGAATATATGTCTGCAGAACAACATCCAATTATTATGTCGGTGTACTAAGGTAGGGGTACCTCAGTACCCCAACTTGTGCACGGGCAGTTGCAGCTTCCCGCGGCAGGGTTTACCGCGTGCTCGCCGGAGACCTTCCTGCTCCATATCAAACCATTCAAAAACAAAGTATACAAGACAGAAGATCGAGACCCCGGCAAGCGGAGCTTGCCGGGAAGGCCGTTCCAGGCTCAAGGTTACCTCACTTATGCAAGGCCCTGGCAAGAGGAGCTTGCCAGGAAGACTAGAAGATTACATCATAGAAGACACGCCTCGACGCTATATGCGTCCCGGCGAGGGCCCGGGGAGCGGCAAGCTCCCGGGCCCGGCAAGGTCAAGACCCCGGCAAGGTGCTTGCCGGGAGAATTGCGCTGTGTGCCCACGCTCCAGCTCATCGGCCCACGCGTCGCCCTGGGGCCTTTCCAGGGACGCGTGGCGGATGGCTGTGCAGCCTGGGGGACACGGTGGCACTCCACGGTGGTGAAGCCATCGCCGTGGCAAACGGAGACGCAAGGGCGGGAGCTTTTGGGGTCGACGGCGACGGGCATTAAATGCCCTTGTCCCCCACTGTCAAAGTAGGTAGCGACCACTGTTCGCGCACTGTAGCTCCACTATTCCCGCACTGTTACAACTACCACCTCTTTTACGTTTTTACCCCTTTCTCCTACGTTGATACCTGTCGGTGACCCCTTGCACTATAAAAGGAGGCCCATGCACAACGTGGAGGGGGTTCGGAACCTAGATCGCTCATACGCTCGGTGTAGCTGCTTCTTCAAGCTCCCGAGCTCTCCAACTCAATACACAACTAAGCAGGAGTAGGGTTTTACGCGTCCCTCGCGGCCCGAACCTGGGTAAACTGCCCGCGTGCTCGCTACGATCTGCTCTTCGTGCTCCCTCCGCCCTCGTACCGCACAGACAAGGGGCTCCGGTCCCATAGGTGTTCGTGGCGGACAGTTTCCCCCAACATCTTTGGCGCGCCAGGTAGGGGGCGTCGAGGTTGTGCGAACCTGATCCGGCGTTCGCGCGGGCGCATTCTTCATCAACCTCTCCGAATTCATCAACTTCACCAGCAACAGCTCCATGGCCCCGAAGAAGAAGGCTTCGGAGGTCGGAGGCCCGTCTGCGTCTCATCCGCCGCCACCAGAGCCAACGGTGGGCGGGGGAGGCGCCGTCGGAAGGGTGGTCGCCGGCGAGGACACTCGCGGCGCCACCAGATCCAAGGACAAGACGGATGACCGAGCCTCGGTCTCCGTGGACGCGCCGCGTCCGTCTCAGCACACGATAACCCAGCAGCGCCATGTCACAGGAGGTGGCATCCGCTTGCTGGGGCAAGGACAAAACGGAGGCTCGCGGGACGCCCCGGACCACCGTCCGGGCACAAGCAAAGCGAAGGCGCCGGCGCGGGACCCTGCTCCTTCTAACGTTGTTAGGAGTCCGAGCATATCCCGCTCCTCGCACCGTTCGCCCCCGTTCCCCTCCACTCCAGCAGAAGCGCTCGCAAGGGCGCAACTGCTCCTCGACTTCCCTCCAGCGGCAGACAAGGCCGAAGACTGGAGGGCCACCATCCAGAGCCTGATCGCCTTCGCCAACAACGATACGCCGCAGCAGCCGGCGACCTCGCGGCCGCGGCAAGTCGAGAAGACGAAGGCCGACGGCGACAAGACTGCCAGGGGTGCAACCACCGTGCACTCCCCGCCACAGAAGCAGAAGACGCCGCCCCGCCGGAACAACACCGACGGCGGCTCCACGGCATCGTCGGATCCGCGGGCTCGTCGGGACCAGCGCCAAGTCCTTGACGACCGGCGACAAGAAGACGCTCGGACAACAATCGAGCGCCGCCGAGAAGCTCGGCGACAATCAGACCAGAGAGCTGGGAACACTGTCGACGCGCGCGCGCCCGGTGAACCAGGCGACTTGCCGTACGCGGCAGGCTGCCCTGCGTTTACCCGCGAGCTGCGGCGCGTCCAGTGGCCCAACATGAAAAATTTCAAGCCCGACGTACCGGAGAAGTACGACGGCAAGACGCACCCCTCGGAATTCCTCAGCGTCTACACCATCGCGGTGCAGGCTGCCGGGGGGCGCGACGAGAAGATTTTGGCGAACTACTTCCCGCTCGTGCTTAAGCCGAACGTCCGTTCGTGGCTTATGCACTTGCCGGAAGGTTCCATTTCTTCTTGGGCAGACCTTTGCCATCAGTTTGTTGGCGCCTTCACGGGCGGCCACAAACCCCACGGCCAGGAGAGCGATCTCCACATTCTGGCCCAGAAGGAAGGAGAATCCCTGCGCAAGTACATCCAACGCTTCAGCCGTGTACAACACAACATCCCCGACGTCCACCCTGCCGCGGTTATCAGCGCGTTCCACCAGAACGTGCGTAACCGCCGCATGCGTGAAGAAATGGCGATGACCAAGATTCGGGATGTCAGCGAGCTCTATGCTCTGGCTGATAAGTGCGCACGTGCAGAAGAGGGGAGGAGGCTCCCCGGAGAGGATGCTGGCGCAGGAGGAAGCGACAGCGACGACGCCGCCCCGGCAAAGAAGAGCCGGCGGCGGAATAACAGGAGGAAAGACAAGAAGGAAGTGCTTGCCGTCGAGAAGTCCGGCAAGGAGGCTCCCGCCAAGCAAACACAGGTTGGCGGCTCCGGCAAGGAGCCTGCCCCTGTAGCGGCGGTCGACAAGCAGGACGGCTCCGACAAGCAATACTGCAAGATCCACCGCACCGAAGGCCACGATCTCCAACTGCAAGCGCGTCGAGTATCTCGTCGAACAGCGGAAAGCTGAGTACGAGAGGCGCGACAAGGAGAAGGCCCAAGGTGGCGGAGGAGAGCCAAGCAAGAAGCGGCCGTTCAATGGCCGGGGAGGACGCCGCGGCAAGGCCAAGCAGCGGCAAGGTGATCGACCTCCCCGGGGCCGCGACAAGGATGAAGAAGACGATGACGAAGACATGGAGGATGAGGATAACAGTGAGCAGGAGTTCCAGAAGGCCACGGAGGTCCTGTGCGTCGACGGTGGCGCCTCTCTGCACACCTCCCACCGCCAGCTAAAGCAGTGGGTGCGTGAGGTGAATGCAGCTGAGCCGCCCGTGGAGTCGCGCAGGCTCCTCAAATGGTCCAGCACGCCCATCATTTTTGATCTTGAGGATCACCCTGACCGCACCACTGCGGTCGGGTGCTTGCCGATGCTGGTTTCTCCCACCATCCGCAACCTCAAGGTCACCAAAATGTTGGTTGACGGCGGGGCCGGGCTGAACTTGATCTCCTCTGCTGTGATCAAGAAACTCCAAATTCCAGATGGCGAGCTCGAAGAAACCGGTTCTTTCCAAGGAATCAACCCGGGAAGGAGCAAGCCCAAGGGGAAGATCACTCTGACGGTGACCTTTGGCGGGGAGCTCAACTTCAGGACTGAGCGCATCACTTTCGACGTCGCCGATATTCCATTGCCATACAATGGAATACTCGGCCGTCCAGCCCTCGCAAAGTTCATGGCAGCTTCCCACTATGCCTACAACGTACTCAAGATGCCGGGGCTGATAAGCGTCATCACTGTCCATGGCGACAAGAAGGATGCACTTATCTGCGCCGACAAGATCTACCGGGATGCAGCAGCTGCGGCAGAGAAGGATACACTTGCCGCTGAAGCTCCCGGGGGGAAGAAGACGAAGACCAAGTCCGGCAAGTGCTCTGGGCCCACTCCGGCAACCGCACCTCTTCGGAGTGCTGCGCTGCCGTCGAGGACGTCCCATCGAACTCCACCGGCAAGTGTAAGAAAGGGATGGACGCTCCTCCGGCAACCAAGAAGGTGTCCGCCAACGAGGACGGCACTGGTGGTACCTTCACCATCAGTGCCACACTTGACAGCAAATAGGAAAGCGCGCTCGTTGCCTTCCTGCGGGCGAATGTCGATGTGTTTGCCTGGCAACCATCTGACATCCCCGGTGTTCCCAGGAAGGTAATTGAGCACAAGCTTGCTGTCTGTCCTCATGCGCGGCCCATCAAGCAGAAAGTGAGGAAGCAAGCCGTGGAGCGCCAAGAATTCATCAACGAAGAGATCAAGAAGCTAGAGGCAGCGGGCCTAGTTAGAGGTGTGATCCATCCGACGTGGTTGGCGAACCCAGTCGTCGTGCGCAAGGCCAACGGGAAGTGGAGACTGTGTACAGACTTCACCGATGTGAATAAAGCATGTCCCAAGGATCCATTCCCTTTGCCGCGCATTGACCAGATTGTTGACTCCACTGCCGGATGTGAGCTACTCTGTTTTCTTGATGCATATTCAGGCTACCACCAGATCTTTATGGCCAAAGAGGATGAAGAAAAGACTGCATTTATCACTCCATGCGGCACTTATTGCTTCATACGCATGCCATTTGGACTGAAGAATGCAGGATCAACATTTGCAAGGGTAGTGCACACTGCTTTCGAGCCACAGATCCACAGAAATGTAGAGGCTTACATGGATGACATCGTAGTAAAAAGTAAGAGCAAGGAAACCCTGATCCAGGATTTGGAGGAAACATTTCAGAACTTGCGCAGAATACAGCTCAAGTTGAACCCCGAGAAGTGCGTCTTTGGAGTCCCCTCCGGCAAGCTTCTCGGATTCTTTGTGTCACAGAGGGGGATTGAAGCCAACCCCGACAAGATTAAAGCCATTGAGCAGATCGAGGCCCTGAAGCGCGTCAAGGATATCAGATGGCTTGCAGGTTGTGTGGCTGCCCTCAGTAGGTTCATTTCGAAGTCTGCAGAACGCGCCCTACCTTTCTTCAAAATCCTGAAGAAGGCAGGTCAAGGCCCTGAAGCGCGTCAAGGATATCAGAAGGCTTGCAGGTCGTGTGGCTGCCCTCAGTAGGTTCATTTCGAAGTCTGCAGAACGCGCCCTACCTTTCTTCAAAATCCTGAAGAAGGCAGGTCCCATGAGGTGGACTCCGGAAGCGGAGGCAGCGCTGCAAGATTTGAAACGGTACCTGTCCTCCACTCCAATACTTGTCGCACCTAGACCACAGGAAAAGTTGTTGCTATACCTAGCGGCAACCAACCAGGTGGTTAGTGCTGCGTTAGTAGCAGAGAGGGAGTCCGACGAGGAGTCTACACCACCGGCAAGCGAATCCAGCGACAAGCAGGGGGCTGCTCCGGCGAGCTCTGGCCCCGACAAGGACAACTCTGCGCAGGAACAAGATGAAGCGCGGAAGAAGATGGTGCAGCGCCCAGTGTATTTTGTAAGTTCCCTTCTCCAGGGAGCTAGATCAAGATACTCTGGTGTGCAAAAGTTGCTTTTCGGCCTCCTCATGGCCTCGAGAAAGCTGCGCCATTACTTCCAAGCACACGAGATAACAGTGGTCACTCGCTTTCCGCTGAAGAGGATATTGCACAACCCGGAAGCAACAGGCAGGATCGTTGAGTGGGCACTGGAGCTGTCGAGCTTTGGACTCAAGTTTGAAAGTACTTCAACCATACAGAGCCGAGCTTTGGCAGAATTCATAGCTGAGTGGACCCCAACGCCCGATGAGGAAGCCCAAGAAACAAGTGCACCCGTACAAGAAGCAACAAGTGAATGGGTGATGTATTCTGACGGTGCCTTCTCGCTGCAAGGCGCCGGTGCCGGCGTGGTACTCATCGCGCCCACCGGAGAGCACCTCAAATATGTTATCCAGATGCACTTTCCCAGGGAGCAAGCGACAAACAACACTGCTGAATATGAAGGCTTGCTTGCCGGCCTCAGGATTGCGGCCGAACTTGGGATCAGGAAGCTGATTGTACGGGGAGATTCTCAGTTGGTGGTCCGGCAAGTTAACAAGAGCTATCAGAGCCCTTTGATGGAAGCTTATGTAGATGAAGTGAGAAAGCTTGAGGAACACTTTGAAGGTCTGCAGATGGAGCACGTCCCGAGAGCTCAGAATGAAATTGCAGATGGCCTTTCAAAGTGTGCTTCGATGAAGTTACCTGTGGAACCAGGGACCTTCTTGCTCAAGCTGACTCAACCATCCGTTACACTATCAATTGGGCAGTCCAAGAAGAGAAAGTTGGTCTCCGACGACTACTTGCCGGCAGATCTTCCTGAAACCGCCGCCAAGGTCCCCAAGATCAACAACCAGAACGCTGAGGAACAGTTTGCTCCTGCAGATCCTTGGGTCTGTACAGTTGAAGCAAGCGTTCCCGACAAGCCTCGCCCCGGCGAGCTTGCCGGGGGACCTTCAGCTCCGGCAAGGCCAGAGGTTCTGGCCGTAGAAGCCGAGGTCCCCGCAGCAGCCCTCATGCCTTTAGTCCTTGCCGTTGAGCCCCAAGCTCCGACATGGGCGCAGCAGATCGTTCGTTTTCTGCAAACTGGAGAACTTCCCGACGACCCAGAAGAAATAGAGAAGATAACCAGGCAGTCAAGTATGTACCAGTTCGTGGACAACGAGCTATACAGAAGAAGGCTCAATGGTGTCAGACTGAAGTGTATCTCCAGGGAAGATGGACAGAAGCTGTTGGCAGAAATACACGGAGGCATATGCGGCCACCACATTGGCGCAAGGGCGCTTGCCGGGAAAGCTTTCCGGCAAGGGTTCTTTTGGCAAGAAGCCCTCCAAGATGCAACTGCACTAGTAACCAAGTGTGAAGCGTGCCAGTTCCATGCAAAGCAGATTCATCAGCCAGCTCAAGCTCTCCAAACAATTCCTTTGTCCTGGCCCTTCTCGGTCTGGGGGCTCGATATCCTCGGCCCTTTCCCCCGAGCAGTCGGGGGCTTTGAGTACTTGTACATTGCAATCGACAAGTTCACAAAGTGGCCAGAAGTGGAGCCAGTGAGAAAGGTGACATCACAGTCAGCAGTCGGGTTCTTCAGGTCAATTGTTTGCCGTTTCGGAATCCCTAACAGGATTATCACCGATAACGGTACACAATTCACTAGTCGCACCTTCATGCAGTACGTCCAAGACCTTGGCGCCAAGGTCTGTTTCGCTTCTGTTGCTCACCCGAGGAGCAACGGTCAAGCGGAGAGGGCTAATGCTGAAGTGCTGCGCGGACTCAAGACAAGGACCTTTGACAGGCTGCGCAAGTGCGGAAGAAATTGGATAGAGGAGCTACCGGCGGCTCTTTGGTCAATCAGAACGACACCAAGTCGAGCCACCAGACAGACACCCTTTGCTCTAGTCTATGGAGCAGAGGCAGTTCTCCCCACGGAACTCGTATACGGATCTCCTCGAGTGCTCGCTTACGATGAGCTCGAGCAAGAGCAACTGCGACAAAATGATGCATTGCTCCTCGAGGAGGGACGTCTCCAGGCTGCTGTACGAGCTGCTCGATACCAGCAAGCCTTGTGTCGCTACCATAGCCGCAAGGTTAAGGCCAGGAGTCTCGAGGAAGGCGACCTTGTTCTTCGGCGTGTTCAGTCCGCCAAGAATTCCAACAAGTTGACGCCGAAGTGGGAAGGCCCTTATCGGGTGAGACAAGTCACAAGGCCCGGCGCTGTCCGCCTTGAGACCGAAGAAGGCTTACCGGTGAGCAACTCCTGGAACATAGAGCATCTTCGCAAGTTTCACCCATAAGGCGCGGTTGCCGTGATCCGTTCCGGCAACCACCTTTTGTACAAGCTTTGCCGCTGTTGCATGTAACCCTTTGTACAAAGCCGGGCGCAGACCCCGTGCATCAGTAAAGATTTTGTGTTTTGCGCTATTTGCCTTTTGCATGTTTTTCTCCGCTATTTGCATGCGTTATTTGGCATCTTGTGCAACATACACATCCGGTAAGCAGTAGAGCGCCGAAAGGCCATGTGCTTGTTTCCCTCTTCTTTTCCTTTGCCTCTTAAGCAGAAGGAGCGTTCCTCGCGCACAAGTTTGCCGGGGGGAAGGAGATGGAAGAGGAACCAAGTGCTGTTCAAGAAAGAGAAGTCTTACCGAGAAGCAGTATATGAAAGCTAAGTTATTAGAATTTGACCAGTTCAAATTTTTAAATTTTAGTTGTCTTCCTTGAACAATCACACTTTGTATGGAAAACCTGTGCGCGGAGGAACCTACCCGTAGCTAGCCGCACCCTTGTCTTGTTTCCGAGTACGCTCAACGATATAAGTGAGCTGCGACGAGTGTCGCGCCCTTACTTCGTTTTCGAGTTCGCTCAGCAAGCTAAGTGCGTTGCGACTAGCTGCGGCAAGGTTGCTTGCCGGTGAGACCTTGGCCAGCAGGCTGCTCAGAGTTAGGCACTCAGCGCTCGCGGCAAAGGCTCCTTGCCGGCAAGCTCTCCGGGAGCGTAGGGTGAAAAGCATACAAAGTTAATGACCAAGACAAGGAAGATAACATTGCACTGATTAATCGAAATGAGATAAAAATCTTACAAAGGATAACTTGTCGCAATGATTAATGAGTTCACAAACATCCTATGCAGCAACAAAAAGAGATAAAGATAATGGAGGCCTAATCTACGCGGTCGCCCTCAATCCTGGAGATCTTGTTCACCTTGGCGATGATGTGGGCGACCTGCTCCTTCAGCACCTCCATGTTTGCGTCGGCCGGCAAGCTGCGAAGAACGTTGGTGAGGTTTATGCCGGGATTGCGGTATACAATCTTCGTCAGCACGCGCTCCAAGGTTCCCGTGCAGAGCAGGCGCGACTCCTCGGCCAGTTGCGCGGGGATCTTCTTCCGAAGACCTGCAAGAGCCGGCGCGATCCCTCTGAAGAAGAGGCTGAGCTTGGCGCTGTGAGGGAGGTTCGGATCCGGGGAGTAGATGAGGTGCTCAACTTTCAGCGCCAGCAACTCCTGGTCGATGTTGGACGCAGAAGATACCAAGTCCTCGGTCCATACCTCAATGGTACGGCGGAAGTTCTCGGCCGCCTTGTTGGCGCTGTCCACCAAGGCTCGCTCCTTGCGGAGCTCCTCCTTCAACTTGGTCTCCCGATCCCGGGCGGCGTCAAGCGAGTCCCTCAGTGTGGAGACCTTCAGCTCCAGATCCTCGATGGAATCCTTGGCGGCCTTCAGCTCGTCGCCCTTCTCAGAAAGACGCACCTGGAGTTCTGAGTTGGTGTGGGCGTCCTTCTCGCGCTCTGTGTTGAGCGCGGCAACCTTTTCCACGCTCGCCTTCAGCGACTCCTCCAGCTGCGCAACCTTGGCGGCGAGCTCCTCCTTGGCGGTCTCCGCGGTAGCCGCGACAGCCCTCGCCTCCTTCAGCTCCCCGCCAAGGGCCTGCTCCCGAGCGGCAAGTTCTTCCTCGTGGGCGTCGAGGTTGACCTTCCGCTGGGCGAGTTCTCCTTCTCGCCGGGACAGCTCCACCCCGGCGAGCCGCTGCTGCTCTTCGGCCTCGGCCTTCTCCAGCACCCACTCTTGGTATTCCCCGGCGAGTCGCTCACACTCCTCCGTCACCTCGCGGAGGGCAGCCTGGTTGGCGGCGCTGAGCTCCGCCGCGCGCTTCTCCATCTCCGCGGCGGCCTTGGCGGCGAGGGCTTCCCGAGAAGCAAGCTTCGCCTGCCTGGCCCGGTAAAGGGCCAGGAGCTTGTGGAGCAGCTTCTCCTCCTCGGGCCCGTCGCTTCCGCCGGGCGCCTCGACGATCTTCAAGCCCGCGGAGGCGAGGACCTCTCCATCAAAGGCCTCGCCCTCCGCGGGAGCTCGCGACGAAGAACCCCACGGCACCTGGATGAAGACGCCGTTGGGGGCTTCGAGATAATAGCCGGCCTGCTCCGTTCCGGCGGAGGGGTCGGCGGCCGGCGCAGCACTTGATGCTCCCGCCGCCTCCGGGCCGGCGGTGCGGTCGCCGTCCCCCTCCCCGGCCGCTGCGTCCGCAGCCGGAGCGGTCTCTGGTGCAGCTGGCTCGGCGGCTCCCGCCGTGTCCTCGGCGACATATTAGTTGTTCACTTGAGCAAAATACGATTTATTCATATGGATGTGCCTTTCTACTGGCATTTCTTGGGAAGGCCATGTTGGGGAACGTAGTATTTCAAAAAAAATCCTACGATCACGCAAGATCTATCTACTAGATGCATAGCAACGAGAGGGGAGAGTGTGTCTACGTACCCTCGTAGATCGAAAGCGGAAGCGTCTAGTGATGCGGTTGATGTAGTCGAACGTCTTCACGATCCACCCCTTCCAAGCACCGAACGTACGGCATCGCCGTGTTCAGCACACGTTCAGCTCAACGAAGTCCCACGAGCTCTTGATCCAGTTGAGCTTCACGAGAGAGTTTCGTCAACACGACGCCGTGGTGGCGGAGATGATGAAGTTACCGACGTAGGACTTCGCCTAAGCACAACAACAATATGACCGAGGTGTGTTTCTTTGGAGGGGGACACCGCACACGGCTAAAACAATGTTGCTTGTGTGTTCTAGGGTGCCCCTGCTCCTGTATATAAAGGAGCAAGGGGGAGGGCCGGCCGACCCTAGGGGCGCGCCAAGGAGGGAGCTTTCCTACTCCTAGTAGGAGTAGGAAAGGAAGAAGAAGGGGAGAAGGAAGGAGAGGGGCGACTCCCCCCCCACTCCTAGTCCCACTAGGATTCCCTTGGGGGGGCGCGGCCAGCCCTAGTGGGCTGCCTCTCTCTTTCCCCCATGGCCCACTATGGCCTAATACTCCCCCGGGGGTTTCGGTAACCCCTCCGGCACTCCGGTTTTCTCCGAAATCACCCGTAACACTTCCGGTGTCCGAATATAGCCGTCCAATATATTAATATTTATGTCTTGGACATTCTGAGACTCCTCGCCAATTCCGTGATCACATCCAGGACTCCAAACTATCTTCGGTACATCAAAACTTATAAACTCATAATAACGATCGTCATCAAACGTTAAGCGTGCGGACCCTACGGGTTCGAGAACTATGTAGACATGACCGAGACTCAACTCCGGTCAATACCCAATAGCGGAACCTGGATGCTGATATTGGTTCCTACATATTCTACGAAGATCTTTATCGGTCAAACTGCATAACAACATACGTTGTTCCCTTTGTCATCGGTATGTTACTTGCCCGAGATTCGATCGTCGGTATCATCATACCAAGTTCAATCTCGTTACCGACAAGTCTCTTTACTCGCTCCGTAATACATCATCTCGTGACTAACTCATTAGTCATTTGCTTGCAAGGCTTATTATGATGTGTATTACCGAGAGGGCTCAGAGATACCTCTCCGACACTCGGAGTGACACATCCTATTCTTGATCTATGCCAACACCACAAACACATGTAGAGCATCTTTATATTCACCCAGTTACGTTGTGACGTTTGATTGCACACAAGGTGTTCCTCCGATATTCGGGAGTTGCATAATCTCATAGTCATAGGAACATGTATAAGTCATGAAGAAAGCAATAGCAGTAAAACTAAACGATCAAGTTGCTAAGCTAACGGATGGGTCTTGTCCATCACATCATTCTCCTAATGGTGTGATCCCGTTGATCAAATGACAACTCATGTCTATGGCTAGGAAACATAACCATCTTTGATCAATGAGCTAGTCTAGTAGAGGCATACTAGGGACACTCTGTTTTGTCTATGTATTCACACATGTACTAAGTTTCCGGTTAATACAATTCTAGCATGAATAATAAAAAATTATCATGATATGAGGAAATAAATAATAACTTTATTATTGCCTCTAGGGCATATTTCCTTCAGTCTCCCACTTGCACTAGAGTCAATAATCTACTTCACATCACCATGTGATTTAACACCAATAGTTCACATCCTCATGTGATTTAACACTTTATAGTTCACATCGCCATGTCACCAATACCCAAAAGGTTTACTAGAGTCAATAATCTAGGTTACATCGCCATGTGATCAACACCCAAAGAGTACTAAGGTGTGATCATGTTTTGCTTGTGAGAGAGGTTTAGTCAATGGGTCTGCCATATTCAGACCCGTATGTATTCTGCAAATTTCTATGTCTACAATGCTCTGCACGAAGCTACTCTAGCTAAATGCTCCCACTTTAAATATGTATCCCGATCGAGACTCAGAGTCATCCATATTGGTGTCAAAGGTTGCATTGACGTAACTCTTTACGACGAACTCTTTATCACCTCCATAACCGAGAAATATTTGCTTAGTCCTCTAAGGATAATTTTGACCGCTGTCCAGTGATCTACTCCTAGATCAAAATTGTACTCCCTTGCCAAACTCAGGGCAGGGCATACAATAGGTCTGGTATACAACATGGCATAATTTATAGAACCTATGGCTGAGGCATAGGGAATGACTTTCATTCTCTCTCTATCTTTTGTTGTGGTTGGGCTTTGAGTCTTACTCAACTTTATACCTTGCAACACATGCAAGAACTCTTTCTTTGACTGTTCTATTTTGAACGACTTCAAAAACTTGTCAAGGTATGTACTCATTGAAAAAACTTATCAAGTGTCTTGATCTATCTCTATAGATCTTGATGCTCAACATGTAAGCAGCTTCACCGAGGTCTTTCTTTGAAAAACTCCTTTCAAACACTCCTTTATGCTTTCCAAAAATTCTACATCATTTCCGATCAACAATATGTCATTCACACATATACTTATCAGAAAGGTTGTAGTGCTCCCACTCAATTTCTTGTAAATACAGGCTTCACCGCAAGTCTGTATAAAACTATATGCTTTGATCGACTTATCAAAGCGAATATTCCAACTCTAAGCTGCTTGCACCAGTCCATAGATGGATCGCTGGAGCTTGCACATTTTGTTAGCACCTTTAGGATTGACAAAACCTTCTGGTTGTATCATATACAACTCTTATTTAATAAATCCATTAAAGAACACAATTTTCTTATCCATTTGCTAGATTTCATAAAATGCGGCAATTGCTAACATGATTCGGACAGACTTAAGCATCGTTACGAGTGAGAAAATCTCATCGTAGTCAACACCTTGAACTTGTCGATAACCTTTCGCAACAAGTCGAGCTTTGTAGACAGCAACATTACCATCGGTGTCAGTCTTCCTCTTAAAGATCCATTTATTTTCAATGGCTTTGCCGATCATCTGGCAAGTCAACCAAAGTTCACACTTTCTTCTCATACATGGATCCCATCTCAGATTTCATGGCCTCAAGCCATTTTGCGGAATCTGGGCTCATCATCGCTTCCTCATAGTTCGTAGGTTCATCATGGTCTAGTAACATGACTTCCAGAATTGGGTTGCCGTACCACTCTCGTACGGAACGTACCTTGGTTGACCTACGAGGTTCAGTAGTAACTTGATCCGAAGTTTCATGATCATCATCATTAGCTTCCTCGCTAACTAGTGTAGGAATCACTGGAACTAGTTTCTGTGATGTGCTACTTTCCAATTCGGGAGAAGGTACAATTACCTCATCAAGTTCTACTTTCCTCCCACTCACTTCATTCGAGAGAAACTCCTTCTCTAGAAAGTATCCATTTTTAGCAACGAATATCTTGCCTTTGGATCTGTGATAGAAGGTGTACCCAACAGTTTCCTTTGGGTATCCTATGAAGACACATTTCTCCGATTTGGGTTCGAGCTTATCAGGTTGAAACTTTTTCACATAAGCATCGCTGCCCCAAACTTTAAGAAACGACAACTTAGGTTTCTTGCCAAACCACGGTTCATACGGTGTCGTCTCAATGGATTTAGATGGTGCCCTATTTAACGTGAATGCATCTGTCTCTAATGCATAACCCAAAACGATAGTGGTAAATCGGTAAGAGACATCATAGATCGCACCATATCTAATAAAGTACGGTTTATGACGTTCAGACACACCATTACGATGTGGTGTTCTGGGTGGCGTGATCTGTGAAACTATTCCACATTGTTTCAAATGAAGACCAGACTCATAACTCAAATATTTGTCTCCGTGATAAGATCGTAAAAAATTTATTTTCTTGTTACGTTGATTCTCTACTTCACTCTGAAATTTCTTTGAACTTTTCAAACGTTTCAGACTTGTGCTTCATCAAGTAGATATACCCATATCTGCTCAAATCATCTGTGAAGGTTAGAAAATAGCGATACCCACCATGAGCCTCAACACTCATTGGTCCGCATACATCAGTATGTATGATTTCCAACAAGTCAGTTGCTCACTCCATTATTCTGGAGAATGGAGTTTTAGTTATCTTTCCCATGAGGCATGGTTCGCAAGAACCAAGTGATTCATAATCAAGTGATTCCAAAAGCCCATCAGTATGGAGTTTCTTCATACGCTTTACACCAATATGACCTAAACGGTAGTGCCACAAATAAGTTGCACTATCATTATCAACTTTGCATCTTTTGGCTTCAATATTATGAATATGTGTATTTCTACGATCGAGATCCAACAAACTATTTTTATTGGGTGTATGACCATCGAAGGTTTTATTCATGTAAACAGAACAACAATTATTCTATGACTTTAAACGAATAACCGTATTTCAACAAACATGATCAAATCATATTCATGCTCAACACATATGCCAAATAACATTTATTTAGGTTCTACACTAATCTCCAAAGTATGGGGAGTGTGCGATGATGATCATATCAATCTTGGAACCACTTCCAACACACATCGTCACTTCACCTTTAACTAGTCTCTGTTCATTTTGCAACTCTTGTTTTGAGTTACTAATTTTTTAGCAACTGAACCGGTATCAAATACCCAGGGGTTGCTATGAACACTAGTAAAGTACACATCAATAATCTGTATATCAAATATACCTTTGTTCACTTTGCCATCCTTCTTATCCGCCAAGTATCTAGGGCAGTTCCACTTCCAGTGACCATTTCCTTTGTAGTAGAAGCACTTAGTTTCAGGCTTGAGTTTAGCTTTGGGTTTCTTCACGGGAGTGACAACTTGCTTGTCATTCTTCTTGAAGTTCCCCTTCTATCCCTTTGCCCTTTACTTTAAACAAGTGGTCTTGTTAACCATCAACACTTGATGCTCTTTCTTGATTTCTACCTTCGCTGATTTCAGCATCACGAAGAGCTCGGGAATTACTTTCGTCATCCCTTGCATATTATAGTTCATCACGAAGTTCTACTAACTTGGTGATAGTGACTAGAGAACTTTGTCAATTACTATCTTATCTGGAAGATTAACTCCCACTTTATTCAAGCAATTGTAGTACCCAGACAATCTGAGCACATGCTCACTGGTTAAGCTATTCTCCTCCATCTTGTAGGCAAAGTACCGTCAGAGGTCTCATACCTCTCGACACGGGCATCAATATGAAATACTAATTTCAACTCTTGGGACATCTTATATGCTCTGTGGCGTTCAAAACGTTTTTGAAGTCCCGGTTCTAAGCCGTAAAGCATGGTGCACTAAACTATTAAGTAGACATCATATTGAGCTTTGCCAAACGTTCATAACGTTTGCATCTGTCCTGCAATAGATCTTTCACCTAGCGGTGCATCAAGGACATAATACTTCTGTGCAGCAATGAGAAAAATCCTCAGATCATGGAACAAGTCCGCATCATTGCTACTATCATCTTTCAACTTATATTTCTCTAGGAACATATAAAAATAAACGGGGAGCTACATCGCGAGCTATTGATCTACAACATAGATATGCTAATACTACCAGGACTAAGTTCATGATAAATTAAAGTTCAACTAATCATATTACTAAAGAATTCCCACTTAGATATACATCCCTCTAGTCATCTAAATGATCACGTGGTCCAAATCAACTAAACCATGTCCGATCATCACGTGCGATGGAGTAGTTTTCAATGGTGAACATGTTATGTTGATCATATCTACTATATGATTCACGCTCGACCTTTCGGTCTCCAGTTTTACGAGGCCATGTCTGTACATGCTAGGCTCGTCAAGTTTAACCCGAGTATTCTGCATGTGCAAAACTGTCTTACACCCATTGTATTTGAAAATAGAGCTTATCACACCCGATCATCACGTGGTGTCTCAGCACGACGAACTTTCGCAACGGTGCATACTCAGGGAGAACACTTGTACCTTGAAATTTTGTAAGGGATCATCTTATAATGCTACCACTGTACTAAGCAAAATAAGAAGCATAATAAGATAAACATCACATGCAATCAAAATATGTGACATGATATGGCCATCATCATCTTGTTCTTTTGATTTCCAGCTCCAAAGCTTTGTCATGATCTCCATCGTCACTGGCTTGACACCATGATCTTCATCATAGCACTGTGGTCGTCTCGCCAACTATTGTTACTACTACTATCGCTAACTCATAGTGATAAAGTAAAGTAATTACATGACCTTCGCAATTCATACAATAAAGAGACAACCATAAGGCTCCTGCCGGTTGTCGATAACTTTACAAAACATGATCATCTCATACAATAACGTATAACTCATCATGTCTTGACCATATCACATCACAACATGCCCTGCAAAAACAAGTTAGACGTCCTCTACTTTGTTGTTGCAATTTTTACGTGGCTGTTATGGGGTTAGCAAGAACCGTTCTTACCTATGCATACAAAAACCACAACGATTTTCATCAAGTATGTGTTGTTTTAACCTTCACAAGGACCGGGCGTAGCCACACTCGATTCAACTAAAGTTGGAGAAACTGACACCCGCCAGCCACATGTGTGTGAAGCACATCGGTAGAACCAGTCTCGCGTAAGCGTACGCATAATGTCGGTCCGGGCCGCTTCAACCAACAATACCACCGAATCAAAGTATGACATGCTGGTAAGCAGTATGACTATTATCGCCCACAACTCATTGTGTTCTACTCGTGCATATTATCTACAGATAGATCTGGCTCATGATGCCACTGTTGGGGAACGTAGTATTTCAAAAAAAAATTCCTACGATCATGCAAGATCTATCTACTAGACGCATATCAACGAGAGGAGAGAGTGTGTCTACGTACCCTCATAGACCCAAAGCGGAAGCATCCAATGACGCGGTTGATGTAGTCGAACATCTTCGCGATCCAACCGATCCAAGCACCGAACGTACGGCACCTCCGTGTTTAGCACACGTTCAACTCAATGACGTCCCACGAGCTCTTGATCCAGTTGAGCTTCACGGGAGAGTTTCGTCAGCACAACGGCGTGGTGACAGAGATGATGAAGTTACCGACGCAGGGCTTCGCCTAAGCACTGCAATGATATGACCGAGATGTGTTTCTATGGAGGGGGGCACCGCACACAGGTAAAACAATGTCGCTTGTGTGTTCTAGGGTGCCCCCCTGCCCCTGTATATAAAGGAGCAAGGAAAGGGCCGGCCGGCCCTAGGGGCGCGCGAAGGAGGGAGCTTTGCTACTCCTAGTAGGAGTAGGAATCCCCTTTTCCTATTCCTACTAGGAGTAGGAAAGGAAGAAGAAGGGGAGAAGGAAGGAGAGGGGCGCCTCCCCCACTCCTAGTCCAACTAGGATTCCCTTGAGGGGGGCACGGCTAGCCCTAGTGGGCTGCCTCTCTCTTTCCCTCATGGCCTATTATGGCCCAATACTCCCTCGGGGGGTTCCGGTAACCCCTCCGGCACTCTGGTTTTCTCCGAAATCACCCGGAACACTTCCGGTGTCCGAATATAGCCGTCCAATATATTAATATTTATGTATCGGACATTCCGAGGCTCCTCGTCATGTCCGTGATCACGTACGGGACTCCGAACTACCTTCGGTACATCAAAACTCATAAACTCATAATATCGATCGTCATCAAACGTTAAGCGTGCGGACCCTACGGGTTCGAGAACTATGTAGACATGACCGAGACTCAACTCCGGTCAATAACCAATAGAGGAACCTGGATGCTCATATTGGTTCCTACATATTCTACGAAGATCTTTATCGGTCAAACTGCATAACAACATACGTTGTTCCCTTTGTCATCGGTATGTTACTTGCCCGAGATTCGATCGTCGGTATCATCATACCTAGTTCAATCTCGTTACCGGCAAGTCTCTTTACTCGTTCTGTAATACATCATCTCGTGACTAACTCATTAGTCGTTTGCTTGCAAGGCTTATTATGATGTGTATTACCGAGAGGGCCCAGAGATACCTCTCCGACACTCGAAGTGAGAAATCCTATTCTTGATCTATGACAACACCACAAACACCTTCGGAGACACCTTTAGAGCATCTTTATAATCACCCAGTTATGTTGTGACATTTGATAGCACACAAGGTGTTCCTACGATATTCGGGAGTTTCATAATCTCATAGTCATAGGAACATGTATAAGTCATGAAGAAAGCAATAGCAGTAAAACTAAACGATCAAGTTGCTAAGCTAACAGATGGGTCTTGTCCATCACATCATTCTCCTATTGATGTGATCCCATTGATCAAATGACAACTCATGTCTATGGCCAGGAAACATAACCATCTTTGATCAATGAGCTAGTCTAGTAGAGGCATACTAGGGACACTCTGTTTTGTCTATGTATTCACACATGTACTAAGTTTCCGGTTAATACAATTCTAGTATGAATAATAAACATTTATCATGATATAAGGAAATAAATAATAACTTTATTATTGCCTCTAGGGCATATTTCCTTCAGGCCATAGTTGCGGGATTGGTGCAAAAAGTCAGGGGGTGGTTTTTCACCAACACGTCGGCAGGGTCATCACTTCCTCCTCTCTTGCCATCTCTTCCCACTCCATCTACCTCTATACATAATCCTCTTTCCCCCATATAATCTAGAGCATTTGAACACATATTAGCCATGTAAATAAATTAGTGCAACTCCAAACAATAAAATTAGGGATCACATCAGGGATGGGGTTGGGAACCCAAATATACCCCAAGATGGTGCAAAGATGGTGAAATCATTATTGTCGACACCCTGTTGAATGATACATCTCCAATGTATCTATAATTTTTGATTGTTCCATGCTATTATATATTCTGTTTTGGATGTTTATTGGGCTTTATTATACACTTTTATATTATTTTTAGGACTAACCTACTAACCCAAGGCCCAGTGCAAATTGCTGTTTCTTTGCCTATTTCGGTGTTTCACAGAAAAGGAATATCAAATGGAGTCCAAACGAAATGAAACCTTCGGGATAGTTATTTTGGAACAATATCAACACAGAAGACTTGGAGTACACGCCGGGAAGCGAGAGAGGCGGCCACGAGGGCTGGGGCGCGCCCAGGGGGGTAGGCGCGCCCCCTCTAGCTCCCCCGACGTGCCTCTTCAGCCTATATATACTCTCATACCATGAAAACATCGAGGACATCCACGAAACCCTAATTCCACCGCCATAACCTTCTGTACCCATGAGATCCCATCTTGGGGCCTGTTCCGGAGCTCCGCCGGAGGGGGCATCGATCACGGAGGGCTTCTACATCAACACCATAGCCTCTCCGATGCGTTGTGAGTAGTTTACCATAGACCTTCGGGTCCATAGTTATTAGCTAGATGGCTTCTTCTCTCTCTTTGGATCTCAATACAAAGTTCTCCTCGATCTTCGAGGAGATCTATTCGATGTAATCTTTTTGCGGTGTGTTTGTCGAGATCCGATGAATTGTGGGTTTATGATCAAGATTATCGATGAACAATATTGGATTATTTTCTAAAATTGTTTATGTATGATTATAATATCCTTGCAAGTCTCTTCGAATTATCGGTTTGGTTTGGCCTACTAGATCTATAGTTCTTGCAATGGGAGAAGTGCTTGACTTTGGGTTCAATCTTGCGGTGTCCTTTCCCAGTGACAGTAGGGGCAGCAAGGCACGTATTGTGTTGTTGCCATCGAGGATAAAAATATGGGGTTTACATCGTATTGCTTGAGTTTATCCCTCTACATCATGTCATCTTGCTTAAGGTGTTACTCTGTTCTTATGAACTTAATACTCTAGATGCATGCTGGATAGCGATCGATGTGTGGAGTAATAGTAGTAGATGCAGAATCGTTTCGGTCTACTTGTCACGGACGTGATTCCTATATACAATGATCATGCCTAGATATTCTCATAACAATGCGCTTTTCTATCAATTGCTCGACAGTAATTTGTCCACCCACCATAGAAATCTGCTATCATGAGAGAATCCACTAGTGAAACCTATGGCCCCCGGGTCTATCTTCACCATATTAGTTTCCCGTCAACTTGCCAATTACTTTCGCCTTTGCTTTCTTTACTTTCACTCTCTATACCAAAAATACCAAAAATATTATCTTATCATATCTTCAGATCTCACTTTCGTAAGTGACCGAGAAGGGATTGACAACCCCTTTTATCGCGTTGGCTGCGAAGTTCTTATTTGTTTGTGCAGGTGCGAGGGACTCACACATGGTCTCCTACTGGATTGATACCTTGGTTCTCAAAAAATGAGGGAAATGCTTATGCTACTGTGCTGCATCACCCTTTCTTCTTCGAGGGAATACAATGCAAGCTCGAGAAGTAGCAAGAAGAATTTCTTGCGCCGTTGTCGGGGAGATCTTCGCAAAAGTAATATACCAAGTGTTGGGGAACGTAGCATAATTCAAAATTTTCTACGCCTTCACCAAGATCCAACTATGGAGACATCTAGCAACAAGCAAGTAAGACTGCATCTACATACCGTTATGGAGATTGCGAGCGGAAGCTTTCAACGAAGCGTGGATGAAGTAGTCGTACTCTTCACGTTCTTCGTCACCGATGATCTAGCGCCGAACGGACGGCACCTCCACGTTCAACACACGTACGGTGCAGCAACATCACCTCCTTCTTGATCCAGCAAGGGGGGAGGAGAAGTCGTCAGAGATCCGGCAGCATGACGGCGTGATGACGGATGCAGTGGAGATCGCAACAGGGCTTCGCCGGGCGCCCTGCGTTGGAGTATGGAGGTGTGACGGGAGGGGGAGAGGCGCCAGGGCTTGGGTCCGGCTGCCCTCTCCCCCCCACATATATATAGGGGGCCAGGGGGGGCGCCAGCCCCCTGCAGATCCAATCTGCAAGGGGGGGCGGCGGCCAGGGGCGAGTCCTTGCCCCCCAAGGCAAGTGGTGGCCCCCCTCCCCTTAGGGTTTTAACCCTAGGCGCATGGGGAGGTGGGCCCCCTAGTGGTGCACCAGCCCAGAGGGCTGGACACTTCCCCTCACGGCCTAGGGGCCCCACCGGGATGGGTGGCCCCACCCGGTGGACCCCCGGGGCCCCTCCGGTGGTCCCGGGACGCTCCCGGTGACCCCCGGAGATCACCCGTTGGCCGAAACTGGACTTCCTATATATCAATCTTTACCTCCGGACCATTCCGGAACTCCTTGTGACGTACGGGATCTCATCCGGGACTCCGAACAACTTTCAGGTTTCCACGTGCATTTATCTCTACGACCCTAGCGTTACCGAACCTTAAGTGTGTAGACCCTACGGGTTCGGGAGACACGTAGACATGACCGAGACGACTCTCCGGTCAATAACCAACAGCGGGATCTGGATACCCATGTTGGTTCCCACGTGTTCCTCGATGATCTTCATCGGATGAACCACCGTGTCAAGGATTCACTTAATCCCGTACGTTATTCCCTTTGTCCATCGGTACGGTACTTGCCCGAGATTCGATCGTCGGTATTCCCGATACCTTGTTCAATCTCGTTATGGCAAGTCCCTTTACTCGATCTGTAATCCATCATCCCGTGACTAACTACTTAGTCACATTGAGCTCATTATGATAATGTCTTACCGAGTGGGCCCAGAGGTACCTCTCCGTCATACGGAGTGACAACATCCCAGTCTCGGTTCGTACCAACTCAACAGACACTTTCGGAGATACCCAATGCGTACCTTTATAGTCACCCAGTTACGTTGTGACGGTTGGCACACCCAAAGTACTCCTACGGTATCCGGGATTTGTACAACCTCATGGTCTAAGGAATAAATACTTGACACCGAAAAGCTTATGCATTACAAACTATACGATCTCGTGTTATGCTCAAGTTTGGGTCTTGTCCATCACATCATTCTCCTAATGATGTGATCCCGTTATCACTGACATCCTATGTCCATGGTCAGGAAACCGTGACCATCTGTTGATCAACGAACTGGTAACTAGAGGCCTACCAGGGACTCATTGTGGTCTGTGTATTCACACATGTATCGCTGTCTCCGTACAATACAATTCAAGCATGAATAACAGACAATTATCATGAACAAGGAGATATAATAATAATGCTTTTATTATTGCCTCTAGGGCATATCTCCAACAGTCTCCCACTTGCACTAGAGTCAATAATCTAGTTTACATTGTGATGAATCGAACACCCATAGAGTCCTGGTGTTGATCATGTTTTGCTCGTGAAAGAGGTTTAGTTAACGGGTCTGCGACATTCAGATCCGTATGCACTTTATAAATATCTATGTCTCCATCCTGAACATAATTCCGGATGGAGTTGAAACGGCGCTTGATGTGCTTGGTCTTCTTGTGAAACCTGGGCTCCTTGGTAATAGCAATAGCACCAGTGTTGTCACAGAAGAGAGTCATCGGGCTTGACGCGCTTGGAATGACTCCTTGGTCGGTGATGAACTCCTTCATCCAGACTCCTTCCTGCGCTGCTTCAGAAGCAGCTATGTACTCCGCTTCACATGTAGATGCTGCCACCACGCTTTGCTTGCAACTACACCAGCTGACTGCCCCTCCATTCAAAATATACACGTATCCGGTTTGTGACTTAGAGTCATCCAGATATGTGTCGAAGCTAGAATCGACGTAACCCTTTACGATGAGCTCTTCGTCACCTCCATAAACGAGAAACATATCCTTAGTCCTTTTCAGGTACTTCAGGATGTTCTTAACCGCTGTCCAGTGTTCCGTACCGGGATCACTTTGGTACCTCCCTACCAAACTTATGGCAAGGTTCACATCAGGTCTGGTACACAGCATGGCATACATGATAGAACCTATGGCCGAGGCATAGGGAATGACACTCATCTTTTCTCTATCTTCTGCCGTGGTCGGCGACTGAGCCTTGCTCAATCTCATACCTTGCAAAACAGGCAAGAATCCTTTCTTTGACTGATCCATATTGAACTTCTTCAATATTTTGTCAAGGTATGTACTTTGTGAAAGACCAATGAGGCGTCTCGATCTATCTCTATAGATTTTGATGCCTAATATGTAAGCAGCTTCTCCAAGGTCCTTCATTGAAAAACTTTTATTCAAGTAGGCCTTTACATGTTCCAAGAATTCTATATCATTTCCCATCAGCAATATGTCATCCACATATAATATGAGAAATGCCACAGAGCTCCCACTCACTTTCTTGTAAATACAGGCTTCTCCATAAGTCTGTATAAATCCAAACGCTTTGATCACTTCATCAAAGCGAATATTCCAACTCCGAGATGCTTGCACCAGCCCGTAAATCGAGCGCTGGAGCTTGCATACCTTGTTAGCGTTCTCTGGATCGACAAAACCTTCCGGTTGCATCATATACAACTCTTCCTTGAGGAAGCCATTAAGGAATGCTGTTTTGACGTCCATTTGCCATATCTCATAATCATAGAATGCGGCAATAGCTAACATGATTCTGACTGACTTCAGCATCGCTACGGGAGAGAAAGTCTCGTCGTAGTCAATCCCTTGAACTTGTCGATAACCCTTAGCGACAAGCCGAGCCTTATAGATGGTCACATTACCATCCGCGTCTGTCTTCTTCTTAAATATCCATTTGTTTTCTATGGCATGCCTATCATCAGGCAAGTCCACCAAAGTCCATACTTTGTTTTCATACATGGATTCTATCTCGGATTTCATGGCTCCAAGCCATTTATTGGAATCTGGGCCCGCCATCGCTTCTTCATAGTTCGAAGGTTCACCGTTGTCTAACAACATGATTTCCAGTACAGGGTTGCCGTACCACTTTGGTGCGGAACGTGCCCTTGTGGACCTTCGAAGTTCAGTAGTAACTTGATCTGTTTCTTCATGATCATCATCATTAACTTCCTCCCTTGTCGGTGCAGGCACCTCAGGAACATTTTCCTGCGCTGCGCTACTTTCCGTTACAGGAGGGGTGACTGTCACCTCATCAAGTTCTACTTTCCTCCCACTCACTTCTTTCGAGAGAAACTCTTTCTCCAGAAAGCATCCATTCTTGGCAACAAAGACTTTGCCCTCGGATCTGTGGTAGAAGGTGTACCCAATAGTTTCCTTTGGGTATCCTATGAAGACGCATTTTTCCGATTTGGGTTCGAGCTTTTCAGGTTGAAGTTTCTTGACATAAGCATCACAACCCCGAACTTTCAGAAACGATAGCTTCGGTTTCTTGCCAAACCAAAGTTCATACGGAGTCGTTTCAACGGATTTCGACGGAGCCCTATTTAAAGTGAATGCGGCAGTCTCTAAAGCATAACCCCAAAAAGATAGCGGTAAATCGGTGAGGGACATCATAGATCGCACCATGTCCAACAGAGTATGATTTCGACGTTCGGAAACACCGTTACGTTGAGGTGTTCCGGGCGGTATCAATTGTGAAACAATTCCACAGCTCCTAAGGTGTGTGCCAAATTCATGACTTAAATATTCACCCCCACGATCCGATCGCAAGAACTTTATTTTTCTGTCACGTTGATTCTCAACCTCATTCTGAAACTCCTTGAACTTTTCAAAGGTCTCAGACTTGTGTTTCATCAAATAGATATACCCGTATCTACTCAAGTCATCCGTGAGAGTGAGAACATAACGATAGCCTCCGCGAGCCTCAACACTCATTGGACCGCACACATCGGTATGTATGATTTCCAACAAGTTGGTTGCTCGCTCCATTGTTCCGGAGAACGGAGTCTTGGTCATCTTGCCCAAGAGGCATGGTTCGCACGTGTCGAATGATTCATAATCAAGAGACTCTAGAAGTCCATCTGGATGGAGCTTCTTCATACGTTTGACACCAATATGACCAAGGCGGCAATGCCACAAGTATGTGGGACTATCATTATCAACTTTACATCTTTTGGCATCTACACTATGAATATGTGTATCACTACGTTCGAGATCCATAAAAAATAAACCATTGACCAGCGGGGCATGACCATAAAACATATCTCTCAAATAAATAGAACAACCATTATTCTCCGATTTGAAAGAGTAGCCATCTAGCATAAGACGAGATCCAGAAACAATGTTCATGCTCAAAGCTGGGACTAAATAACAATTATTGAGGTTTAAAACTAATCCCGAGGGTAGATGTAGAGGTAGCGTGCCAACGGCGATCACATCGACCTTGGAACCATTCCCGACGCGCATCGTCACCTCATCCTTCGCCAGTCTCCGTTTATTCTGCAGCTCCTATTTTGAGTTACAAATGTGAGCAACTGCACCGGTATCGAATACCCAGGAGCTACTACGAGTGCTGGTAAGGTACACATCAATAACATGTATATCATATATACCTTTGACGTTGCCGGCCTTCTTGTCTGCTAAGTATTTGGGGCAGTTCCGCTTCCAGTGACCCGTTCCCTTGCAATAAAAGCACTCTGTCTCAGGCTTGGGTCCATACTTTGGCTTCTTCCCGGCAACAGGCTTGCCAGGCGCGGCAACTCCCTTGCCGTCCTTCTTGAAGTTCTTCTTACCCTTGCCTTTCTTGAACTTAGTGGTTTTATTGACCATCAACACTTGGTGTTCTTTCTTGATGTCCACCTCCGCTGATTTCAACATCGAATACACCTCGGGAATGGACTTCTCCATCCCCTGCATATTGAAGTTCAGCACGAAGCTCTTGAAGCTTGGTGGGAGCGACTGGAGGATTCTGTCAACGACCGCTTCATCTGGGAGATTCATTCCCAGCTGAGACAAGCGGTTGTGCAATCCTGAAATCTTGAGGATGTGCTCACTGACAGAACTGTTCTCCTCCGTCTTACAGCTATAGAATGCGTCAGAGACATCATATCTCTCGACTCGGGCATGAGCTTGGAAAACCATTTTCAGCTCTTCGAACCTCTCATATGCTCCGTGGTGCTCAAAACGTTTTTGGAGCCCCGATTCTAAACTGTAAAGCATGCCGCACTAAACCAGGGAGTAATCATCACTACGCGACTGCCAGACGTTCAAAACATCTTGGGCCGCATCGGGAGCAGGTGCATCACCTAGCGGTGCTTCTAGGACATATGATCTCTTGGCAGCTATGAGGATAATCCTCAGGTTACGGACCCAATCCGTATAGTTGCTACCATCGTCTTTCAGCTTGGTTTTCTCTAGGAATGCGTTGAAGTTGAGGGAAACTGGAGCGTGGGCCATTTGATCTACAAGAGATATTGTAAAGAATTTAGACTAAGTTCATGATAATTAAGTTCATCTTAATCAAATTTTAATGAACTCCCACTCAGAATGACATCTCTCTAGTCATCTAAGTGATACACGATCCGAATCGAGTAGTTCGTGTCCGATCATCACGTGAGACAGACTAGTCATCAACGGTAAACATCTTCATGTTGATCGTATCTTCTATACGACTCGTGTTCGACCTTTCGGTCTTCCGTGTTCCGAGGCCATGTCTGTACATGCTAGGCTCGTCAAGTGAACCCTAAGTGTATCGCGTGTGTAAATCTGTCTTACACCCGTTGTATGCGAACGTTAGAACCTATCACACCCGATCATCACGTGGTGCTTCGGAGCAACAAACTTTAGCAACGGTGCACAGTTAGGGGAAACACAATACTTGAAATTTTAGTGAGAGATCATCTTATTTACTACCGTCGATCTAAGTAAACAAGATGCATAAACATGATAAACATCACATGCAATCAATTTAAAGTGACATGATATGGCCAATATCATCTTGCTCCTTGGATCTCCATCTTCGGGGCACCATGATCATCTTGTCACCGGCTCGACACCACGATCTTCATCATCATGATCTCCATCATCGTGTCTTGAAGAAGTCGTCACGCCAACTATTACTTCTACTACTATAGCTAACGTTTAGCAATGAAGTAAAGTAATTACATGGCGTTATTCAGTGACACGCAGGTCATACAATAATTAAGACAACTCCTATGGCTCCTGCCGATTGTCAAGTTCATCGACATGCAAGTCGTGATTCCCTATTACAAAAACATGATCAATCTCATACATCACATATATCATTCATCACATCTTCGTTTTGGCCATACCACGTCACATAGCACATGCTGCAAAAACAAGTTAGACGTCCTCTAATTGTTGTTGCAAGTTTTACGTGGCTTCTATAGGATTTCTAGCAAGAACGTTTCTTACCTACGCCAAAACCACAACGTGATTTGTCAACTTCTATTTACCCTTCATAAGGACCCTTTTCATCGAATCCGATCCGACTAAAGTAGGAGAGACAGACACCCGCCAGCCACCTTATGCATCTAGTGCATGTCTGTCGGTGGAACCAGTCTCACGTAAGCGTACGTGTAAAGTCGGTCCGGGCCGCTTCATCCCACAATACCGCCGAATCAAGATTGACTAGTAACGGTAAGAAAGTTGAACAAAACCAAACGCCCACAACTGCTTTGTGTTCTACTCGTGCAAGATGCTACGCATAAAACCTAGGCTTAGATGCCACTGTTGGGGAACGTAGCATAATTCAAAATTTTCTACGCCTTCACCAAGATCCAACTATGGAGACATCTAGCAACAAGCAAGTAAGAGTGCATCTACATACCGTTATGGAGATTGCGAGCGGAAGCTTTCAACGAAGCGTGGATGAAGTAGTCGTACTCTTCACGTTCTTCGTCACCGATGATCTAGCGCCGAACGGACGGCACCTCCGCGTTCAACACACGTACGGTGCAGCAACGTCACCTCCTTCTTGATCCAGCAAGGGGGGAGGAGAAGTCGTCAGAGATCCGGCAGCATGACGGTGTGATGACGGATGCAGTGGAGATCGCAGCAGGGCTTCGTCGGGCGCCCTGCGTTGGAGTATGGAGGTGTGACGGGAGGGGGAGAGGCGCCAGGGCTTGGGTCCGGCTGCCCTCTCCCCCCCACATATATATAGGGGGCCAGGGGGGCGCCAGCCCCCTGCAGATCCAATCTGCAAGGGGGGGCGACGGCCAGGGGGAGTCCTTGCCCCCCAAGGCAAGTGGTGGCCCCCCTCCCCTTAGGGTTTTAACCCTAGGCGCATGGGGAGGTGGGCCCCCTAGTGGTGCGCCAGCCCAGAGGGCTGGACACTTCCCCTCGCGGCCTAGGGGTCCCACCGGGATGGGTGGCCCCACTCGGTGGACCCCCGGGGCCCCTCCGGTGGTCCCGGGACGCTCCCGGTGACCCCCGGAGATCACCCGTTGGCCGATACTTGACTTCCTATATATCAATCTTTACCTCCGGACCATTCCGGAACTCCTCGTGACGTCCGGGATCTCATCCGGGACTCCGAACAACTTTCGGGTTTCCACGTGCATTTATCTCTACGACCCTAGCGTTACCGAACCTTAAGTGTGTAGACCCTACGGGTTCGGGAGACACGTAGACATGACCGAGACGACTCTCCGGTCAATAACCAACAGTGGGATCTGGATACCCATGTTGGTTCCCACGTGTTCCTCGATGATCTTCATCAGATGAACCACCGTGTCAAGGATTCACTTAATCCCGTACGTTATTCCCTTTGTCCATCGGTACGGTACTTGCCCGAGATTCGATCGTCGGTATTCCCGATACCTTGTTCAATCTCGTTATGGCAAGTCTCTTTACTCGATCCGTAATCCATCATCCCATGACTAACTACTTAGTCACATTGAGCTCATTATGATAATGTCTTACCGAGTGGGCCCAGAGGTACCTCTCCGTCATACGGAGTGACAACATCCCAGTCTCGGTTCGTACCAACTCAACAGACACTTTCGGAGATACCCGATGCGTACCTTTATAGTCACCCAGTTATGTTGTGACGGTTGGCACACCCAAAGTACTCCTACGGTATCCAGGAGTTGTACAACCTCATGGTCTAAGGAATAAATACTTGACACCGAAAAGCTTATGCATTACGAACTATACGATCTCGTGTTATGCTCAAGTTTGGGTCTTGTCCATCACATCATTCTCCTAATGATGTGATCCCGTTATCACTGACATCCTATGTCCATGGTCAGGAAACCGTGACCATCTGTTGATCAACGAACTGGTAACTAGAGGCCTACCAGGGACTCATTGTGGTCTGTGTATTCACACATGTATCGCTGTTTCCGTACAATACAATTCAAGCATGAATAACAGACAATTATCATGAACAAGGAGATATAATAATAATGCTTTTATTATTGCCTCTAGGGCATATCTCCAACACCAAGTACCTATCACAAACCCTTATCCCTCGCATTACATTTTTTGCCTCTCGTTTTCCTCCCCCCCCCCCACTTCACCTTTGCCGTTTTATTCGCCCTTTTTCCGTTTGCTTGCCTCTTGTTTGCTTGTGCGTTGGATTGCTTGTTTGTCACAATGGCCCCCCCTATTAGTGTTGATCCTCAGCTTAAGAGGTTGGAAGAGATTGGAAACAATGTTAGAAGTTTTATGTCTGTGCAATTTGAGCATAATGATTTCTTCAGAAACGAGCTTAAAGAACAGAAAAGTTTTATGGAGTAGATGAAATCTCAGTTTGCTCCTCTTGAGAACTTAATAGCCCAAATATCGGATAAGCAAGCCACCTTAGTTAATAAGATGGCCGCTAAACCGGAAGATTTAGAAAATAAAGATGAAGATCTAAAAGTGATTGATGTGTCTCCTATTAAATCCTTGTTTTCTAGTATGAATCTTGATAAAGATGGGACTGGAGATGAGTCTACTTTAGTTAAAAGGCGTCCCAATGATTCGGAGTTTTTAGATCTTGATGCTAAAACTGCTAAAAGTGGGATTGAAGAGGTCAAAAGTTTATATAGCAATGAACCCACTATCTCGGATTTCAAGGGATTCAATTATGATAATTGCTCTTTAATAGATTGTATTTCCTTGTTGCAATCCATGCTAAATTCTCCGCATGCTTATAGTCAAAATAAAGCTTTTACCAAACACATAGTTGATGCTCTAATGTAATCTTATGAAGAAAAACTTGAATTAGAAGTTTCTATCCCTAGAAAGCTTTATGATGAGTGAGAACTTACTATTAAAATTAAGATTAAATATCATGAATGCTTTGCTTTGTGTGATTTGGGTTCAAGTGTTTCCACAATTCCAAAAACTTTGTGTGATATGTTAGATTTCCATGAACTTGATGATTGTTCTTAAGAAACCTATGGGGAGGATTACTGATGTTCTTATTGTTGTCCATAGGAATTATGTGCCCGTAGATTTCATCGTTCTTGATATAGATTGCAATCCCGCATGTCTCATTATTCTTGGTAGACCTTTCCTTAGAACGATTGGTGCAATTATTGATATGAAGGAAGGAAATATTAGATTCCAATTTCCGTTAAGGAAACGCATGGACCACTTTCCTAGAAAGAAAATCAAATTACCTTATGAATCTATTATGAGAGCCACTTATGGATTGCCTATCAAAGACGGCAATACCTAGATCTATTCTTGTATCGTGCCTAGCTAGGGGCGTTAAACGATAGCGCTTGTTGGGAGGCAACCCAATTTTATTTTTCTTTGTTTTTACTTCTGTTTAGGAATAAATACTACATCTAGCTTCTGTTTAGATGTGGTTTTGTGTTTTAATTAGTGTTTGTGCCAAGTAGAACCTTTGGGAAGACTTGTGTGAAGTTTATGCGATCATGCTGTAAAAAATAGAAACTTTAGCGCTCACGAGATTAGCTACCATTTTTTACTGGAGCGTGATTTTTAGTTGATTCTTTTTGAAGATGATTAATAGTCAAATTTCTCACGTCTACAAATTTATTTCAATTTGTTTAGAGTTACAGAAGTATTCAAAAGTTACAGAATGCTACAGACTGTTCTGTTTTTGACAGATTCTGTTTTTTTGTGTGATGTTTGCTTATTTTGATGAATCTATGAGTAGTATCGGGGGGGTATTGGGACGCCCCAAGACCGATGCTTCAGAAGACTTTCATTTGTTCCGGGTTTCGACGTGTGTTTTATTTGCTTGCTTCATTTTATTTGTGCTTTGCATCATGTCATCATGCCATCATGTCATTAATCTTTGCAACTCAACTAAATAAATTGTGTGGATCTTCGATCCATTTAAACCGAGGGAATTCACTGACTATTTCTCTTTAAAACATATTCTCCCAATATTAGGGATCTATTATAAATATTCCATTGATGTGGAATTACCTTTGACACACTTGCAAATAATTCCCCATGCCTTTGTGAACTCGCTTCTTGAGCTCAAAATTTGTCCATAAATTCTTTCGTCATTTTCCCGAGCTCCACCAATATTCTCAACATTTTTGGACCTACCAAACACCCTTTTGTTTCTCACACTCATTTGAACTAACAAATGAGTTTGAATTTCTATCTTTCGATCATGCCAATTCTATTTTCCTTGGATCAAGCATATTTTTGTGAGTCTGAGAAAATAATCCCCATGCCCAAATTCCACCCTCTCTTTCTTTTCATCTCTCTTTTTCCTTTCTGTTAAAGAAAATAGAAGGAAGAGAGAGAGAGAGAGAGAGTAGTGAGCCCAGCTAGGCCGGCCCATCTGTAGGTAGGCCCAGCCGCCCCCTCCAACCCTCTAACCCTAGCCGGCCCAAGAGCCCACTTAGGGCCTCTGCCTTATTCCCCTCGCTCTCCTCCCCTTGCTCCCATCGACCACCGCCACCCAGGCGCAACCTCGATCCCCTCCTGCCTCTCGCTCGACCCCGCTCCTCTCCCCCTGATGTGCTCGCATGCTCGCGCCTCCTGCCTACCGCACGCAACGAGCCAGAGGGAGGGCAGAGCCCTTCGGCCCCGACTCCGGCGCTCCGCCCCCTCGCTCCTCCGCGCCTCGCCGCCTCAGCCTCGCCCGGCCTGAGCATCGCCCCGCCATGACGCCCGCGCCGCCGACATCCATCGCCGCGGCCAGCCTCCTCCTCGCTCGCCTCGACCGCGCCGGCCACCGATGTCGTTGCCTGCCGACGTGCTGCCCCGTGCCCTTCGGCCTTCCCCCCGGAGCGCCTTCCTCCTCCTTCGACCACCACCACAGACCACTGCGCCGCCCTCCGCGCGCCTCCTTCTCCCGCGACTCCGTCTCCACCTCGACACTCACCGGTGACCAGGACCTGTGCCCGGACCCGCCGCTCTGCTGCCGCCGTCAAGTTCCGCCTCGATCTACTTTTGCCTTGCCGCCGTGCGCCTTGTCTCCTCTGCGTCCATGGTGCCCCTTGACGATCTGCACCACCACAAAGTCATGGCCGATCTTGATGCTACGTTGTCGGTCATGAGCAGCTATGCCCCTACATCTTGCCACCTCATTGGCCTGTTGCCGCTGTCCACCTGAGGCCTCCCTGGTCTTGCTTCGATTCGGATTCATCAAGACCCAGACCGCCCGAACCATGTCGTCTCGCCGGATCATCGAGACCATCTCGGTTTCCGCAAGTACCTCTACGTCCGAAGATGTTGGATGTGCCAAGTTCCACTACTACATGTACCAGTACTATTGCCGAGGGTTTCGTCAAGTTCATCTATGAAATGTGTACGACGACCCTCACCGAAGACCGTCGAGTGAACGACTACTTCCGCTATGACCCGTGTACCACTACTTCCACTACCACCGAACTCGAACCGCCCCGAAACGCACGCTTCAAAGGTATACCATCGGAACGACGCCCGTGAACGAATGTTGTGTGATGTATGAGATGAACGTGTGTTTGCACCGTGTCCGAATCATTCGTTGCACGAAGTCCTTCTTTTCCATGTCGCCAACCCGTGGGAACCCGGTACCCGGGATCACCCCACCATCTTGCATGACACGCTCACGTCGACCCTTTCTTTTGCACCGGTCATCTCAATGAGTTACCGGAACCGATTTGTTGTCGTGGCACCATTTCGGTTATCGCCGCCGTGGACCCTTTCTTTCCACCACGGTGACGAAATACTCCACATCTTGCTAATTTCCACTTTTAATAAAAATTGCATAAAACTTGCAAATGTCATCCGCATCATGATAACAACATTTAACTGACTAAAATTGTGGTTTGCATTAAAATTGCTAAATGACATGTGAGGATTTTCTGGAATTGTTGTTGTTATTTCTGACCTCATTTAAATTGCTTAGATAGTGTAGTTTAATTGTGTTGCACCTCTTGCCATGTTAATCAACATTTAATATTATTGTCTACATAAACAAGATCAAACTAAATATGTGAATGTGGTGTTTTGTCAATATGCAACTCGTTGCATATTGAGCTCCACTTAATTTGTAGTGTTGTTTAAGACTTTGCCATGCCATGCATATTTAAACCGGACATGCATCATACTTGTTTGTGCACCATACCATGTTTGAGCTTGTTTGTTTACCGTGTCGTTTGCTTATTTCCGGTATGCTTCTCTTGTTAGCTTCGGTTTTGTTTCGGAGTTGTGAGGATTCGTTCAACCACGTCCGTTTGTCTTCTTCATGGACTCGTTCTTATTCCTTGCGGGATCCCAGGCAAGATGACCATTCCCTGATATCACCTCTATCCTTTCTTTGCTAGTTGTCTCGCTCTATTAGTTATGCCGCGATGCCTATTCTTGTCTTGTCAGCCTCCTATGTTGTCGTGAAACACTCTAACTGCCTTCCTATCAAACCGTTGATTAGCTAAGTACGCTCAGCCCCTCTTATAGCATTGTTAGTTGCACGTGAAGTTGGAAGATTGCTCCATGTTTGGACTTGCTTATTGGGATAACACAATATATATCTTAATTAATTAATGCACATATATATTGGTAATGGGTGGAAGCCTTCTGCTTGGTGTTTTATCCACTCATGCCACCTTAGGACCCGATAAACTGGTGTTATGTTCCTTGATTTTGCGTTCCTAACACGGTTGGGGTTTATGGGCCCCCCTTGATAATTCGCACTGCTTAAAGCTTTTCTAGCAAGAACCAACTTTGGTACTACATTTGCCTAACAACTAAAACTTGCATAGGGAGTAATTAACCCGAGTTCTTAATTAACAACCCGGGCCAGTGCTCCTCATAAGTGTTGGTCCAAACTGGGCAGACTGCAGGGCCGCCTTGGGGAAACCCGAGGTATCTGGTATAAACCTGTAGGATGTCCCATTCGGTCATGGCCTGAGATGAGATACGCGCGGCTACTATCAGGGTATCGTCACACCGGGAGGTCTTGCTGGATTAGTTTTACCTTTGCCGAAATATCCTGAGCACGGGATTCTGAGAATACTCGGGTCTTCCCAACATGGAGTTGCGACTTCAAGGATCGTGAGCTTGTGATGGGCTAAGTTGGGACACCCCTGCAGGGTTATGATATTTCGAAAGTCGTGCCCGCGGTTATGTGGCAGATGGGAATTTGTTAATATCTGGTTGTAGATAACTTGACACTATATCTTTAAGAATACACTACCTGTGTGAGTAACCGTGACGGTCTCTTTTCGAAGGGGTTTTCGGAAAGTGAACATGGTGGGGTTATGCATGAACGTGAGTAGCTAGGATCACTTATTGATCATCTTTGGTGACCGTTGGCACATATCCTCATCTTGCTCTGACTTCGTAAGCTAGTTGCTTAGTGCTTGCTGCAACCACTTTATTACCTCTCCACACCTAAAGCTTTGATAGTTTTGATACCGGGAATGGGATTGCTGAGTCCTTGTGACTCATAGATTACAACACACACCAGATGCAGGTACAACTGAGTACGACACAGGAGATGGACAAGAATTTCACTGGGAGTTCGATGAAGAGCGTGGCCGTATGTATGTGGCGTATCTCGACGATCAACTATGGTTCCTACTAGGGGCGATCAGGACTTGTGGTTGTGGTATCTTTTCTCGTTTGATTTCGTCCGTAGTCGGACCGTGTGTTATTTGGATGAATGTATGAATGGTGAATTAATTGTGTGACGTGGCGAGTGTAAGCCAACTATTTTACTCTTTCATCCCTGTTCATTACATGAGTTGTGCAAAGATACCATGCTTGCGATCATTCTAGAATGCGCTTATGTCTCTAACTCGTCCCTCGACACATAGGAGATATAGTCGCATCCTGGGCATTACAGGTATGAATCACAGAGAAGTTGGAATACAGTAGGTTTAACACCAATATAAACAAAGAATGAGTTCATTACAGTACCATTGAGTAGTGGTTTATTTTCTTATACTAACGGAGCTCACGAGATTTTTGGCAAAGTTTTGCGTTGTGAAGTTTTCAAGTCTTGGGTAAGGATTTGATGGACTATGGAACAAAGAGTGGAAAGAGCCTAAGCTTGGGGATGCCCAAGGCACCCCAAGGTAAAATTCAAGGATAACCAAAAGCCTAAGCTTGGGGATGCCATGGGAAGGCATCCCCTCTTTCGTCTTCGTCTATTGGTAACTTTACTTGAGACTATATTTTTATTCACCACATGATATGTGTTTTGCTTGGAGCGTCATGTATGATTTGAGTCTTTGATCTTTAGTTTGCCATAATCATCCTTGCTGGACACACCTTTTGAGAGAGATACACATGAATCGGAATTTATTAGAATACTCTTTGTGCTTCACTTATATCTTTTGAGCTAGATAGTTTTGCTCTAGTGCTTCACTTATAACTTTTAGAGCACGGTGGTGGTTTTATTTTGTAGAAATTATTGATATCTCATGCTTCACTTATATCTTTTTTAGAGTCCCTTAGAACAGCATGGTAATGTGCTTTGGTTATAAAACTAGTCCTAATATGATAGGCATCCAAGATGGGTATAGTAAAAACTTTCATATAAAAGTGCATTGAATATTATGAGAAGTTTGATACATGATGATTGTTTTGAGATATGAGGATGATGATATTAGAGTCATGCTAGTAGAGTAGTTGTGAACTTCATAAATACTTGTGTTGAGGTTTGCAAGTCCCGTAGCATGCATGTATGGTAACCGTTGTGTGACAAATTGGAAGCATGGGGTATTTCATTGAGTGTCATCCTTTGTGTGGAGGTCGGGATCGCGCGATGGTTAACTCCTACCAACCCTTCCTGTAGGAGCATGCGTGTAGTACTTTGTTTTGATGACTTGTAGATTTTCGTAATAAGTATCTGAGTTCTTTATGACTAATGTTGAGTCCATGGATTATACGCACTCTCACCCTTCCACCATTGCTAGCCTCTATTGTACCACACAACTTTCGTCGGTACCATACACCCACCATATACCTTCCTCAAAACAGTCACCATAACTACCAATCATGGCATTTCCATAGCCATTCCAAGATATATTGCCATGCAACTCTCCACCGTTGTGTTCGTATGACACACTTCATCATTGTCATATTGCCATGCATGATCATGTAGTTGACTACGTATTTGTGGCTAGCCACCATGCATAATTTTTCATACATGTCACTCTTGATTCATTGCACATCCCGGTACACCGTCGGAGGCATTCATATAGAGTCATACTTTGTTCTAGTATCGAGTTGTAATATCGAGTTGTAAATCAATAGAAGTGTGATGATCATCATTATTTGAGCATTGTCCCAAATAAAAAATAAAAATAGGAAAGGCCAAAGAAAAAAAGAATGGCCCAAAAAAGAAAAAAAGAAAAAAAAGAAAAAAGGGACAATGCTACTACCTTTTTCCACACTTGTGCTTCAAAGTAGCACCGTGATCTTCATGATAGAGAGTCTCTTGTTTTGTCACTTTCATATACTAGTGGGAATTTTCATTATAGAACTTGGCTTGTATATTCCAACGATGGCCTTCCTTAAATGCCATAGGTCTTCGTGAGCAAGCAAGTTGGATGCACACACACTCAGTTTCTTTTGTTGAGCTTTCATACATTTTTAGCTCTAGTGCATCCGTTGCATGGCAATCCCTACTCACTCACATTGATATATATTGATGGGCATCTCCATAGCCCGTTGATACGCCTAGTTGATGTGAGACCATCTTCCTATTTTGTCTTCTCCACAACCACCACTCTATTCCACCTATAGTGCTATATCCATTGCTCACGCTCATGTATTGCGTGAAAGTTGAAAACGTTTGAAAAGATTTAAGTATGAAACAATTGCTTGGCTGAAACCGGGGTTGTGCATGATTTGAGTATTTTATGTGACGAAGATGGAACATAGCCAAACTATATGACTTTGCAGGGATGAACTTTCTTTGGCCATGTTATTTTGAGAAGACATGATTGCTTTGTTGGTATGCTTGAAGTATTATTATTCTTATGTCAATATTAAACTTTTGTCTTGAATCTTTCGGATCTGAACATTCATGCCACAATAAATAAAATTACATTGAGAATTATGTTGGTTAGCATTCCACATCAATTTTTTTGCTTTTATCATTTACCTACTCAAGGACGAGCAGGAATTAAGCTTGGGGATGCTTGATACGTCTCCAACGTATCTATAATTTTTTATTGTTCCATGCTATTATATATTCTGTTTTGGATGTTTAATGGGTTTTATTATACACTTTTATATTATTTTTGGGACTGGCCTACTAACCCAAGGCCCAGTGCAAATTGTTGTTTTTTTGCCTATTTTAGTGTTTCACATAAAAGGAATATCAAACGGAGTCCAAACGGAATGAAACCTTCGGGAGAGTTGTTTTTGGAACAATATCAACACAGAAGACTTGGAGTACACGCCAGGAACCGAGAGAGGCGACCATGAGGGCAGGGGGCGCGCCCCCACCCTCGTGGGCCCCCTCTGGCTCCCCCCGACGTGCCTCTTCAGCCTATATATACTCTCATACCCTGAAAACATCGAGGACATCCACGAAACCCTAATTCCACCGCCGTAACCTTCTGTACCCGTGAGATCCCATCTTGGGGCCTGTTCCGGAGCTCCGCCGGACTGGGCATCGATCACGAAGGGCTTCTACATCAACACCATAGCCTCTCCGATGAGTTGTGAGTAGTTTACCACATACCTTCGGGTCCATAGTTATTAGCCAGATGGCTTCTTCTCTCTCTTTGGATCTCAATACAAAGTTCTCCTCGATCTTCGAGGAGATCTATTCCATGTAATCTTTTTACGGTGTGTTTGTTGAGATCCGATGAATTGTGGGTCTATGATTAAGATTATCTATGAACAATATTGGATTCTTTTCTGAAATCTTTTATGTATGATTATAATATCCTTGCAAGTCTCTTCGAATTATCGGCTTGGTTTGGCCTACTAGATCTATAGTTCTTGCAATGGGAGAAGTGCTTGGCTTTGGGTTCAATCTTGCGCTATCTTTCCCAGTGACAGCAGGGGCAGCAAGGCACGTATTGTATTGTTGCCATCGAGGATAAAAAGATGGGGTTTATATCATATTGCTTGAGTTTATCCCTCTACATCATGTCATCTTGCTTAAGGCGTTACTTTGTTCTTATGAACTTAATACTCTAGATGCAAGATGGATAGCAGTCGATGTGTGGAGTAATAGTAGTAGATGCAGAATCGTTTCAGTCTACTTGTCATGGACGTGATGCCTATATACAATGATCATGCCTAGATATTCTGATAACTATGCGCTTTTCTATCAATTGCTCGACAGTAATTTGTTCACCGACCGTAGAAATCTGCTATCATGAGAGAAGCCACTAGTGAAACCTATGCCCCCGGGTCTGTCTTCATCATATTAGTTTCCCGTCAACTTGCCAATTACTTTCACCTTTGCTTTCTTTACTTTCAGTCTCTATACCAAAAATACCAAAAATATTATCTTATCATCTCTATCAGATCTCACTTTCGTAAGTGACCGAGAAGGGATTGACAACCCCTTTTATCGTGTTGGCTGCGAGGTTCTTATTTGTTTGTGCAGGTGCGAGGGACTCGTGCGTGGTCTCCTACTGAATTGATACCTTGGTTCTCAAAAACTGGGGGAGATACTTACTCTACTATACTGCATCACCCTTTCCTCTTCGAGGGAATACAATGCAAGCTCGAGAAGTAGCAAGAAGAATTTCTCTGAACAACCACAAATGGCACCAACAAAAGATGCCATCTGTAGATTCAGACCATCCAAAATGAGCCACCTAAGAATACTAGCTCTGTCAGTATTGAGGAGATCACTTGCCAGGAATTCTCTGAAGTTCAGAAACCATCCAACAGGCATAAAAAGAAGATAATCATAGATGATTCTTTCTGCAGGAGGAGCAACAGGATTGCTGAGCTCACCAAGGGTTTCAAAGACAAAGATGTTACAGAAATTGCCAACACTAATGATGTTAGGGTTGATCACAGTACTCAATAGTGTTCCAAGAAACTGAAGAAAGTTGTATCTGTCAATTTGGGACCTCAGTTTGATGCTGTGATTATCAATAAGCAGGCACCTCATGAAGTGTCACCTAGTGCCCTGTACTATGACAGCTCTGATGATTAGACTCTGCTACTATCTGGAGGGCTTAGGTGGCTTCCCAAACTGCCATCTAGTTATGATTTCCTTGCATTTTGCTTGCTCTACTTTTTCATTTGGATGCCTGCGTGCATCAGCTATCAGTATGGTGTGTAATAATTATACTATGTGCTACTTCTTTTATTGTGGACAACCTGTCAGAATTTATGCTGCTATATGTGCCTGATCAGTTTGATTATTTCCTTTCTGTCAATGTACCTTCTCTTGTTACTCAGTGGCACTTGTTATAGTTATGACACTTACTGCAACAATAGTAATATCAGACCCATTGGCTGTATATATTATGCTCTTCATAATATGTATCAATGCATCTATCTATATATTTGCCATGAATAGAAGTCGGAATATCTTAAATTGGAATGTGAGAGGTATAAACTCCACAACTAGATGGAATGATATTAGAAGGAGAATTGATGAAAGTGCATGTTGCATTATGACTTTTCAAGAAACCAAGAGAGAAATATTTGACAATGCATACATCAAGAATTTTTGTCCCAAGAGGTTCAATCAATCTGGTTATTCACCATCCAATGGTAGCACTGGAGGTTTGATTACTATTTGGAATGGTAGCATAATGAAGGGCAAAGTAATATCTCAAAATTACTATCAGATCACCATTGAGTTTACATCTAATTTGGATAATAGTTGCTGGTATCTCACTAATGTTTATGGGCCTAACAACACTGAAGGTAAATTGGAATTCACTGACTGGCTTATGAGTCTGAATATGAACTAGTCTAAGCTATGGATGATACTTGGTGACTTTAAATTTATAAGAAGCCCTGACAATAGGAACAAACCAGGTGGTGATCCTGCCAGTATGATGACTATTAACAATATCATTGTCAATTTGGATCTAGTCGAAATCCCACTCAAAGGAAGATCCTTAACATGGAGCAATAAACAAGACCAGCCACTATTGGAAAAGTTAGACTGGATATTTACTAGCACTCACTGGACTACTGCTCATCCATCTACTATGGCTATTCCATTGGGAAAAATTTCATCTGACCATGTTCCTATCAAAATACAAATTGACATCAACATCCCAAAAAGTTAGATATTCAGATTTGAAGAATATTGGACTGAATTTAGTGGATTCATTGATACTGTGGAGAAACACTTGTTGAATTCCACTCATTTTTCTGACTCTGCTAAAAACTTAAATTCCAAGTTTAAAGCTATTAGAAGAGGTCTGAAAACATGGAGCAAGCAATACTCCCAACTGAGCAAAATCATTGACAATTGTTGTTTCTATGTGAAGTTAATGGATGGTCTTGAGGAACAAAGAACACTATCTAGGGTGTAAAGGAATTTCAGGATATTGCACATCAATCATACAAACAAGTTACTAGAGGCAAAGAGAATATATTGGAGAATTAGGGCAAACATCAGATGGGCAAACCTTGGTGATGAAAATACCAAGTTCTTTCTTGCCATTACTACTTATGTATTTAGGCACAACTACATCACATATGTTATGACAATGGATGGACAACAAGTTTTTGATCATGACCATAAAGCTTCTATACTTTGGGCATCATTCAAGGATAGGATTGGTACTGAAGTAGACTGCACACAAAACTTTGATATGTCCCATCTTGCTATGGATGATGACCTCCATGCTCTTGACACGCCTTTCTCCAATGAAGAAATTGATGATATCATCAATAAAATGTCCAATGAAAAATCTCCTGGACCTGCTGGTTTCAATGGCCTATTTATGAAGAAATGTTGGCAGATCATCAAACATTACTTCTACAAGTTCATCAATGATTTCCATAATGAAATTGTTTCTCTAGCTCCTGTTAACACTGCCTACATAACTCTGATACCTAAGAATGATAACCCTGAAACTCATGATGATTATAAGCCGATATCCCTGGTAAGTATGCCTATCAAAATTCTTACTAAACTTCTTGCTGACAGAGCACATCAGATTATTATATCTACAGTTAGCAAGAATCAGTATGGCTTTATTAAGACAAGGAATATTCAAGACTGCCTTGCATGGAGTTTTGAATACATACATATGTGCCACAATTCCAAGAAAGAAATCATTATTTTCAAGATTGACTTTGTTAAGGCATTTGATAAGGTCAACTACAAGGCCATCTTATTTATGATGAAGCATCTGGGTTTCAGCAGCAAATGGATTAGATGGGTCACATCTATCCTATCTACTGCCACTACCTCTATCATCCTCAATAGTGTTCCAGGTAAGTGCATCCAATGCAAATGTGGTGTCAGTGTCGTGGTTCTAAGTCTGACAGTAAGGGTAGGGGGTACGAATGGAGAGGCAAGGCCCTAGCTATGGTGACGTTGTACACAAGGTGTTTGCGAGTTCAGGCCCTTCTCGGAGGAAGTAATAGCCCTACGTCTCGGTGCCCGGAGGCTTGGTCGACTGGTGTGTGTATACGTGTGTTACAGAGGTGCGAACCCTTGTTCCGGAGGAGGGGGTGGCATATATAGCGTGCCAGGACCCCAGCCATGCTCCACGTTATCAAGGGTTCAATGTACATTAAGGCAGGCGTTACTGGTAATGCCTGCAGTAAAGGGTAATTAAGGTGTTTACTACGGTGAGTAAATACCAGACCGTTGCTGTCTCAAGTGATGCTTGACCTTCGGGGGTCGAGTGCCTTGGATTGGTCGAGTGGGGTTGAGTCGTCTTGCGGATGAGGCTCAGTCGAGTGGAGTGTCTTCCTGGACCGTCCCAGTCGACTGTCTCCATTGTCATAAGTTTTGTCTTTTGATCTTCTAGGGTAGTGACCTTGGGTGGGGTACCTTGGTCGGACCTGTGACCCTACCCTAGGTCTGTAACCTCATCAGTAGCCCCCGAATGGATTGAGGTTTGAGAAAGAGAGTGCTGAGGGAAGCTCCGGTTCTGGCTCGACGTCCCTGTGGTAGATTGCTTCGGAGCTTGTATCTTGGGCAGTCTTCCTCAGTCATGTCTTGGTCGCCTTGATCGATTCTGGATCCGCCGAGTGAGTTAGTTGCTTCTTGCGTCGACTGGACTTTGTGCTAAGCGTCGGGCGCCGTTAGCGCGTGCCAATTTCGACGGGATTGGTTGCCCTTCGGTCGCCGGATTCGGCAGGGTTTTCGAAATTTAGGGAAGCGCGCGGGGCGGGACGTGCCGCAGCAATCAGAGGGATGCGCTTGAGACGCCTCGATCCTCACGCCGCCTTTTTCGCCACGTATCGCGCCAGCGCCTGTTACGGGATTTGATAAGATTACTCGGGGCCACCGGTCAGCCACTCGATCGGGCTGCTATAAGAGCGCGCCGAGCCCGTAGCAGGGGGCACTGTGCGCCCAATCCTTCTCCTTCCGCCTCTGCTTCTTCGCTGCGCCCCTGCTTCTTCTCGCCTCTCTCCACAGCGACCGCCGGCACATGAGCCATGGGCAAAGACAAGACCGCGGCGATGGAGCGCTCGAGGAAGACGGCTTCGGGGAAGGGGAGGCGATCCGGCCGAAGTGGATCGTCGTCAAGGTCCGAACTCCCCACTGGTTGGATCCAGAGGGAAATTCGGTCCTCCGTCGTGGCGGAGGATCTGGAGGAGCTGGAGGAGGAAGGGTTGATCGCCTGCGGTTCCTGGCGGGCGCCGGGGGGAGAACTCGAGCCCCGGCCACGGGAGGGCGAGTGCGTCCTCCACGCGACCCACGTCGACCGAGGTTTTTCTATGCCCCCGCATCCTTTCTTCCGCGCGTTCCTGATTTTCTTCGGTGCCCAGTTGCACTACTTCACGCCCAACTCCATCGCCTTCCTTTCTGCCTTTGTCTCCATGTGCGAGAGCTTCCTCGGTTGCCGGCCACACTGGGGTTTGTTCAAACACATTTTCACTTGCCGCTCGCAAACTGTCAAGAGGGTGAATCCGAGTGACGGTAAGACACACGTCCTCCAGGCGTGCGGCGGGCTCGGGATCCAGCTTAGGAATAGGAGCGCCTTTCCCCCCATGATCTTTCCGAAGTCGATTTGGAGCTGGCAGTTGACCTGGTTTTATTACAAGGACAGTCCGACTCCGGGTCAGTCGACTGGTCTTCCCCCGTTCACTCTAGGTCGAGCCAGCCCACCTCCTTCGATGATAGTGGGTAAGGCCGAGAGGGCCGAAGTGGACATGTTGGTGGAGCGGGTCGTCCAGTTAGTCTGCGAGGGGGTAGCGGGGATGGATCTGTTGGAGGTGTACCTCACGCGGAGGATCCAACTGCTCCAAGCTTGGGACCACCCGATGTGGTTGTATTCTGGCACTGACGACTCGTCGCGAGTCCACCCGGAGGCGGCCGACCCGAAGTACGTGGTGCAGTGCTTGAAGTGCATCACTGGGAATAAAGACAACCCTAGGGGATCTGGGAGGGTCATCCCGTTCGACGCTGACCATCTTCCCAACAAGATCTACATCGAGATGTATTCGCTGCCCAACAGGGACTTGGACCAGGAGGGTGAGGAGGGCGTGGGCGACGCCGCCAAGTGGAAGTCGGAGGAGGAGACCGAGGAGGAGAGCGAGGACTACAGCAGCGGGGAGGAGGTCGAGTCACCTCCCCGTGATGAGTGTCGATCCAAGGAGAAGCACGACCCAGGGGCCGCACGTCTTCGGGCGGGTCCCTCGGGCTCTCAGACGCCTAAGCGCACTCGAACGGCCACTCCTGACCCCGCTGAGAAGATGCCCAACCAGCCCAAGGTTACCACCACCAAGCCCTGGAAGGCCTTGCCCAGGATCAAGGTGGATGTACCCATCGCTTCCACGTAAGAGTAGCTTGGTCTTGTTTCTTTCTGCTTCTTGGAGGTCGACTATAACTTATATCGACTCATCTTCGAGTGAACCTTTCAGAGCTGCCGCTTCCACGACCTCGATGCACATCGACCGGGGTCGAGACGACGAGGAGACCGCGGACGCCGCGACATCTCGCGCAGGTGCGGGTTCTATGGAATCTGTCTTATTCTTATTTTCTGTCGCGGGTGACGGTCGACTGAACTTTGCTTGCTGCTTGACTCGAAGTGCCGCGCCTCGTCATAGAGCTTCCAGATGACGATGATGATGAGGAGCGGTTGGGAAGGGACCGACGACGCACATGGAAGAAGGGCCGGAAGACGCTTTCTGGCTCGGAGGCCCAGCGACAGGAAGATGCGGCCCGATCCACGGTCTCCTTCGCCGTCCCTGCGTCGATCGTGCGTCTGGCTTCGACAGCCGTCGACCCATCGCCTGCATCAGTCGTCGACCCAGCGTCCGCTCCAGTCGTCGACCCAACGCCAGCTCCTACCGTAGACCCAGCGCCCGTACCTGCCGTCGACCCTACACCTGCCACTTCGTCTGTTCTCTTCTCTTCCTACCGCCTCCTGGAGGATCCTGTGGGGGCGGCTCAAGAAGTCGTTCGCCAGGCGGGGGTGATGATGGAGAGGACGAAGGCGGCGTATGAGGCCAGCATGGCAGCTTATGATGCCAGTTCTGCTCTTCGGGCCAACGTCCAGGTTCGTTATCTTCATTGAAGTAGTCTTTGGCTTCGAGAGAATCAGCCATTTTGTTCGTGAGATACCACACCCACTGGGTGAATCCTTGGGGTGCTTTCCCTCTTTTTTTTGAGCTCGAGCCGGAATGATCTCGGCCGAGTGAAACCAGTGGGGGCACGCTCAGTGCACCCACTGGGTGTAGTCCCCGAGACCGTGGTCGACTGCTGGCGGTCGGCTATGGTCTTACTATAGAACTTTTCTTCCTTGCTGTTTTTTTTGAGCTCGAGCTGGAATGATCTCGGCCGAGTGAAACCAGTGGGGGCACGCTTAGTGCACCCACTGGGTGTAGTCCCCGAGACTGCGGTTGAGTATTTTGACTCGACTGTAGTCTTATAATCTTGCTTTGTCATGTTGATGCAGAAATCTTGCGAGTTTGGGGCCAAGTTTGCAGACCTTGAGAAGAAGCAAATCCAGTTTAACCTCGACTTGCAGTTGGCTCGGGACCACCTGAAGAAGACGCAGGATGATGCGGCTGGTAACTGTCCCTGACCTTTTGTCGACTGATTTTGGATAGATATGCCTTGTGTTCCTTCATGTTCATCTGTTCAGTGGCGGCTTTGGTAGGTCAACTGAAGGCGGCCTTGGAGCAGAAGGATCTCGACCTGGCGGCGGCGCAGAAGGCGGCCCAAGAGAAGGCGGAACTGGCGGCGCAGAAGTTGGCTTCTGTGGGTGCGCTCGAGGCGGAGGTCATCAGGCTGAGAGGCTCGCTCGACGCAGCCAATCAAGAGGTGACTCAGTTGAAGAACTCCAAGGCTGTCTTGAACGACAAGTACGAGGCTCTTTTTCGGAAGAGGGTTGATCTTGAGGTGTATCTGGGCGACATCACCAAGAAATGGTACCTCGTGCTCGAAGGTATGTCTCCTTCGGCCCGGTTTAGGCTGGATCGGTCGACCCATATCTTGTTTGCTGACTCGACTTGCTACTTTCGGCGCAGAGTTTTGTCGTAACTTTGAAGAGGAGACTGGACGGGTCGAGCCTGGCTTGGACCCAACCAACTCCATCGCGAAGGATGAGGTATCCATGAACATACTTAGGCTGGAGTCCCGCCTCACTGCGGCCACGGATTATCTGGGACGGCTGAAGGCGGTGATGGCCTGAATCGACACCGCGCTCTGGAGGGGGGTCGTGCAGGAGAACGACCTCGAGTCCCTGATGACTCGACTCAATGAGATCCGCAACCGAGTGCAGGAGTGGAAGAAGTCGGCGGCCCGGGGAGGAGCCGACGTGGCGCTGTCCTTGGTCCGTGTGCACTGCAAGGAGGTGAAGGAGAGGAGGCTTGCGGCGCTTAAGGTTGCAAATACGAAGGAGCTCCAATTCCAGTCATTCATGGAGACCATCCTGGAAGCCGCCACTCGCATCGCCGACGGGATCGACCTGGATGAGTTCGTCGCACCTGCAAGCCCGCCTCCTCCTGAGGAATGACTTTGATACTTTAATCTCATTTGCCGCGGAATGCTGCGTGGAATTGTAATCGTTAAACTCTGGCGGGCTTGTGGCCCAAGTACTCTTGCCCGAATCTTGCGGGGCTTCTATCTGATTTTGATCTTTCGGTTTGCTGTTTTTCTTTGATTGCTTGAATCTTTGAGTCGACGTCTGCAGCGAAGCCCCCGAGTGAGAGGGTCGCTCTTCACTCGGAGCGGTTGTTTACGACTTAGGCGATTCCAAGCTACATTGTATTTGTGGCGGAGCTCTGAAGGCAGAGCCACTTTATACTTGTAACGTAGCTCGGAGGACAGCAGCAAAGCCCCCGAGTGAGAGGGTTGCTCTTCACTCGGAGCAAGTGATTGAAACTTAGGCGAGTCACGGGGTCGCAGCTAAGCCCCCGAGTGAGAGGGTTGCTCTTCACTCGGAGTGGATGTTTATAACTTAGGTGATTCCAAGCTACGTTGTATTTGTGGCGGAGCTCAGAAGGCAGAGCCACTTTATACTTGTAACGTAGCTCGGAGGACCGCAGCTAAGCCTCCGAGTGAGAGGGTTGCTCTTCACTTGGAGTAAGTGTTTGAAACTTAGGCCAGTCACGGGGTCGCAGCTAAGCCCCCGAGCGAGAG
>LR738713.1:631046319-631072726 GCA_902687465.1 Secale cereale | reverse complement strand
CTTAGGCGATTCCAAGCTACGTTGTATTTGTGGCGGAGCTCAGAAGGCAGAGCCACTTTATACTTGTAACGTAGCTCGGAGGACCGCAGCTAAGCCCCCGAGTGAGAGGGTTGCTCTTCACTCGGAGTAAGTGTTCGAAACTTAGGCGAGTCACAGGATCGCAGCTAAGCCCCCGAGTGAGAGGGTTGCTCTTCACTCGGAGTGGATGTTTATAACTTAGGCGATTCCAAGCTACGTTGTATTTGTGGCAGAGCTCGGAAGGCAAAGCCACTTTATACTTGTAACGTAGCTCGGAGGACCGCAACTAAGCCCCCGAGTGAGAGGGTTGCTCTTCACTCGGAGTAAGTGTTTAAAACTTAGGCGAGTCACGGGGTTGCAGCTAAGCCCCCGAGTGAGAGGGTTTCTCTTCACTCGAAGTGGATGTTTGTAACTTAGGCGGCTCCAAGCTATGTTGTATTTGTGGCGAAGCTCGGAAGACAGAGCCACTTTATACTTGTAACGTAGCTCGGAGGACCGCAGCTAAGCACCCACTGGGGGATTTTGAAGACCAATGTTTTTAGAGGACATCAATCATTAAAGGATCATTGCTAACTTGTCTTTGAAACAAATTGGGAAATTTTTGTTCCAACTCGACCGTCGAGTGTCTCAACTGTAAAAACGGCGGAGCAGGTCTGCGTTCCACGAACGAGGTTCGTCCTTCTTCTTGGCTACGTTGTAGAGGTGGTATGCTCCGTTGTGCAGTACCTTGGTGATGATGAACGGGCCTTCCCAGGCCGGGGCGAGCTTGTGTGGACGTTTCTGATGCACTCGAAGGACTAGGTCTCCTTCCTGGAATGCTCGGCTTCTTACGTTGCGAGCATGGAATTGACGTAGGTCCTGTTGATAGATGGTCGACCGGATCAGGGCCATCTCTCTTTCCTCTTCCAAAAGATCGACTGCATCCTGACGGGCCTGCTCTGCCTCGGCTTCGGAGAAGAGTTCCACTCTGGGGGCATTGTGTAATAGGTCGCTCGGCAACACAGCTTCGGCTCCATAGACCATGAAGAAAGGGGTACGGCCAGTCGACCGGTTCGGAGTTGTCCTCAGACCCTATAAGACAGATGGTAGTTCAGTTACCCAAGCTCCGGCGGCATGCTTAAGATTGCGCATGAGCCGCGGCTTTAGGCCTTGAAGAATCAAACCATTCGCTCTTTCTGCCTGTCCATTTGACTGCGGATGCCCCACGGAGGCATAGTCGACTCGTGTTCCTTGGGAAGCACAGAAAGCTCTGAATTCATCCGAGTCAAAGTTGGAGCCGTTGTTTGTGATGATGCTGTGGGGAACTCCGTATCTGAATATTAATTCCCTAATGAAGCTGATGGCGGTGCTTGACTCGAGGTTCTTGATGGGCTTGGCCTCAATCCATTTGGTGAACTTGTCGACTGCCACCAGAAGGTGGGTGAATCCGCTTCTGCCTGTCCTGAAGGGGCCGACCATGTCCAAGCCCCAAACAGCAAAGGGCCAGACTAGCGGAATGGTCTTCAGGGCAGACGCCGGCTTGTGGGACATGTTGGAGTAGAACTGGCAACCTGCGCATTTGTCCACAATATCCTTGGCCATCTCGTTGGCACGGGGCCAGTAAAATCCGGCTCGGTATGCTTTGGCCACTATAGTCCGAGAGGAGGCGTGGTGGCCGCAAGTTCCCGAGTGGATTTCATCCAAGATCAATCGACCTTCCTCTGGATCGATGCAGCGCTGGGCGACTCCGGTGATGCTTTTTCTGTAGAGTTGACCCTGGATGACAGTGAACGCCTTGGATCGGCGGACGATCTGGCGCGCTTCTTCCTCATCTTCTGGGAGTTCTTGCCTGAGCAGATATGATATATACGACACAGTCCAGTCTAGCGTAATGACTAGGACCTCCATGATTAAGTCGACCACAGCAGGTACTTCGACTTCAGTCGGATCTGACGCGCTGACTAGCTGCGGGGGCTCTTCCGTGAAGGGGTCTCCTTTGATAGAAGGGGTGTGCAGATGCTCTAGGAACACATTCTTGGGTATAGGCTTCCGAGTCGACCTGATTTTTGCGAGGTCATCGGCTAGCTGATTCTTGGCTCTGGGCACATGATGGAGCTCTATGCCTTCAAACTTCTTTTCAAGCTTCCGGCACTGCAATAACTAGTCATTGTCGGGCTCCTGATGTCCCATTCTTTCATCACTTGGTTCACCACTAGGTCGGAGTCGCCGTAGACCATCACGCGACGGACGCCGAGTGAGATGGCCATACGCAACCCATACAAAAGTGCTTCGTATTCGGCCTTGTTGTTTGATGAATAAAAATGGATATGAAGGACGTAGCTGAGCTTGTCGCCCCTGGGAGAGACCAGGACCACGCCTGCGCCGGATCCGTTCAACATCTTGGATCCATCAAAGAACATAGTCCAATGGTCCGATTGGACTTGAGTCGGCAGCTCTTGTTCTATCCACTCGGCCACAAAATCTGCTATAGCCTGAGACTTGATGGCTTTCTTCGCTTCAAACTTGATATCTAACAGAAGAAGTTCAATCGCCCATTTTGCCACTCGACAGGTTGCGTCTCGGTTGTTTAGGATCTCTGACAACGGGGCGTCGCTGACGACTGAGATCGAATGGTCCAAAAAGTAATGGGCAACCTTTTTTGCAGTCAAGTAAATCCCGTACACAAGCTTTTGGTAATGTGGATACCTTTGCTTGGAGGGTGTCAAAACTACGGATATATAATAGACCGAGCGTTGGACCTTGTATGCCTTGCCCTCTTCTTCCTGCTCGACCGTAAGTACAGTACTAACGACTTGTCCGGTGGCAGCAATATACAGCAGAAGAGGCTCTCCGCTGACTGGGGCGGCAAGCACCGGCTGGGTGGACAACAGGGCTTTGAGCTCTTCAAACGCTGCTTCTGCTTCGGGATTCCACTCGAACTTGTCGGATTTCTTCATGAGTCGGTAGAGAGGCAGTGCCTTCTCACCAAGACGAGAAATGAATCGATTTAATGCGGCCAAGCAACCAGTAAGCTTCTGGACGTCGTGTATACGCTCGGGGCGTTTCATTCAAAGAATGGTGCTGACCTTCTCTGGGTTGGCATCGATTCCCCGTTCGGAAACGAGAAAACCGAGCAACTTGCCACCAGGAACTCCAAATGTACATTTTGACGGGTTGAGCTTGATATCGTAGCTTCTTAGGCTTGCGAATGTCTCAGCGAGGTCAGGCAGCAGGTCGGAACCTTTCCGTCACTTGACCACAATGTCATCCATGTAAGCCTCGACGCTCTGACTGATTTGCTTTATCAAGCACTTCTGGATCATGCGCATGAAGGTAGCGCCAGCATTTTTGAGGCCGAAAGGCATGGTGACATAACAAAAACACCCGAAGGGGGTGATGAAAGCTGTCTTGATTTCGTCGGGCCCGAACAGACGGATCTGATGGTACCCGGAATACGCGTCCAGAAAGGACAAATGTTCACATCCCGCAGTCGAGTCGACTATCTGATCGATGCGGGGAAGAGGAAAATGATCTTTCGGACATGCCCGATTGATGTGCTTGAAATCGATGCACATGTGGAGAGACTTGTGCATCTTGGGGACCATGACGACGTTGGCGAGCCACTCGGAGTGGTATATCTCGCGGATAAACTCTGCTTCCAGGAGTCGAGCCACTTCTTCGCCAATTGCCTTTCGCTTCTCCGCAGCGGATCGACGGAGATGTTCCTTCACAGGTTTCACTTTAGGGTCGACTCGCAAATGGTGCTCAGCCAGTCCCCTGGGTACACCCGCCATGTCCGATGGTTTCCATGCAAAGATGTCCCAGTTCTCACGGAGGAACTGGACGAGCGCTTCTTCCTATTTGCTGTCGAGTGTAGTGGAGATGTGGGTCAGTGCTGCGTTGGGGTCGGTGGGGTGGATGTGCACAGGTTTCGTGTCTCCGGCCAACTGGAAAGCTAACTCGGAAGCCAGCTTCTTCGCCCTTAGCAGGTCACTCGGATCCACACTCTTTTGGTACTCCTCCATCTCTACTGCTGCCATTTGCTCGTCGGCGATCTTCGAGCCTTTCTGGAAGCATTCTTCCACTTTCTAACGGTTCCCAGTGACGGTTATAACGCCATTGGGTCCCGGCATCTTCAGCTTGAGGTAGACGTAACATGGTCGAACCATGAACCTGGCATAGGCGGGCCTACCCAGGATGGCGTGATAGGCGCTGTTGTAGTCCACCACTTCGAACGTTAGCTTCTCTTTGCGGTAGTTCTTCGACTCACCAAAGACTACGTCGAGTGAGATCTGGCCAAGCGAGTTGGCTTTCTTCTCGGGGATTACCCCGTGGAACCTCATGTTACTTTCTCTCAGCTTGGACATCGGAATGCCCATATCCCGGAGGGTTGCTGCATACAAGATATTCAAGCCACTTCCCCCATCCATCAGAACTCTGGTCAGGCGTATGCCTTCGATAACTGGGTCGACCACCAGTGCCTGCCGCCCGGGGGTGGCAATGTGCGCTGGGTGATCGGACTGGTCGAATGTGATGGGTGTCTTTGAACATTTCAAAAACGTGGGGGTCGCCGGGGCAACCATGTTTACTTCTCTGTTGATGATTTTTAGTCGACTTTTGCTCTCGACGTCTGCGAAAATCACCAAAGTGGAGTTGATCCGGGGGTATCCTCCGTCCCTTTCCTTATCCTCGGACTCTTCTGATTTCTTTTCTTTCTCAGTCGACTGATCTTTCTGGAAGCTCTGGATCAGGAGCCGACACTGTCGAGTGGTGTGCTTGGGATACACCAAGTTTCCCTCTTCATCTTTCTTCATGTGTACGGGGCACGGCTGGTCAAGCATATCATCTCCAGCCTGACCCTTTCCTTTCTTGGGGGCCGAGGAGCCTTTTGGCTTCCCTTTGCCCTTTCCTTGATTGACCACCGCAGCCTCTCCCTGAGCGGCTGGCTCGGCCTTGCGCTTGTTCTTCTGATTGGAATTCTGGTCGTCCTGCCCGACTGGTTTCTTGCCGCTGCGGAGCCGATCGGCCTCCTCACCGTTGGCGTACCGACTAGCAATCTCCATCATCCGTGACAGGGACATGTCGCCTGTTCGACCAAACTTCAGATTCAACTCTCGATTACGCACGCCTTCCTTGAAAGCGCACACCGCCTGGTGCTTAGACACGTTCTCCACCGTGTGATGCAAGGTGGTCCATCGCTGAATGTAGTCTCTCAAAGTTTCACTTGGCTTCTGCGCGCAGTGTTGAAGTTCTGCGAGTCCAGCAGGTCACTTGCAGGTGCCTTCGAAGGTCCGAACGAAAACCTAAGGGAGCTCTTCCCAACTGTAAATACTCCTGGGGGCCAATTGATTGAGCCACGCCCGAGCGGAGCCTCCCAGCATCAAGGGGAGGTGTTTCATGGCCACGTCGTCGTTGCCGCCTCCGATCTGCACAGCCACTCGGTAGTCTTCCAGCCAAGTGTCTGGCTTCGACTCACCAGTAAACTTGCTGACTCCCGCCACCAACCTGAAGTTCGGGGGGATCTCCGCGGCTCTGATAGCACTACAGAAACATTCAGGCCCAGAGGCTGGTGCTCGGCTGCCACTCGGTTGGTCTCGGCCTTGCTCTTCTCTGGACGCCCGGTTACGGTCGACCCGACCTTGCACAAGGATAGACCTCGCATCGAAACCTGGCCGCCGGGGATCTGGGGGAATCCTCCGCTCGTCATCACGCAAGCGTCTGCCCTCGTGCCACTGGGGCGAGTGCGACCCACTTCCCGGAGGAGGGGTAGGCGCTCGACGGCGGTCGTGGCGTCCGTGTCGACGGTCGAGTGGATCGTCGTTCCGACCCAGATGCCGGTCTTGCCGCGGGCCACACTCCTCGCGCCTCGGGGGCGACCTTGGACTGTGGGCCGACCATACGGTGTCTGCAGCCACCGATCTGCTGTGAATCCTGTTGCGCGACTGAGAAACAGCCGTGTTTTGTTCTTCAGCCGTTCGGAGCAAAGCTCAGATCTGCTGAAGACCTCTCCCAGCTTCCGACTAGGAGGGCTGAATCAACTCCGCATTGCGAGCTGCGGCTTCGAGGTTTTGGACTGGCGTGCGGAACACCTGAGTCTCGCGCTAACGCGATTGCCGCGGTCGTCGACTGGACTCGGGGACCAGTCGGCGGGCCTGCTCGTCGAGTGAGCGTTGGATATTTTCCAAGCGCTCGCGTTCGGCCATGGTGACCAAGCGCGTGGCTTCGAGGGCCAGAGCCTCCGGAGAATCTCCCACGATGGGAGTGAAGAGTGCATCTTCGTTGCGGCGACAAAGCTCAGCCCTTTGCTTGGAGGTGAGGGGCTGTCGAATGTAACCATCGTTGTCGTGCAATCGGTCGCCACCGCTGTCGTCGTTCCCACCGCGAGGAAAACCTGGCGGGCTGCGGCGCGAATCGACCATAAGGATTTCCGCCGCGGGATCGCTGCTCCCGCACTCGGAAACGGAATCTTCGAGCCCGATCGACTGGTCGGCCGGCCCGTAGAGGTAGCTGTCGGGCTCAATGGCCGCGACTTGAGGGGTGGCCGTTTGACGGGCCACCGCGTGTTTCACCCACCGCTGGAGCCGCGAGCGATCGGATCGTTTGCGGCGGCGTCCGGCGGGGACGTGGACGATGAGTACTGAGTCGATGGCTGCCGCAGGAGGACGCCGCCGGCGCCGACGCGAAAGTGCGCAGTTCCCCGGGCGGGCAGAGCCTCGATGTCGAGAGGGGCTTCCTGGAGCCATGTGGAGTCGTCGGCGATGAAGACTAGTGCGCCGAGCCGGATCTCGTGGCCCAACGCCAAACCACCGCCTGACACCATGATGAAAGCTGTCGGAGGAGGAGTTGCAACTTCACCAGATGTCGCTAAGACGCCTTGCCCCACGGTGGGCGCCAACTGTCGTGGTTCTAAGTCTGTCAGTAAGGGTAGGGGGTACGAATGGAGAGGCAAGGTCCTAGCTATGGTGACGTTGTACACAAGGTGTTTGCGAGTTCAGGCCCTTCTCGGAGGAAGTAATAGCCCTACATCTCGGTGCCCGGAGGCTTGGTCGACTGGTGTGTGTATACGTGTGTTACAGAGGTGCGAACCCTTGTTCTGGAGGAGGGGGGTGGCTTATATAGCGCGCCAGGACCCCAGCCATGCTCCACGTTACCAAGGGTTCAATGTACATTAAGGCAAGCGTTACTGGTAACGCCTGCAGTGAAGGGTAATTAAGGTGTTTACTACGGTGAGTAAATACCAGACCGTTGCTATCTCAAGTGATGCTTGACCTTCGGGGGTCGAGTGCCTTGGATTGGTCGAGTGGGGTTGAGTCGTCTTGCGGATGAAGCTCAGTCGAGTGGAGTGTCTTCCTAGACCGTCCCAGTCGACTGTCTCCATTGTCATAAGTTTTGTCTTTTGATCTTCTAGGGTAGTGACCTTGGGTGGGGTACCTTGGTCGGACCTGTGACCCTACCCTAGGTATGTAACCTCATCAGCCAGGCAAGGAGATCCATTTTCCCCTTAACTATATGTTATGGTTGGAGAATTATTGCAAATCATGGTTAATGAAGCATGGAGGAATGGAACACTATCTTTACCTATTGAGACCAGCTATACTGAATGCTATCCCATCATACAGTATGCTGATGATACCCTAGTTATCCTGCCTACTGATGAGGAACAAATTAGGAGTTTTATTGAGATCCTTGACAATTTTTCCAAATTCACAGGGCTTGTAGTAAACTACAGTAAATCTTCTATGGTGCCAATCAATATCTCTGATGATAAAGCTCAGGAACTGGCTAATTCCTTTAACTGTAAAAAAGAAGCCATGCCTTTCACATATGTTGGTCTACCAATGGGATCTACAAGGCCTAAAGTATCTGATTTGATGCCCATGGTATCAAGGCTTGATCACAGGCTATCTGGCATTGCTTCCATGATGTCATACTCTGGGAGACTTGTTCATCTCAAGTCCATAGTTGCCACTCTTCCAAATTTTGCTATGTGCTGCATCAGAGTACCTTTCACCATACTGGACCACTTTGAAAAATCTGGTAGAAACTTTCTTTGGTATGGCAAAGACATCAATAAAAAAGGAAACTGCCTTGTCAAATGGGATAATGTTTGTCTGCCAAAAAACGCAGGGGGTCTGGGAGTGCTAGATCTGAGAATACAAAACAAAACTCTGCTTACAAAATTTCTTTTCAATTTTTTAACAAGCATGATATTCCCTGGGTTAACCTTATCTGGAACAATTATTATGGCAATGATGAGGTTCCTAGTTTCCCTACCAAGGTGGGATCTTTTTGATGGAGAGACTGTTGTTCTATCTTGCAAGACTTCAAAGATATGACTATATGCTGTGCTGGGAATGGTAATACAGTTAAACTATGGTCAGATAAATGGTGTTCTCATACAATTTCCCAGTTAATGCCTCGGCTATACTCTTATGCAAAAAATATTGACATCACCCTTGCATCTGCCAGCAACATGGAGGATAATGACTTTTATGACTTGTTTCACTTGCCTATGTCATCCATTGCAGTTCAACAAAGTAACAATCTCAGAGAGCTGATCAATAGCAGAGATAACCATCAAATGCCAGACTCATGGAAATTTTATTAGTGTGGGACTAAGTACTCTAATAAGAGAATATATCTTGAACTCACGGGAAACCTTGCTGATGCTCCTAAACCTTATCAATGGATATGGAAGTCATGTTCACTCCCCAAGCAGAAATTCTTCTTTTGGCTCCTGTTACAAGATAGATTAAATACTAGAGACCTACTTAACAGGAAGAATTTCTACATTGAGACAAGTAAGTGTGTGTTATGTGATGATGAACCTAATGAACATCTAATGCACCTCTTTTTTAGCTATGATTTCAGCCAAAATTTCTGGATGAACATTGGTTACCAATGGGACACTGATTATAACCTCATAGAAATGCTCCTGGAGGGTAGGAAACAAAATACTTATGGATGTTTTAAAGAGTGTCTGATGGATGGATGCTGGAGTTTATGGAAGCACAGAAATAGTATCATCTTTGATCACAAGGTCAAGAATATGGCATATTGTATAGCCACTTTCAAGGAACACTTCAGCATGATCATAAAGAAGGCAAAGCCTGGATTGAAGGAGGGCATGCAAAGTTGGCTAGATCATTTGTAGACTCTTTGCTTTATTTTCCCACTTTCTCTCCACCATGTACATCCATATGTAAATGTCCCGTATTATAAATGAAAATCAGAGTTACAGTGGGGGCCTTCCCCACTGTTTTTGCTCAAAAAAAACACGAAGAGGGGCTGTCGATATATGACTGACTACCATCTTCTGCCGAGGAGGAAGGAGAGGCGGACATAGCACCTCGGGATGGTGCAGAGACGGTGAAATTGCAGCTGTCCACACCCTAATGAGCATCCACACATGAGCGCTGCTGGTATCCACAAATAAAGAGCTTCAATCTTGCATATATATATATATATATATATATATATATATATATATATATATATATATATATATATATAGGAAAATGGTTGTGTACTCCTGGGGTATGTACTCCTCCTCCTCATATACCACATAGATGAATCTTTCATACCTCATTATTATTTATAATATACTTCACTAATAATTACTAGATACCCCAAAATGAGTTTCATGAAAAAAATCATGTGAGTCTACATATTTTTGAAGGTTTACGTATATACTGATTTGTTCGTACGTGAAAAAGGTATATTATAAAAAGTACGTCACAAATAATACTTTTTCAACCAAACTCGTATTGAGGTATCTAAGAATACTTAATGAAGTATATTGAGAATAATAGAGGGGTATAATCCATACGTACTCCCGCTCCTCATATATATTCTGAACCATAGAAAAGGATCAAAATTCTGAATGTAAGATTAGACAGATACATCCTGGGCAGAGAGCATTTGAATAAAATAATCAAAGACAAATCATTGTTCATATAATACGTTGACACGATATGAATTTAACTATGAACTGTACGACTATAGACTAATTTACCCCCGAAATTAACCCGAAGAGGCACAAGCTATCTAGTTGACCATTTTTCAAAACAGACCAAAACAGATTTACGACCCATAAGAGTGATTTAACTACTCACCACAAAATTCTCACATCGGATCATCTATCCAAATATGTCATGCAGAGTATACTAACAGAAGGAAAATGTACTGATAATCAGGGTGGCATCGCCCAAGATGCATATGATTGTTAGAAATCTCACAATAAGCTTGTGATTTCAAAATGTAAGATTTACATAGGCACATCCTGGGCTCAGGGTACTTGCCTCAAGGCGATGGTGATGCAGGCTTCCGGTTTTCACATCTCTGCATTCGCAAGAAGCGACGGTTATAATCATCATAACACAAACCCAAATAGTGAAAGATAGTTCAGCAAACTGAATCTTATACTTACAGCAAGGAAGAATCTTTAGCACTCATTTGTGACCACTCCACGACTTCTGAGCACGATCTTGTCGTACATCATGTAAGGCATCAAAGTTGAGGTAGATTTTACCATGTGCACGCAGCAGAAGCCCTTCAGGCCACAACACCCACTCCTCCTGGTAGACCGGTTTTATGGTGCAAGCTAAACAGGCTGATAGAAACACATCATGACCCCAATACACCTAGAAAAAAGTTTGCTAGCGGACATAAACACGAAAGTATTTAGTTTGCTGACTAATTACCACGTACCAAACTGAAATGAATAAACTACATCTGCCTAAACAAGTAGAAAGGACAATCAATCCACCACTTGGTATCATGTATCACAATTACCACCTAACCAACAATGGTATCATGTGTTTACACTGATACTTATCAAATAAAATAGACCAGTGCGGAGATAAGATCTAACCTATCACAATGAAAAAAACACTTATCTATAACTGTTGCGAAGCGAATACCAAAAATGAAGTAGCACAATCATACAATCTATGAAAATACAATTCAATCAATGGGCAAGTACACAATATTTGGTTTCCCTTTTGAAGTAATTAACACCAGGTAGTGCACCAACCAGCATGTCCGAGCACACACGATCCAGCACATCCAGACACCATGCACGCACACAGCCTGCACGCAGAGCTGGCCCAGCCACCACTACTGACACTCCATGGATGCACTACTGTCGCCATCGGTTCCTTAGAATCTTCAAGCAAGCCTTTGAGTTTTTAACTTTTAATTTATCTTGAGTCACCGCTTCCCGTTGAATCTGCTCATTAGCACAAATTTTCTATCAGCCAAATCGTTGAATTTATCGAATTTGAAACTGCACACTGTACCAAGGGCTATATAAAACCTGAAGCATTCGACAATGCACAAACCAGTCAAGGAAAATACAGTCACATGGCACAGGATTATTAACTATTTGTGGAACAAAATAATTGAAGACACAACTGCCAAAAAAATCATACCAAATAAATAGGCAACGAATATAGGAAACCATAAAAAAGATAACAGTTCTTTCTATCATAATTTTCACCTCTTTTGCCTCAGACAAAAATACAGACCAACATTAGATGTGGATACAGTAAGCAATGACTCATTTAAAGAATAGAAGCTCACCCCTCCCCCTTTCTATACCTAGGATACATTTGTAGATCCGCTGCTCCTCTTCCTCTCCCTTCCTCAAGCTCCCGCCTAATCAAAACATGACAGGATTTGATTTCGATTAGTTGCACGAAGATAACAAACTTAAGAAGTAACCCAAAATTGAGAAGAATCGGTCTTTGAGTTGTTCCACGGAGTCAAGATGGAGATCAGTACCTACAGCCTAGATATTGGTTCCTCTTGCTTGAGGACGCACTGCAGCATGGTTGTACCATCACGCAACAGAGACTCCTGAAGGAAATATGCCCTAGAGGCAATAATAAAGTTATTATTTATTTCCTTATATCATGATATATGTTTATTATTCATGCTAGAATTGTATTAACCGAAAACCTAGTACATGTGTGAATACATAGACAAACCGAGTGTCACTAGTATGCCTCTACTTGACTAGCTCGTTAATCAAAGATGGTTAAGTTTCCTAGCCATAGACATGAGTTGTCATTTGATGAACGGGATCACATCATTAGAGAATGATGTGATTGACTTGACCCATCCGTTAGCTTAGCAACTTGATCGTTTAGTTTTACTGCTATTGCTTTCTTCATGACTTATACATGTTCCTATGACTATGAGATTAAGCAACTCCCGAATACCGGAGGAACACCTTGTGTGCTATCAAACGTCACAACGTAACTGGGTGATTATAAAGATGCTCTACAGGTGTCTTCGATGGTGTTTGTTGAGTTGGCATAGAACGATATTAGGATTTGTCACTCCGATTGTCGGAGAGGTATCTCTGGACCCTCTCGGTAATGCACATCACTATAAGCCTTGCAAGCAATGTGACTAATGAGTTAGTTGCGGGATGATGCATTACAGAACGAGTAAAGAGACTTGCCGATAACGAGAATGAACTACGTATGATGATACCGACGATCGAATCTCGGGCAAGTAACATACCGATGACAAAGGGAACAACTTATGTTGTTATGCGGTTTGACCGATAAAGATCTTCGTAGAATATGTAGAAGCCAATATGAGCATCTAGGTTCTGCTATTGGTTATTGACCAGAGATGTGTCTCGGTCATGTCTACATAGTTTTCGAACCCGTAGGGTCCGCACGCTTAACGTTCGATGACGATTTGTACTATGAGTTATGTGATTTTGATGACCAACGTTTGTTCTGTGTCCCGGATGAGAACACGGACATGACGAACAGTCTCGAAATGGTCGAGACGTAGAGATCGATATATTGGACGGCTATATTCGGACATTGGAAAGGTTCCTAATGATTCAGGTATTTTTCGGAGTACCGAAGAGTTACGGGAATTCGTATTGGGCCTTAATGGGCCATACGGAAAAGGAGAGAAAGGCCTCAAGGGTGGCCGTGCCCCTTCCCCATGGACTGGTACGAATTGGACTAGGGAAAGGGGGCGCCCCCTTCCTTCCTTCTCCTTCTCCCTTCCCCTTTTCCTATTCCATGTGGGAGGAGGAATCCTACTAGGACTAGGGAGTCCTAATAGGATTCCACACTTTGGCACGCCCTATGAGGGCCGGCCTCCTCCTCCCTCCATCCTTTATATACGTGGCCAGGGGGCACCCCATAGACACACAAGTTGATTTTAGCTGTGTGCGGTGCCCCTTCCCACAGATACACACCTCGGTCATATCGTTGCAGTGCTTAGGCGAAGCCCTGCGCCAGTAACTTCATCATCACCGTCACCATGTCGTCGTGCTGACGAAACTCTCCCGTGACGCTCAACTGGATCAAGAGCTCATGGGACGTCATCGAGCTAAACGTGTGCTGAACGCGAAGGTGCTGTACATTCGGTGCTTGGATCGGTTGGATCGCGGAGACATTCGACTACATCAACCGCATCACTAGACGCTTCCGCTTTTGGTCTACGAGGGTACGTAGACACTCTCTCTCCCACTCGTTGCTATGCTTTTTCTAGATAGATCTTGCGTGATCATAGGAAATTTTGAAATACTATGTTCCTCAACAACTCCCCACCGGCGACAAACTTGTCCAAGAACTGCACGTGTTGAACGCCGTGGGCGTGCGGAGCTGTGCCGACGACCTGGTGACACCGAGCAGCGGGTGGATGCGGATCGTCCCTCCACGTCGACCTTCTGTAGGAGCGAATTTCCACACAGGAGCGCCTCGCCGGAGCCGGAGGTGCAGCGTGGCCTGGGACAGTTCTTGGCGCCAGATTGATCCACACAAGCGCATGGTGGCGTCAAGCTAGTGGAGCCTATCGGAGTCGCCCAAGGCACAGTGGCAGTGTGAGGGAGATGGGCTGGTCACAGGAGGGTCTGCAGTTCCTGCGCTCCTCTCGTCGATGGGGATGCGCAAGTCCATCTGTCGCTCTCCTCCCGACGATGATGACGACGAGCAGTGGCAACGGCAAGCTTGAGGACGGGTGAGGAATGGAGGAGGAGAAGGGGCGGGAGGGTGATGGCTTAGCGAGTGGGCGAGACAGAGGACGAACGGCGGAGGATGGCGGTGGCGGCGAGACGCATCGCACAGACAAGAAATATGGGGCGGCTAGGGTTCAGTGGCTAGGTTCCCCACCCAATCGTCGATCTCCCCGCCCTTACGCGCAACCGATCCACCCACAACACGCCACACAAGGGCCAATACGCGAAATCTCAATACTGCCCTCAGTGGCCACCCTAAACTACAGGTGGTGGTACGCACCATGCGCTTATCAACAGCAGCACCGGCCAATCCCCATGTCCGCGGTCAATGACAGAAGCATCCCACCCTGCCTGGGCCCCGCCTGTCATGGAGAGATGGGAAGGTAACATGGGTGCAAAAACAGGGGCACTATTCATTGCTAGTCACATCAAACTTGATCCGACGGCCAGGATCATCTCATCAACAAATCGAACGGCTGAAACTCTTTTGGACACGCAATCGGATGGCTCAGAGGCCACATGCCCTGAGAAGGCTTCATACTTGCCCACAATGTAACAATGGGATTACTTGTACTAGTACTTTAAAATATTTACTTCTCACGTCCCTCCCATAATAAGCCTTTCAAGTATAGCCCTGGACGTGAGATTCGGGGTACGGTGCATCCGGAGAACGAGGATATCGCAGTGGAGGGACAGGCGGTTGTCGTCAACGTGGTTCTCCGCCTACTTGTGGAGCTCCTCCCTGCTAACGAAGTCGTGCGCGTCCGCGCTCCACCACAACCGGTAACTGTGGATCTGATCGCGCGGCTCGCACTACTAGAAAAAGGGCTATAGATGGGATTAACACTAATGGCGCACCAGACAAGCGGTGCGCCATTAGTATATACTAATGGCGCACCACCTTATGGTACGCCATTAGAGTTGAATACACTAATGGCGCGTCTGGCTCAGGGTGCGTCATTAGTATCAATTTTTTTCCTTTTCCAAACATACTAATGGCGCATCCAGACAGAGTGCGCCATTACTAGTTGTAACTAGTAATGGCGCATCAGTCACAGAGTGCGCCATTACTGTTTTTATTTTTATTATATTTTTTTTATTCTTTTTTTTTGCAAAAATACTAATGGCGCACTTTGGGACAGTGCGCCATTAGTATGTTTTTTTTTTTTTTTGCAAAACTACTAATGGCACACCATCAGAAGGTGCGCCATTATTAACCTGGGTTACTAATGGCGCATTTTGAGGTGGTGCGCCATTAGTAACTGGGCACCAACAAGATATTTTGGATAGCCACTCCTACCCACACTCACTTTCTCCCCACTTCATTCTCTCCACCTCCTCCTTGTCTCGGGTGCCTCCTCTTTGTCACCTCATTTCCACCATAGATTCATTCAAATTAAGTGGTTAAATTACCTTGTTTTGATAGGTAAGTAAGGGGGGAAGCTATATTTATGTTGTTCTCCCTACAACAGTGTGCACATGCACTTTTTATGGCCTAGCTAGATCTATGTATGTTTGTGGTATTGCATATATTTGTGATGTTGCATATGTGTTTGTGTTTGGAGGTGTACCGGTATTTGAAATGCGATAGTTGCCAATATTTTGCCGGAATGTTGATTCATTTCCGTTTCGGCGAGAATTTTGGCATTAAGCATTCTTTTTGGTCCTATTTTTAGGGAAAGTCATGCCAAATTTTTTCTTTGTTCTAAAATATCGTTTTGCTCTACCCCGCATGCGACCATGGTCCGCACGATGACCGAAGGCATTGTGAATAGGTTTTTGAGCTCCGCGAAGGCCGAGATGCTTCAAAAGAACGAGACGGAGATAAGATGTCTGTGTCGAAGATGCAAGCTGAAGAGCCTTATTGCGGACCCGGATTCCGAGCAGGTGTGGGACCACCTGCTCTTGCGTGGTTTCATGGATGGCTATCGGTGGCAAGGTGATTAAGATGACTACGAAGTCGTCCATGGGGGCCGGGCAAGAAATGAGGAAGGGCAGCAAGACAACCACCGCGGCTCGGGCGGGCGAGAAGACAAAGAATCCCCAGGAGATGATCACGACGGTGATGCTGTACACAGTCATCATGTAGAAGATGCAGGACATGATGATGAGGAAGATGCCGGAGCAGACGACGGGCATGATCATGAAGATGATGATGCCGGCGGAGCAGACGACGCTGGACCATCGATGGGCTGGGTGTAGGACCCTCATATTCAAGAGCTGCTTCTCAAGCAGACGGATAACGCAAGAGCTGCCGCCCGAGAGAAAGCCAAGATGGATCAACTTGAGTTAGACGCGGTTACTCCATTGTATGAAGGATGAAGGCCCGAGGATACCCGCCTGAAAGTAAGGCTCATGGCTCTGGAGATGAAGGTAAAACACAAAATGACCGACGCATGCTTCGACGAGAACATGTCATTCTGGCACGAACGTCTTCCCACGGGGAACAAGTGCCCGACCAGTTTCGAGGAGGCGAAGAAAATTGTGAGTCCTCTGGATTTACCGCACGTGAAATACCATGTGTGCATGAACAATTGCATCATTTATCGGGATGAGCACGCGGAGTCTACCATATGTCTGGTGTGCGGCGTCACTCGATACAAGAAGAGGAAGAAAGCTCCTCGAAAAGTGGTGTGATAGTTTCCGATCACTCCTCGTCTGCAGTGGTATTTCGCGGATCCTAAGGTAGCGAAGCTCCTGCGTTGGCACGCGGATAGGGAGGAGAAGAAGCGAGAAGATGACGCAAATGATCCGGAGATAGATAAAAAAGACAAGATGCTGAGTCACCCTAAGGATGCGAGCCAGTGGCAAGCATTGAACTTCGAAGACCTAGAATTTGGGAACGATCCAAGGAACATCGTGCTGGGTGCGAGCACCGATGGAGTCAATCCGTTTGGCAGCCAGAGAAGCACACATAGCACCTGGCCTGTGTTTGTGTGGATGTACAACCTTCCCCCTGGTTGTGCATGAAGAGGAAGTACATTCACATGAGTATGCTAATTGAAGGACCGAAACAACCAGGGAACGGCATCAATCTGTATCTGGGGCTGCTGAAAGAGGAGCTTGACACGCTGTGGAAAACGCCAGCCAATACGTGGGACACCGCAGAGAAAGAATATTTCCCTATGAGAGCCGCGCTGCTCACGACGGTGCACGACTATCTCGGTTATGGATATGTCGCGGGGCAGGTGGTCCACGGATTTTCTGGATGCGTCAGGTGCATGGATGACACAACGTATCGCCAGCTAGATAGAGATCCCGGGTCTTCAAAAACCGTGTTCATGGGACATCGAAGGTGGCTTTGCGATGATGACCTGTGGAGAAAACGCAAGGATCTGTTCGATGGTGAAACCGAACCCCGAGGACGCCCGCGTACGAGGAGCGGCGAGGAAATAGACGAGCTGTTGAAAAATTGGAAAGATTGCCCACTGTCGGGAAAGAAGCAAAAGGCGCCAGAGCCGGGAAAGAAGCGAAAGGCGCCAGAGCTGCTGCTGAAGGTATGGAAAATGAGGTCTGTTTTCTGGGACTTGCCGTACTGGAAGATCCACCGTGTGCCTCACAGCCTTGATGTCATGCATATCACGAAGAACGTGTGCGAGAGTCTGCTTGGTACCCTGCTCAACATGCCAGAGAGGACCAAAGATGGGCCGAAAGCAAGGGCAGACTTGAAATCAATGGGCATCAGGCAGGAGCTTCACGCTATATATGATGGTGATGATGATGAGGCGAAGCAGGTGCTAGGCTTCTCGCCCCTTGTTGGTTACCCCAAGTGGAAGGTTAGAGATGCAGTGTAGCAGAAGATTTCCCTTGGCAATACCAAGGATCAATTTCCCTGAGACTCCTAGTTTCAACAAGAAGGTGTCAACTGCTAACGACGCCAGATATTAGCAATCAACGTGGACCTGCACACAGATACAAATAACTTTGCTCCCAACGAGTACAGAGAGGTTGTCAATCCCTCCGGCCTTGTAGTTTACAAAGGATCAAACGCAAGTGATAATACTGATAGATATAATTGCAATAGTAAATAAAAAGCGGAAAAGTAAATAGCGGATGTGATCAATGATGGTAATATGGACCGGAGTCTCATGATGTTCACTAGTGATGTCTCTCTCCCAAAAGACGATAAAACAGCTATGTGAGGTAAACGAAATACAGCTGGGCAATTGACAGGACCATGTGCGCAAACCAATGCTGACTACATTGCAAGAAAGGTTGAGGTTCAAAGCATGGGCGGTACGCCGAGGTAAGTAGACCGAAATCCATCTGCATCTACTACTAATCATCCACCTTGAGATATCTATCCAGAACATCTCGCTGGTATTAAGTTGCGAGTCCCACCCATAGTGTAAACTCAAAGGAACAGACAACTGCATTAAAAGAACTTTGCGTAAAATAAACAATCCTTGCACCCGCGGGCACAAGCACCGCTGTTTTCCCCCTTGTGGCAACAACACATCCCCTAGACTCATGTTTCTGTCACTCAAACTAGTCATCGAGGGGCATGAACCCACAATCAAGCATAACGTTCCCTCTTGGAGTCACTACCTACTACTTGGCCAAAGCAATAAATAACAACGGAGAACATGCAAGAATTACTTACGAACATAAATATAAAAGAGGTGAATCAAATATATTACTCAAACACAATCTGAACATAATCTCATAATCCATCGGATCCCAGCAAACTCATCATAGCAACTGCATAAGGATTACATATGTGCCTCGATCATGTAGGGCAGCTCACGAGGACTAATTAGTGAAGCACAAGAACGGGAGGAGAACATCACATAGCTACTGGTCATGGACCCATGGTCCAAGGGAGACTACTCACAACTCATCCGGGAGGCGTCCATGGTGGTGGAGAAGCTCCCGGTGGTGATCCTCCCCTCCGGCAGGGTGCCGGGAAGAGTTCTCCTAGTGCTCCCGATCTTGGAAGCGGCGGCGGCGGCGGCGGAATAGAGATGAGATCGCGAAAAAGAGTTCCCGTCTCGAGGGTTTCGGGAGACGCTTTAAATATATGCCAAAGGGGGGCATCAGCGGAGCCTCGGGGGGCCCAGGCGCCCCCCCGGCGCGGCCCAGGGGGGGCGCGCCGCCAGGGCGCCTGGAGCCCTGGTGGCCCCCCCCGGCTGTACTTCGGGCACACGGCAGCTTCTGGAACGCTGATTTTTTATATAATTTTTCTGGATTTTTCCTGGCAGTTCTCGTAATGTGAAAACCTGAAATACAAAAACAGCCGAAAACAGAAACTGGCACTGGGGTGCACTGAGTTAATAGGTTAGTCCAAATATGATCAAAAGTGTATGGAAGTGTATAAATAACATAGCAATATCACCCAAAAGAGGCATGGAGCAAGCAGAAATTATAGATACGTTTTGGACGTATCAACATCCCCAAGCTTAATTCCTGCTCGTCCTCGAGTAGGTAAATGATAACAAGAATAATTTCTGTGGTGACATGCTATTAACCATATAGGACTTTTTCATAGTCATATGACAAAAGCTTACTGAGACAATGAATCTATAGTAATTAAGTTGCCTCATGAGAAAATCACAAAGAACTGAAAGTTTTACAATATGATATTGAAACATCAAAAAGATTTGCAATGAGCATGGTGTGCGAATATGATAAAGTGATATCTCGCTTGCTCCGTTTAGTGAAGCAAAACATAAATGCAGGGGCACCTCCAAGGTTTAAGTGATGACTAGATACAATGATTTCAAAATAAACGATATCACAATCATGCAAAAGACAATGCTACTTTGGGACAATGCACATTACACTCAGAATGACAATCATGCTCTCAGTAGTTGGTGCTTTAAAAGAAGGTGGAGACTCTTGAACCGTGGTTTTTGTTGGCAAGGTTGAAAACCCGTAATCGGAAACAAAGACAAAACATGTACCAGAGCTCTTGCTTTTAAAACAGAGGTAATAATTTTTTTAAGATCATGCATGTTTCGTCAACAAATGCTAGCAGATAACTCAATCACTTCTTGAGATGGACAAGTTTCGAGGAACGGCTCCCGAATGAGGACGATCACATCCCCTTAATCTCCTTTGTTTATCACTGCCAAAGTTTTCTGATTTCTCATGAACAAAGCGTGAAGGAGGGTTTGTTTGTTATATTATCTTTTTGAGCTGGGCGCACTCAATGCCAGTTCCTTCTCGTATTATGGGTTTGCACATTATACATGCAATCCCGGAGTGAAGCTTGTCCAACTTAAAACGATCATGAATTAACTACTACTTCCTCATGGACTTACAACAGAGGAACAAAATAAGAATGCTTTTTCTTTGAATAATTTCGAGATGGCACATGCAAGTCTCCGTTAGGAATGGCAGGTAAATACCATGTAGGAAGGTATGGTGGACTCATATGGCATAACTGGTTTAAAGGAATGTGGATGCACAAGCAATCAGTCCGCTTAGTACAGGCGAAGGTTAGCAAAAGACTGGGAGCGACCAACTAAGAGAGCAATGACGGTCATAATCATGCAGAGCGACAAAGCAACATTGAATCAGGCATAGAAGTTATATCGCTACTCAGAAATAAAAGATCATCAAGGCTTGACATACTTTCTTTACAGTCTGAAATATGCGAGAGTATACGCCAAGTCAATCAAAATAAATTCTTTGAAGGAAGATATTACTAAACCATACCACATCATAGGCAAACAAATCATGTTGGTACTCCAATAACACATTGGGAATCCCCCAGCTATTTGAGACTAACCATAAGAAAACCTGAACTACTAAGCGCCATTATGCACGTAGCATCTTTATCATAGACATATCAACCAATGCAACGGAAGAAAACTCTCTTAATAAGGTGAGCATGGTAACTAAAGAGAGTTCAAGAGACCAACTAAACGAAAGCTCTCTAAAAAGATAAGCATGAAAACTGAGAGCTGAACATGATAGTAGCTATTAAAAGACAAAGAACACACACAGCATAGATAGACATGAAAATTCTATGTTATGTTCTAGGTAGAAGTGGAGCGTGTTTCTCTCTCACATAAAGAAAGCTGAGTTCCGACTCGTTATGAAAAGCAAAAGAAAACTAAAAACAAGACGCTCCAAGCATAGCACATAACACATGAAGTGATTAAAATATAGTGGAACGAAAGACGAACTGATAATGTTGATGGAGAAGGGGATGCACGGGGGCATCCCCAAGCTTAGACGCTTGAGTCTCCTTGAATATTTCTTGGGGGTGCATGGGGGCATCCCCAAGCTTGAGCGTTTGACACTCCTGAATCTTTTTATCATCTTCCCTCGCACACTTGAAAACTCCCTTCATACATAACTCATCATAATCTGATTAGCGAGGTTAGTACCCATAATAAAATAATTGTACCTTGCTGGAAATAAATATATTCTTGAAGTTCTACTATTTCTCAAGATTGCCAAAAGGTTTTTTCAAAGAAAAAGCAAGCTCTAGGTTTGCAAAATGAAGGAAAGGCAAAACATGACAGAATCTGTGAAAAACAGAACAGAAGGTAGTAAATGATTTGTTCGGGGCACTTCTGCAACTCTAATAAAAAAACTCAGAACAGACGCACGAAAGACAATTATATAGAGCACGCTTTCGAAAAAATTCAGACCAAAAAGATGAACTGGTGATTTTATACGAATTTTTTATCCAAGGACAGAATCTGTTTCCTGGACAGCACCTCACAACTTTTGAACTTTCTAGCAATCAGAGGCTATACTTGGCACAAAATTGAAAAGCAAAGATACAATGATGATGCTACAGTAGTAAACAACATCAAGACACAACAAAAGGAAAATAAAATTTATTCATTGGGCTGCCTCCCAAAAGCGCTTTCTTTTATGCCTTTAAGCTAGGCATAATGCATATAGATCAAGTTTTATCAAGAGTAAAAGAATAGCTAGCCCGTATGACGGACTCAAAAGGTAACTTAATCTTCTTTCGAGGGAAGTGTTCCATCCCTTTCTTGAGAGGAAACTGAAATTTTATATTACCCTCTTTCATGTCAATGATAGCACCAATGGTGCGCAAAAAGGGACGTCCCAAAATAATTGGACAAGAAGGATCACATTCAATATCCATAATAGTGAAATCAACGGGAACATAATTGTCATTGACAATGATAAGAACATCGTTGATCCTCCCCAAAGGTTTCTTTATGGAAGAATCAACGAGACGAACACCAAAAGAACAAGAATCAAAAGATTTTAATTTAAGCATATCATATTGTCTTTTGGGCATAATGGAGGTACTAGCTACAATATCACATAAAGCATAGCAAGAGAAGTTGTTTATTTTAATTTTAATCATAGGATCCCAACCATCTTCTAGCTTTCTAGGTATGGAGGCTTCTACTCTAAGTTTCTCCTCCCTAGCTTTGATGAGAGCATTAGTGATATGCTCTGTGAAGGCAAGATTAAGCGTGCTAGTGTGGGGATCTTTAGCCATTCTTTGTAGAAAGGTGACAACTTCTGAGATACTACAATTATCAAAATTAATTTTATCATTATTGGGCAAAATTGTAGTGTCATCCTCTTTGTTTGAATCGCTCTCTATTATAAGAGTTTGAACGTCTTCCCAAGTTTGGGGAAGCTTAGGAGCAATTTTAAACTGAGGCTCATACTCTTTTCCTGGAAGACCATGCCATGGGCATAACTCTCCATCAAGACTAACATAATCACAAGGTTTATTACTTTTGTAAATCCCGACAGTGGTGATTGGCGTAATGGAAGAAGGGGTGTACTCCTCCCATCTAGTGTTTTTGGTGGAACCCATAGTAGCAAGCAAGCAAGATAACTATTTTTGTGATTTTCGATAAAAGATACTAAAGCAAAAACTGAAAGGTAAACTAACAAGACTAAAAGCAAAGGTAAAAGATAGTGTGCAACTCCCCTATCCTGAAGAGTGGAGTCCCCGGCAACGGCGCCAGAAATTGCTTTGCTAGGCTTCTCGCCCCTTGTTGGTTACCCCAAGTGGAAGGTTTGAGATGTAGTGTAGCAGAATATTTCCCTTGGCAATACCAAGGATCGATTTCCCTGAGACTCCCAGTTTCAACAAGAAGGTGTCAACTGCTAACGGCGCCAGATATTAGCATCCAACGTGGACCTGCACACAGATACAAATAACTTTGCTCCCAACGAGTACAGAGAGGTTGTCAATCCCTCCGGCCTTGTAGTTTACAAAGGATCAAACGCAAGTGATAATACTGATAGATATAATTGCAATAGTAAATAAAAAGCGGAAAAGTAAATAGCGGATGTGATCAATGATGGTAATATGGACCGGAGTCTCATGATGTTCACTAGTGATGTCTCTCTCCCAAAAGACGATAAAACAGCTATGTGAGGTAAACGAATTACAGCTGGGCAATTGACAGGACCATGTGCGCAAACCAATGCGGACTACATTGCAAGAAAGGTTGAGGTTCAAAGCATGGGCGGTACGCCGAGGTAAGTAGACCGAAATCCATCTACATATACTACTAATCATCCACCTTGAGATATCTATCCAGAACATCTCGCTGGTATTAAGTTGCGAGTCCCACCCATAGTGTAAACTCAAAGCAACAGACAACTGCATTAAAAGAACTTTGCGTAAAGTAAACAATCCTTGCACCCGCAGGCACAAGCACCGTTGTTTTCCCCCTTGTGGCAACAACACATCCCCAAGACTCATGTTTCTGTCACTCAAACTAGTCATCGAGGGGCATGAACCCACAATCAAGCATAACGTTCCCTCTTGGAGTCACTACCTACTACTTGGCCAAAGCAATAAATAACTACGGAGAACATGCAAGAATTACTTACGAACATAAATATAAAAGAGGTGAATCAAATATATTACTCAAACACAATCTGAACATAATCTCATAATCCATCGGATCCCAGCAAACTCATCATAGCAACCTCATAAGGATTACATATGTGCCTCGATCATGTAGGGCAGCTCACGAGGACTAATTAGTGAAGCACAAGAATGGGAGGAGAACATCACATAGCTACTGGTCATGGACCCATGGTCCAAGGGAGACTACTCACAACTCATCCGAGAGGCGTCCATGGTGGTGGAGAAGCTCCCGGTGGTGATCCTCCCCTCCGGCAGGGTGCCGGGAAGAGTTCTCCTGGTGCTCCCGATCTTGGAAGCGGCGGCGGCGGCGGAACAGAGATGAGATCGCGAAAAAGAGTTCCCGTCTCGAGGGTTTCGGGAGACGCTTTAAATATATGCCAAAGGGGGGCATCAGCGGAGCCTCGGGGGGCCCAGGCGCCCCCCCGGCGCGGCCCAGGGGGGGCGTGCCGCCAGGGCGCCTGGAGCCCTGGTGCCCCCCCCCCCCGCTATACTTCGGGCGCACGGTAGCTTCTGGAACGCTGATTTTTTATATAATTTTTCTGGATTTTTCTTGGCAGTTCTCGTAATGTGAAAACCTGAAATACAAAAACAGCCGAAAACAGAAACTGGCACTGGGGTGCACTGAGTTAATAGGTTAGTCCAAATATGATCAAAAGTGTATGGAAGTGTATAAATAACATAGCAATATCACCCAAAAGAGGCATGGAGCAAGCAGAAATTATAGATATGTTTTGGACGTATCAGCAGGACACGGAAAGTCGTCGCAAAGGCAAAAAGGCCAAGAAGACCGGAAATGACTACCCTCCCGCGTGCTTCACTCTAAGTCAGGAGGAGATCGAGCAGTTTTTCACCTGCCTCGTAGGAGTATAACTTCCTTACGGTTACGCGGGGAAGATAAGCAGATACCTAGACACAGTGAAGCAGAAGTTCAGCGGGATGAAGTCTCACGACTGTCACGTGCTAATGACGCAGATACTTCCAGTTGCAATCCGTGGGATCATGGATGCGCACGTCCGTGAAACGTTATTTGGCCTATGCAACTTTTTCGACGTCATCTCTCGGGAGTCGGTTGGCGTGAGGCAACTCAGAAGGCTATAGGAAGAGATCGTGGTGATACTATGCGAGCTTGAGATGTACTTCCCGCCCGCATTCTTCGACGTTATGGTGCATCTGCTGGTCCATATCGTGGACGATATCATCCAACTCGGGCTGACGTTCCTGCATAGCATGATGCCGTTCGAAAGGATGAATGGTGTCATCAAAGGATACGTTCGCAACATGTCACGTCCAGAGGGAAGCATAGCCAGGGGCTTTCTGACCGAAGAGTGCATCCCCTACTGCATGAATTATCTAGGCATCGAGAACCTCGTTGGTCTGCCCGTCAATAGGCACCTCGGCAGGCTCGCTGGATGGGGTCACCGTGAGGGTCGCCGCGAAATGCATGTCGACTTCGAGGGTCGACTCGCCCACTTTGAAAGAGCAAACCTAGTCGCGCTACAACACATAGACGTGGTCGATCCTTGGGTGGTAGAGCACAAAACCTTTATTGAGAAGACGTACAATGACTGAGGCCAACAAAAGACGGACGGAGATATAATCAAAGAGCACAACTCATGTTTCACGCGTTGGTTCAAGCAGAAGCTTCTGTCGTACCCTTTACATGAGGATTCTTCCGCGGAAGAACAACTCATATTCGCCTTGTCACAGGGCGCCGAGCACAACCCGATGACCTATGAGGCGTACGATATCAACGGCTACACATTCTACACTGAGGCCAAGGACATGAAGAGCGATGGTTATCAGAACTCCGGGGTAACGATGGAATCCTACACCGGTAACGACAAGGACAGATACTACGGAAGGATCGAGGAGATCTGGGAGCTGAGCTACGCTGGAGAGAAGGTCCCGATGTTCCGTGTCAGATGGGCCAAGAGCGTCCTAAAAGAAGACCGGTATTTCACCACCATGGTTATACCCGAAGCCAAATCCAAGACCGCGGGCGCAAACGTCACCGCAAAAAATGAGCCATGGGTACTGGCTTCCCAAGTTGACCAATGCTTCTTCATTACCGACCCGTCAAAGCCCAGTCGTGCTGTCGTGAGGAGAGGCAAAAGGAAGATCATCGGAATGGATGGAGTAGCCAATGAGCAAGACTTCGACAAGTACAGCGACCCGAGGATCGAACATGACGATGATGATGAAGTAGCAGCATACACCACAAGAAGAAGCAGGACCACCCTACCTAAAGGACGTCCGTTCCACACAAGAACTCCATTTGCGAAAAAGAAGGGCAAGAAGATTGTGAACAGATAGCTAGCTAAGATCGATTGTATTTAAATCGTAGCCTTCATTTCTCGATTGTATTTCATAGGCACTTTTTGAACTATCATGAATATTTTAAAATTTCATTGGCACTTTTTGAATTCATGAGAACACTCGATCTCGATCCCCCTCCATCTCGATCGTTATCCCCCCTCGCCAGATTCCCCTTGCCAGATCCCCCTCACCGCCGAGCACCCCCCGCACCCCTCCCCCGCTCCACCACCATCGCCGAGCACCCCCCCGCACCCTCCCCCACT
>LR738713.1:631034643-631046211 GCA_902687465.1 Secale cereale | reverse complement strand
ACTCCACCACCGCCGACGACCCCCGCACCCTCCCTCGCTCCACCGTCACAAATGAATGCAACTAAAAAAATTGATTATATTTTCAAAAAACAAATTTGATTATATTTTCAAATAACAAATTTGATGGTATTTTCAAATAACAAATTTGATGATATTTTTTTATATTCATAAATATTTTCAAATAGAAAAATCTGATGATATTTTTTAAAAAATTATTACTGTTTAAAAAAAAATATTACTGTTTCATATTCATATTCATGATATTTTTTATATTCATAAATATTTTCAAATAAAAAATTATTACTGTTTTTATAAAAAAATATTACTATTTCATATTCATATTCATGATATTTTTTTATATTCATAAATATTTTCAAATAAAAAAATATTAATGTTTTTATAAAAAATAATTACTTATGGCGCATCGCTGGCTGGTGCGCCATTGGTATAAAAAAACATTCTAATGGCGCATCGCTGGCTGGTGCGCCATTGGTATAAAAAAACATTCTAATGGCGCACCGCTAGGGGGTGCGCCATTAGTAATCTTCCCCCTGTAGCTAGTCGCCCAATCCCTTCGTCCCTCCCTCTCGCCAGATCCACTTCTCCCTCTCGCCAGACCCACGACGCCGCCGCCCCTACGTGCGCCGCCGTCCCCGCACCCCCCACCACTGCAGCTCCGCCATCGCCGACGCCTCCGCGACCTCGCCATCGCCGACAGCCTTCCCGCATTGGCCCCTGCTCTGCGCCGCCTCTACCTCAGTCTGGTGGAGCTCGTGCAGAAGCTGCAGGAGCGCGGCCGCATCGACTTCGAGCTCCTCCACACCGTCTCCGGCAAGGAGTACATCACATCCGTAAGCCTCGCCTCCCCCTTCTCTCTCTAGTACTACTAGTTCCCAGTCGCCTCTCGGTCTGTCGGAAACCAGATTCGTCTCTGTGCGGGGGGAGGGGTTGAACTAGACTGACTCTAGTGTGATGGAGCGTGGAGAACTTACCTTGGATTCGGCTATCGGCGTTGAAATTATGGATGCTATCAAAATCTAAACCCTGGACCTCTAGTGCGGAGCGGTGAATTTCATCTTCTTCGTTTATTTAGTAGGTTTATATCACCTCTCAAGGGTGGTTTAAATTTAGATGCATTCCTGGAAAATTGATGTATTGTCAAAGTTGGTGCTGGTGTTTTTGTATAAATTAGTGACAGGTCTAGTTGTAGTAGTATATCTGATTCCAGTCCCTCTTGCAACCTCTTTCTCGCCGTCATACAATTCTGCGAAACCTGCTCATTTACAGAAGAGCAATTTCAGCATAGTAGATTTTCCACATAATCAACGATTCTGTAATATTAACATCAGACAACCAATTATACAGCAAGTACAGACTCTCAAACTTAGAGATACTCATGTACTCCCTCCGTAAACAAATATAAGAGCGTTTAGATCACTACTTTAGTGATCCAAATGGTCTTATATTAGTTTACAGAGGAAGTACAAAAGAGCAATTTTGGCAAATTGGACCTGCGGATAATAGACGACATTATGTAAACATGATAAAATCAATCAATTCCACCGTACATCAGCTAGGCAATACACCAGAATGCACTAAAAACCAAGCTGCAGTGCCGTAGGCAGGACAAGAAAGCATATTTATATTGCATCAACTAAGGAAATAACTATGATCATTTAAGTACATATTGGAATACCCCCAAGCCAGCAAATTTGCAAGAGCAATGCTTACATAATTAATGGTAGTGATCAATCACGTAGATACTGGAATCCGCTGCTCATGTTGTAGCCGTGGTCGTTATGTAGCCGATGCCGAGCACGCAGCGGGTCAAACGGAAAGAGCCTAGGACCGTGCACCTCCAGGATGGACCCCTTGTCCTCTTTCTGTTGTACCTACAGATGGGATCCTACTGCTACTAGAGTTCCACATGAAGGACCAGAGCTCAAATCAACAAGGGAAAAGAAGAAAGTTCAAAGGAATTAAAAAAAACTGAACTTGTGCTAATGAACCAGTGGGCCCTATGACTAACTGGCCCCCGCCAATGGCACACCAAGAATTGCTATGTGGACACTATCTATCTAACACCAGCAGCCCCCACAATAGCAGTCCGAGAGAGATATACACTCCTGTTGTTTTTAATTAGGGGGAAATTTATAAGATTCTGGTATGGTACTTGATCTTATCACATTAAATAGCATACATGTTTCTGTTGTACCAAAAGGTTAGTAGACTTCGGCTTCAGATGGTACTATGATGTCAACGTTGAGCACTAAATTCGTAGTAGAGTACATACCATGTGCACCGCCCTCTTCTCTATTAATATCCTAGGACATTAGATGATGTACTATATGCCTTTTCTTCTTCTTTGGATCACAGGAGGTTCTAGGACTATCCCAGTTTAACCAGGGAAATTGTTACACATTTTTGGTGTATCTCTGTGACATATCTGCTGGTTATTAGCCATCTCTGGATAAATAGCTATTTTAGGGACAGTAGGGTGATAAATTACTGTAAAATGCTTAAAATGTAAAGCCTGCAACACTTGACAAGCACAATATACTAATTTTCATGATCAGCAATCCATGATCAGCAACAGTTTCTTCTTTAGTATGTATGTATGCTTATCTATCTATCTATCTTTCTGCTTTAGTATGTATGTATGCTTATCTATCTATCTATCTTTCCGCTTTAGTATGTATGTATGCATATTATTTTTATTTGCTCCAGGCCAGCTTAATTTGCTGGCTGGCTGGCATGATGGCTGATGGATCCCTCAGCTAGAGCTCAGTGTGATCTTCATTTGAATAGTCTAAAGTGGAGTTGAAAGCCCGATGCACTCCATCCAGATTTTTGCTGGGTTTTGTCTCCGACCATCGTGTCGTGATGATTTTGCAGGTACCCCGAGAGGCCCTTGAGTTTGCTGGAATGTCGATTAACTTCCGTTCCGGCAAATTCGGGTACTCCATATGTCCTATTTTCAGCAAAGGTCATGCTGAAATTTTCCGTGAATTTTAGCATGACTTTGCTAAAAATAGGACATATGGGGTACTTGTGACTAATGCATGGGCCGGGGTATCTGAGTAGTTAATTAAGTAGGATCAACTGCCCCTTTATTCTAGTTGCATTAAACCATAGGCGGCAATAGAGCCAAGTGATTAGGCCCTACTTAGAATTCTCCTTCCCAGCTTAGCTTTTAGGATGCCTCGGTGTCGACAAACCATAAATTATAAAACCTTGGCTTTTAGGGTGCCTCGGTGTCGATAAAAACCGAAATGATGAAAGCTTAGGCTTTTAGGGTGCCTCGGCGTTGAAAAACCCTCAATGATAAAAGCTTAGCTTTTAGGATGCCTCGGTGTCGACAAACCCTAAATGATGAGACCATGATCTTGTTCCTTGACAATAACCAACTTTTTGACCAAATGTTTTTCCTATTTAGAGAGAAACATGGCCAACAACGATGAGGCCGGGGGTTCGGGCGGCAAGGCATTCTAGGAGCTGTCCCAGGAGATGGAGGAACAACCTCACTTGTATGAGGACGCGCCTTCCCCACCTATCCTGAGACCACTGATGGTACCGCCAAGGATGACCCCACTGATGGTGCCGCCGAGGATGCCACCACTGATGATGGCGGCGCACGCACAGATGGCAGCCAACCGAAGAGGCAACGGAAGGACCGGCGCCCGGCCGTGCTCCGCACCCTCAAGGAGGAATTTACTGAAGTGGACTCCGACGGGAATCCAACGGCGCCCGAACGAATAGTCAAGGGGTACTCGGTTCAGCTCGGGTGCATTCTCCGGAGCACCGTCTCGATCAACACCGAGAACCTGAGGCATCCTGACCGAGGGAATTTGTGCAACCTCCTGTTCATGAAGCTGCACGAACGATACAAGTTCCCCGCTGAATTTGAAAACACAAGCCTCAAAGGGAATAAAGTGAACAATACCGCCCCCACGAAGATGAGCACGGCCCTGTCTACTTGGAAAAGCAATGTGAAGAGAATGATCGAGAAAGGTGAGAGTTATGAGAAGATTAAGGAGAAAAATCCTTCGATCACCAAAGATGACTACAACGACTTCAAGATCAAGTGCGCGAGCACCGCAACCTCCGAATCAAGTCAGTGGGGGAAAGAAATGCGGGAGCTGAACTTAGGGGAACACACACTCGGTCCCGGCGGTTACAGAGTGGCGGAGCCTATATGGGACAAGGAGGAGGCGGACCGTGCCGAGAAAGGCCTACCGCCCCTCTTCGATAAATACGGTGACAAGCAGACCAGGAACTTTGTCAGGGCCCGGTACAAGAAGGACCCGAAAACAAAGGAGCTTACCATAGATCCGAAGACCAGGTCGCTTGAGCTTGTTCTGGTAAGGAATACACCCCCGCGTAATTAGCTCCATATGGTTGCATTCTAATTAATGAAGCCAAATGTCTAAATGGTTCACATTCCTTCCGCAGGCGATTGAAAGCAGTAGCGCGGGGTCGACTAAGAGCAACCCTTGGGACACCACTCTATATAGGGCATTGAATGTAATGAAGAAAAATGATAAGCTCAGTAAGCCGACGTCAGCTGGTCGTGTGGCCCGCAAAGGCTTGTCCACAAAATGGTCGTCATACTGTAACGCTGGTGGGCGAAAGGAGAAAAAGACCAACTCGGAAAGCCAGGCGCGCGAGGTTCAAGAACTCAAGGCACAGGTGGCGCGGATTCCGGAGATTGTCCAAGAACAAGTGCAACAACAACTCGGAGCGACGATCACCACCATTGTGCCTACCTTGATCGAGGGGTTGCACGCGTGGATTGCGGGCGGCCAACAGGGGCCGCCCCCGATTCCCAGCTTCACGGCCAGCAACTCGTAGAACGCGATGGCGGGGCCATTGGTGTCTCCGGCGGAGGCGGCATTGGTGTCTCCGACGCCGGCACGAGAGCTTAATGCACCCAGGTGTACGCCGGCCGGCACCTCTGCAGCAAGCGGCCCCTCCGTCAACTGCACGCCCGCCGTTGGCGGTGCCTCGACATTAGCCGAGCTCGACGCCATCATCACGGTAACTAATTAAGCCTCTCTCGACCGAGGACTCCATCTCCTTGCCTTTGACTGGGCATCCCTGACGCCCTACATGTTTTCGCAGGGCGCCGCCGACGTTCCATGCACTCTCCTGCACTTCGTGAACAACGAGTTGGTCGATGTCGCCAAGGGCAAAATCGTTCAACCGGGCAACCCCGTGTTCCACGGTACCCAGATGCCACCCAACTTGTATAGGGTTCAACTGGTTCGGGTGCTGCCAGGCTGCGACGAGTTATTACCTCCGATTCGACCCGTCGGGGCCGACGAAGATGACGTGATGACCCTCAGCGCCTGCCTGAGCTGGCCCCTGCTTTAGCCGAAGAGCCAGATTCATTTGGGGGCGGGGGACACCACCCCAAAGACAACACCGCCAGTCGTGCCGGCGCCAAGTCGGCCCCATGGCAAGACCGCCGCAATGGTGCCAGACATCCCTATGCCACTGGATCCAAACATGCATATGGCACAGGATCCGAACGACGACGACGATAACGACGACGATACATTTGCCAACGTCGATCAGTACTTTGCCGATCATGGGTACGGTGGCGAATTCATGGGGCCTCCTTCTCAAGAACCCAACCCTACAAAAGACGTGCGCGATCTAGCTGGTACCGCGGAGAAACCAAGTTGCAACAGGCGTCGTCTGTCGTTCAGTTCCCAGGAGACGCCTCCAGTTGCCGACTTCACCGAGCCTCAGATAGGCGAGGTGCGAAATATTATCAGCCCCAACACACTCAAGAAGGCGGTCTGTGAGCAGAACTCGGTCCCATTACAGGAGAAGAAGAAGGCACACAAAAGAAAGACTAACAAGGGTGCGAGCCAGCCGGCACCGAGTACGATCCGTGCTCAGGGCGGGCCACCTTCACCTGAGGATGTAATGAGGAGGGTGCATGTGGCGGGTAGGCCGATGCTACCGAGAAATATGCTCGATGCTGCAACCGGTGCTATGCGGAGTCTGCATGACAGTGTTCTTTCTTTGTAGAAGCGGCGTCTCAGAGAGAAGGATGTGGCATACCCGGTTTTCGCGGCCAAGGTGCCAGAGGGCAAGGGCTTTGTGGATAACTCCATCGGGGGTATGATCGTCATGCTGTTTGATGACATCTACACTATGTTGAACCTTCATCCGCTGCACTACACCTTCGTTCGGAAATTTTCGCTGAGTATGGAGATGCGGATCATTCACGACAAGACCCCGGACATCGTGATAGTCGACCCCTTCTACATGCGTGCCAAGATCTTGGGCAGCGCTGGGGACCGGCAAGTTGCGAGTTCTTACCTCGAAGGCGTCATTTTGGCAAACCGAGATAAGGATAACTTCCTCGTGCCTTACTTTCCCGAGTAAGTCCTTCCCTCAACCGCCCCGTAACATATGAATTCTTAGATTTTGATCGTTTTTCTTTTAACATTCCGTGTTTTCTGCAGTGACACACATTGCACGCTCATCCTCCTAAGCCCCAAATATTCCATGGCCACGTATTTCGACTCGGACCGTCAGTCGAACGTAGACTACACAAATGTCAAGAAGGTTCTTGATGATGTTCTCCCCGGCTACGCCAAATCTGGAGGCACCTTTACCAGGCCTATTCGTAAGACCGGCAAGCACGTGTTCTCCCACAATACGATGTTCTGCTGCGTCAAGCAGCCGCCTGGCAGTCAGCAGGGTGCCTACTACGCCATCCATCACATGCGGGCGATCATACAGGACCATCATCAACTTCTGCTACCGAGTAAACTCAAAGATTGGGCCGCGAGCGTGTCGGCAATCCAGGACGCGGACATCAGACAAGAATTCTTTCGCATCCAGTCGGAGTTTGCGGAAATCATCCATCAAGATGTCCTTCGTACCTCGGGGCAGTTCTACCTCAGAAATCAACCGTCCAACAATGACATCGACACAATGCTACAAATGCAGGCTGACAACGCCCGCGATTTCATGACTCCCACGATAGACGGCGGATTCATCCACGCTCCGGTCCCTTGAGTCGAGTCGAAAGTAGTGATGCTGTATCTAGTTCTGAAACATCGATAGGCTCATGTTGTAATTAAACTTTAATGAACTTGTAGTATGTCTCTTTGGTTTCGAGTCGTTCAACTTAGATGTAATCGATGCTATTAATGTCTTGCTTTTCTCTTCCGATCGTTCTGTTGCATACTTATATATTGTGTATGTATTGTCTGTGAATTGGTACTAACGTTTCGTTTGGCTAGTGCATAGCGATGCCGTCGTATGTCGTGTACAAGGGTAAGGTTCCCGGAGTCTACGACGACTGGGAGGAGTGTCGGAGACAGGTTCACCGATTCAGCGGTAACAGTTACAAAGGGTACACCACTAGGGCCGAGGCGGAATCTAGATACGCCCGCTATCTAGCGGGAGAGGGGAGGGAGCGTTGGAGGAACCAGATGAAGACGAGTTTCATCGTGATGACCGCAGCTCTCTTCTATGTGATGGTAGTTTAGATGATCGATATCGACTTGTAATGTGAAGACAAACTCGCTACTCACGGTCTCGAGACTTGTAATATAATGTTCTATCTTTGTTCGGTCTTTTCAATTCGGAGACTAATATAATGAATTGTATTCGGAGACTAATATGATGAATTGTATTCAGAGACTAATCTTCTATTGTATTCGATGAATCTGTTGTTGGTGTTTGCTGCCTATATTATGTTCAATAATACATTTTGTAACCTGTGCAAAAAACAGAAAATTAAAAAATAAATAAATAAACATAATATTCATACTAATGACGCATCACATCACAGTGCGTCATTAGTATGCCAAAGGATACTAATGGCGCATCATTAAATAGTGCGTCATTACTATGCCAAAGTTACTAATGGCGCATCTGACATTAGTGCGCCATTAGTATACCAAAGCACCTGGGTATATATGGCCCCCTGAGAGGCATACTAATGGCGCACCGTGGTATATACTAATGGCGCATCTGAGGTGCGCCATTAGTATACCAGATACTAATGGCGCCCCAGAGGTGCGCCATTAGTAAAATATACTATTGGCGTGGCACTAATGGCGTACCACTAATGCACCATTAATGGACAAAATAGGTGCGCCATTAGTAGGCCTTTTCCTAGTAGTGTCGTTGAGGCGGCTGAAAGCCGGCACCCTCGCGCGGTCGAGGACGCTCAACTGGCACATGGCTGACACGTCCTTGCCGGTGTGGTTCGGGGCGGCGAGGTGAAGGCCAGCGCCGACGAAGCGGCCGTGGGTGTAGGCGTTGGGGCAGTAGGCGACCCGCCACTCGAGGCCGCCCGACGCGGAACTTGCCGGACATGATCAGTGGCAGCTTCTAGAATTTGCTTCCAGGTATTCATGTGTATTCATTCTGCTAAAATCATTGCTGTTTTTCGAAAATTGTCACTGTTGTGTCAAAATCAACGCTGTTTTGTAAAAATCATGGGTATTCACATGAAGATCTAAGAATACCCCTAGCGTCGTCCTTGGACATGATGGGGCCGTCGACCATCCTGTGGGCTAGCTTGTAGCCGTCAATCTGGAAGAGGTGGGACCCGATCGCCGGCCGAGCTCGGACGCCGGAGGAGGAGGAGTGCGCTGCACGCTGGTAGGCGCCGCGCAGGGCCGGAAGCATCATCTCGGTGGCGGCGGCTCCGGTCATGGCGATCGACGGTGGGTACGAATATGGTAAGAGTATTGCTTAGCTAGATCGTACGTGGTATAGAGATGTACTGTTCTTGCGTGTCTTTATATATACATGCATCAGTAAGACTGCAACTTTTTCCCATGATAATAGGTTCAACTAATAAAAAAATTCACTGTGAAGAATGCCCATGAGGCTACTTCCAATGCATTGGTGCTAACATAGGGTGCTAAGCACATTAAAAACTTTAGCAACTAAAGCCCCCAATGCATAGGTGCTTAACTTGTTGGTGCTAAGCATGCTTCATTTAATGATTTTGTAACTAAAGTTCTTCATGCATTGGTGGGATTCTTCCATTTAAGTCTTTTGTCTAGGTTCTCGCGCTTAGCATTGTTTCTTCCTGGGATCTCCACACTCATCTCTCTCCTCTTAATTACCTTGCCACATCAGACTTTTTGCCTACATGGCAGCCTTAACACCTGTACAAGGTGGAGCATTGGGAGGGGCCTGATATCTTTACCTATGTATGTTTTGCATTGGGTCTGTAGTTTTTGGTGGGTAACTAGACTGTTGGAACCTTGCTTATGTTGCTGCTTAATTAGTTCTTGTTCTAGCTGCTGGTTGAATCCTGGTGAACCATTTTAATATCATTGGATGATGTAAGCTTGGTAAGTCCGCTTTGTGGTGTTCGATTGATCCGACCCGTGAAATCGCTTAATCTACGTAGCGTATCCGACCGACTCTCCGAAGATATATCTTGGTTTCATTGGGGGGCAAGCTAAGACAACCACCCCGATTCCCCCTCCTTTTAATAGTCGAATCGCAATCCCAAGGCGACGGCACGGTAGGTCCCAGTTGAGGCACGTTGCATCACAAGCACAACATGATGCATGTTACAAACGCCGAGCGCAACAAAAGTCATGTTACAAAATCTCGAGTGCAACATGGGTCATATGTGTGATGCAAGGACGGTTGGTAATGCCGCAAGTCGTATGTGATGCTACAATGGTTGACTGTCTTTAAGGCCAACCAATGTTGTTGCAAAGCCAAATTCATGATGTTGTGAAGTCGTACCGCCATAGTAGAAAAAACAGACGACGATGCGAGTCTGACTGTTGCTATATGTGTTTTTGTTGCGAAGTTGTATCGTCGCGTTGAAAAAATCAGGTGATGCACCAGACCCATAATGTCGCGGGTCTGACGGCTACTATTTTTTCTGTTGCAAAGTCGCGCCAGCGTACTACAAAAAATTGTGCGACGCTGCAAGCTGGCCCGTGATGATGCGAGTCTGGCCATTGCAAATTTTCTCTGCTGCAAAGCCTTTCCATCATGCTGCAAGGTTGGCGTGGAATCTTGCGAAGTTGATCGTGCAAGCAGCAACCTAAGCCACCGCAGGTGGACACATGGCGGTGCGATTCCTGCTGCAACTATTTTCTCTACAACAAGGCCGTACCGTCATGCTGCAAGGCCGGGCGTGTAGATGTGGCAAGATTAGCCGTCTCTGCTGCAAGCCGACCGCCAGTCTGTTTTTTCCTCTGCGTGAAAGCCGGACCATCTTTGCAAAGCCAGCCGTGTAACATTACAAAACTTCTCGCACTAGTCAAATAATCGTATCCCAACATATTTTGATCCTTTTGTTGCTATGTCCAGTCAAAAAAAATATTTTTATTTTTATTTTTATTTTAGTGATTCTTTTGAAGTAGTCTACCATGGTTTTTATTTGTTGAAAAAGATCAAGTTAAATGCTTTTTGTGGGAAAATCAAGATGTACGTGCAGTTTCTATGTTACCACCACTACCAGAAAAACAGGGGTTGCCGACGGCCCAATCTATGCCGACGGCCCCCGTCGGCATCTAGAGACCTATGCCGACGGCCAAGGGTAGGCCGTAGGCGTACAAAGGCCGTCGGCATACATCCATCTATGCCGATGGCCCCGTCGGCATAGGACAGGCCGTCGGGACCGCACGAGCTACGCCTACGGGGGCCGTCGGCATAGACCTGGCCCACCTGCCCGGTCAGCGCAGAACACCTGACGGCGTTGACCCTACGCCGACGGGCCGTAACGGTGCCCGTAGGCATATCTGTGGCAGAGGTATGCCGACGGCCTGGCCGTCGGCATAGGCCCCTCTGCCACGTCCACGATCCGTGTGCTACACCACGTCATCGATCCGTGGGACGAAGGTAGATATGCCGACGGCCAGGCCGTCGGCATACATTTATTTTAATTAATTTTTTATTCCATTTCTGTTATCTGTGGCAGAGGTATGCCGACGGCATAGGCTCACTCGCCACGTCATCGATCAGTGTGCCACGCCACGTCATCGATCCGCGGCACAACCTCCGTGGGTGTACAGGTATGCCGACGGCCTTGCCGTCGGCATAGGTTTATTTTACTTTATTTTTTATTTTCACTTTGCTTTGTTGTTTTTACTTTATTTTAGTTTTTGTTTTGCATAAGATAATTATGCCTTATCTAAAAAATTCCCGATGTATATCGATTGCCGCCCCCCCCGTAACGAACGTCGCTATTGCCGTGTCACGGAGGGGGGAAACGGTCGACACGGAAGGAATTCTGCTTGGTAGGGGGGTTCGGGGTGTAGCTATTTCACCGAAACATCGCACGGGTCCCGATGCATATGTGAAAGTGTTCATGCATGCGTAGACGCCCGTCTTGGGGCTCCGGTGTGTGCCCCCCTCACGGACGGCGCCGTCGCCGGCACCTGGTGGGGGGAAACGGACGCGTGGGGTCTACACGGAGGGGATCTTGCTGTGGATCTGTCCCGGATGTTTCTTCAGACTGTTCCTATGGGCTGACCTAACACAACCGGGTGGGGAGGTCCACTGGTCAAAGCCCGTCCGCGCAAAGTCAAAGGGCTAGATCCCGTCGTCCAAAGC
>LR738713.1:631009555-631023221 GCA_902687465.1 Secale cereale | reverse complement strand
AAACTAGACCCACCCCTCCCTCACATCGTCGCTTTGCCGGCAGCAACAAAAGCAACGCAGAACGTCAAAAACCTGCTTTGAACCAACTCATTGCCATGGTCGCAACCCCCCATTGTTGCGGTTGTAGCACCTGTATCTCGTCGCCGACAAAACTCTCGCCTGGCTCATGGTGCCCAAGGCTGCCGGTTCCAGCATTTGGTGTTGCCGGTTCCAACATCTGCGGAGAGTGGTTGTAGCTTTCGATGCCTCCGCCGTAGCTTCATTCAGCGCCGGGAGTAGTGAAGCGCGACACTGGTTGTAGCTTTTTTGCTATGTGTTTGCATAAAAAAATGCGACGTCTCTCATCGCCGCCCATAACACTGCTCCGTTAATGTAGCAAAAAGATCCACCGGTTCTAACTTCTGTCATTGCTGGTTCCAGCAAAAATCTACTCCCATGGTTGCAGCATCCTCGCTGGTTCCAGCATCCCTGTCGCCGGTTGCAACACATCTATCTGTCATTGGTAGCTTTTCCATTGCCGGTTGTAGCAAAAAATTGCAACGTCTTCGTGGTTGGCCGAGACCTCTCCATCACCGGATGCAGCATATCCGATGGCCGGTCGTAGCACGACTGGTCGGCGGCCGTAGCACAACCAGTAGGCGGTCATAGCATGGGCGGGCGGCGGAGGATCTAGGAGGGCGCGATGACCGTGACCAGAGGAGGACCACACATGTAGCACACGGCCATGGCGGAGGGGGGTTTGGCCGGGCGGCGAAGGATCTAGGAGGGCGCCATGACTGCGACAAGAGGAGGACCAAGGGATAAGGCGCAGCGTCGGAGAGAAAAACCATATAAGGAAGGAAACCTACCATCATGGGCCACCGCGCCATGTGGCTGCCTGCCAAGGGGATAGCACCTGCGTGCGTGGATAAAAATTCCTAAGTGAAATAAAAATTTCTGGAGGGGGAATCGGGGTGGTTCATATTGGGATAAAAAATTCTCTACCGGGATTTTTAGAAAGTTTTTTTTTACCTTTTGAGTTCTAGTGCTTCATATTGGGATATACTCCCTTCGTCCCAAAATTCTTATCTTAGATTAGTCTAGATATGAATGTATCTAATACTAAAATATGACTTGATACATCCGTATTTAGACAAATTTAAGACAAGAATTTTGGGACGGAGGGAGTATTTTTTAGTTCTACCGGGATTTTGAGTTCTAGTGCTTCATATTGGGATAGAAGTTTTGTCCATTATTTTACCCCAAACTCTTTGCTATATACTCTATGTACGTATACACATCTATTTTTATTTACTTTCTAAAAATCCCGGTAGAGAAATTTTTATCCCAATATGAAGCACTAGAACTCAAAATCCTGGTAGAGTTAATAAAGATGTTATCCGTAAATTCATGCCAAAAAGACGTGGATCCCTTAGTGAAAATAATTTACTCCCTCCATCCAAAAATTCTTGTCTTCAATTTGTTAAAATATGGATGTATCTAGTCACGTTTTAGTGTTAGGTACTTCCCTATTTAGACAAATCTAAGACAAGAATTTTGGGACGGAGGGAGTATATTTTTATTCATGCAATTTGTAGTAGTGAATCATGATCTATGTTCTATTTTTCCTTTTTACGATGGATGGTGAATGTTCCAATTAGAATGATTGGAATTATAATATCAGTAAGAAGAAATAAGCTTAAATATTTCATCTGTTGAATGTGAAAGTAATGTCTGTGATTGGTGTACTTGACCGTGTAGGCGCACGGATTGCTGACTAGTTGTACTCCCTCCGTCCGGAAATACTTGTCATCAAAATGAATAAAAGGGGATGTATCTAGATGTATTTTAGTTCTAGATACATCTCTTTTTGTCCATTTTGATGACAAGTATTTTCGGACGGAGGACTAATCAAAGAGAAGTTGTGAATTTGGCTTTTTTTTAGGGAAAATTTGGCTGTTTTTAATTAGATGTGTTGCTACTTTCGCAATCATAATTAGCGAAATTAGCCATCATGTATTTATCCAAAAAAAAACTTTAAACAAAGCAGTGTTACCTGAAAGATATGTACGTTTTCAGTTCTGTGTGCAATACATGCACGTACACATACACATCATACGCATACGGCTCTTTTTTTCTTCTATTTTCTTTTGAGCGAAAGAGAGGCATCCGCTACGATTTTTTTATTAAGAGAAACCAAAGGATCAAACATACAAGCAGACCAAAAGCAGGACCTGCTAAGAAGGAAAAGGAACAGAGTTCCATGCACCTCTCTTGTAGGAGAGGCATCGCCATGCATGCAGATACCGCACGCTATTGGCCTTTTATTCTCACGCCTTTGCCGTCATACAGTAGCTAGCAAGACGTATACGCGGGGCGTATAGAAGCGTGTACATACGTAGAAGCGCCCTTACCTTATTACAGTATTAGCTAGGTGCGCGACGCCGTGGACGTCACACCACCTCGAGGGTGGCTCCGGCCACCGTATCCCAGCTGTGGAGGCGCTCGTCGACGTTGTTGCTGTCGCCCACGTCGAGGCTGAGGCCCCTGCGCATGCATTGCTGCACGCAGTATTCCTTTTTCGTCGGGTCTACCCAGTGGCTGCACTTGGACTCGCAGGCCTCTCTGCTAGGGTGATGATGCTCCCGGCTGTGGCACTCGTCCACGCACTGCTGTTTCCTGGCCGGATCTTGGTGATGCTGGCACTTGATGTCGCATATGTCGTTGCCCTGGTCATCGGCGCGCCGGCCGACTACCTCCGCCACCTCCGGGGTGGCAGTGGCCACCGGCCCATCGTCCTGCTCTGCGCCTACCGCCGCCGCGGCGGCCAGCAGCACCGCGGCGAGCAGGAGGAACCACCAAACCCCACCCTTGTGAACGAAACCCATTGCTGATCACACGATGGATCGGAGAAGTGAAGGCCAGTGCCGGCATTTATATACACACGACACGAGCGAGATGGTGCCATGAACCATGTGGAGGTCCACGGCAAAAAGAAAAAAAACATGTGGAGGGGCCATGAATGCCAGGCAACCACGAAGGACACGAAGTACCAACGGATGCGCTGGAGCCTTAATTGAGTAGTACTACTACATATCGTACTCTAGCACCAACGAATGCGGTGGAGGCTTAAAAGCATCTACGGCGGGGCACCTCAAACCTGTTTCATGCACCCGCGCGTCCCACCTGATTGTCCGGTCATCATTTTTTGACCCAAACGGCCCCTCAAATGATCCTCAAACGTCTGGATTGACCGTTACCTCTCATATCGAGCTGGAATATGAGGTGGATATGGGGCACGCGCGCCATGTCGGACACGGCCCACACTAGCCCACCCGATCCCACGTAAATTCCTCCTCATTCGCTCGTCAGACCAAACCCTAGCCACTTCACTCCACCCCCTTGGCAGCCCAAGCTCGTCTCCGACTCCTTCCGGACGTCTCCGGCATGACGGGCAGCGGATCCGAGTCCTTCACCTCCAGATCGGTCGACCCCGAACTCATCCCACGCGGCCCCGAGGAGGAGATGGTCGTCCGGCTTGCGCTCCGCCGCTCCCGGGAGGAGGCCAGTGCGAGGCAGTGCTTGGACTCCTTCCGTCAGGAATCCATTGCGTCCACTCAAATGGCGCATGGATCCAGCGCTGGGCCAGCCGTAGTTGCCTCACCGGAGGCCGTGCGGTCCGTCTGCCGTCCGAACGCACTAGCGGACGTGCAACCCCACCGTTCGCGCGCCGAGCATGGGGACGCGATGTGCGTCGTCCGACGAGGCCATTGCACGACGTGCCCACCGTGCAAGGCACCGGGCGCGGCAGACGGCGGTAGCCCTCGCGGCGGTGGACGCCGGTGAGCCAGAGTCGCATTCACCGGTGCCCCGTATGCGCATCAGTCCGGGCGCCGCAACCGCATCGACATCTGTGGCTCGTCCTAGGGCAGATCCATCATCGATCTAACGTCCATCGGCACCTTTCGGGTTTCGCGTTTCGATGAGGAAGAGTAGAGCATGGGAAACGGCGACGCCTAGAGTCCCGTGAGCCGGCTCGTGTCCCATGCCGTACCCTACCTTGCTGACGACCGGACCAAGACTCTGAGGAGCGTAGCCGGCTGTCGGACATGGCCACGGCGAAACCGGACGAGCTTCACTTAAATTAGGTTTCACATTACATGTAATAATATGGATTTGAAGTTCTAATTTAAGATATTCAGATATGAAATGCATTTTTTTAAGACGTGACCGATCACTGTTTATGGACACGCTTGGCACGTCTGCGCACATTTAAGGGGTCGGATTTGCCAAGTCCGACTCTAATTTTAGACTTAAGGGGCGATGTAGCGGATGAGCTCCTGCTCCCGCGACGCGTGCGAATCGAATAAGGATGTGTGGTGCCGGGCATTGAATGCGAGCGCAGAAGGTTCGCTGCGGCCTGCGGGCTACGTACGTACTCCCTCCATCCAGAAATACTTGTCATCAAAATGAATAAAAGGGGATGTATCTAGATGTATTGTAGCTCTAGATACACCCATTTTTGTCCATTTGATGATAAGTATTTTCGGACAGAGGGAATACCGTGGGACAGTGGTATATACGGTTAGGCCGCCGCCGTTTGAAATGACGATGCCGTCACGTCACAGCGTGCACAAGTTCCCACGGTGCAGAACGGTACTGAAGATTTAAACTTATCTCTGCACCACTCTGATTAAAATCGTGTGGCTCAGTCGCCATGACTTTAGCTCCTTGGTGATTTCAGTCAGCTAACACAAGTGTGATAGTATAGGGTGTGTTTGGTTGCCCGGGTGGCTTTTAGCTGCATTGCATCGATGATCCTGGCTGAGCGTGGCCAGGTTGAGAGGATGCAAAGTTGCGTCGAGATGGATGTTTGGGGAACTTGCATCATATGGCTGCATGCGGTGCAATTTTGTCTGAATGTCACTGGAATTGATGTGGAAAGAAGAGCACGCAGCAGCGCAGGGCGACGGGAAAGTGGAAGGCAAGATCTCGGTGGCTCCAGGCGATGGGATCCTTGCTCCCGGCGGCATGGCGAGGCAGGATCTGGCGCACGGCATCGATGCTTGCTTGCGGACGGCGGCAGCGCTTGATGAGAAGCGGCGGTCGCGTGTCCTGATGGTGGCGGCGTACCTCATCGGCGGTTGGACTTTGGCGAAGCCGTAGTGGCATCCATGGCCGGCGGCCGAGCGCAGGAGATGAGTTAAGGCGTGCACCAAAGGAGAGCCGGCGGGATCGTGTGGTGGCGTGCGCCGGCGTGGAGGCGCGTCGAGGCCGGAGGCCGGCGGCGGGGTGAGCTCGAGTTGCGGGAGGCCCGGTAGATGGGGATACAGGGATGTGTGGCGGCGGCGCTTGGGGAAAAGACGGGAGGAAGACAAAAGAAAACGAGCGAGCGACCCTGCATCCGAGATACTCTCGAATCCTGCGTATCCCTCAGCCTGGCTGAGAGGCCCCTTTTTGCATCCACCGGGCCAGACTGAAGGGCCCATGCAGTGTACCAAACGACCCAAATTTTGCATGGTGGGTACGGGCCAGATGCAACATAGGGAACCAAACACGCTCTAAGTCCAAGCATGCATGGTGCAACCAGCAACAGCAAGGGAAGATTTGGCTACGCTGCAAAAAAGGATGCCATGTAAAAACAGTACTAATATCTAGAGAAAAGTCAATTTTTCGTTCCATAATTCTTCGGTCTGGCCACTTTTCGTCACTCAACACTAAAACCGGACAGATTGCACCACGAACTCTCAAAACCAGTCATTTTCCGTCCCTGGGAGGTTTCGCTGCTGAGTCAATCCGGTTTTGACCACGGTATGAACAGTAAATTCGAAAAAAATAGCAAAACAAATCTGAAAAATATGAAATGTTATGACGTCAAAGATACTCAGGTGCTCCACGTGTGTGCAAACTTTTGTGATGTTTGGAAGTTCGACGAGCTTGCAGCAAAAAAACAAAATTAAATCTACTCTACTGTGAACAATAAATTCAAAAATATAGCAAAACAATAAAAAAAAATCTGAAACTTTTTGGTATCGAAGATTGTCTGGTGTGCAGGTCATGCCAGAAAAACAAAACAAAATAGTGTACGTGTGTGTGCCGCTTCGGGTGGTTTCCAAACCCTCAAATGTTAGTTTACCACGAATTTTTGCGCGCACCTTGCACACCCGAGCATCTTCGATGCCAATTTTTTTTATTTGTTTTCTAATTTACAGTTCACATAGAGTAGATTTACTCTTTTTTTTTGCTGTGAGCTCCTTGAACTTCCAAACATGAAAACAAATTGACACGCACGTGGCGCACCTGAGTATCTTCGATGCCATAAAGTTTCAGATGTTTTGATTTATTTATTTGTGCTATTTTCCGAATTTACTGTTCACTGATGTGTTGTTCCGCGGTCAAAACCGGGTTAACCCAGCAACAAAACTCCGCAGGGACGACAATGACTGGTTTCAAGAGTTCTTGGTGCAATCTGTCCGGTTTTAGAGTTGAGGGACCAAAAGTGGCCAGACCGAAAAATTGACTTTTCTCTAATATCTATGGGCTGTGGAAAGGCAAGCATTGTATCCCATGTAGTTTCTCCGCGTTGAATACCGAAGGGTTGTGGAAAATTTTATATCTAGAAACAAGCTTGGTGAGAACGTATTAGCTGAAAAATATGACTAATGGTGCGGCAAGAAAGAGGCAAGGGGTGGCAACTGCTCCATGGCCTGGGACACGGTTTGTATGCCAAAATGGGCAGGTGTAATGGGTATCCCTAACTTACAATGGCTAAACAAGGCTTTGCGGGCAAGATGGCCGTGGTTGCAAAAGGCGGACAAAAACAGATCATGGGCCGAATTCCACATCCCAGTTCTGGCGGAGTCTTTGGAATTGGTACGGGCGCCCGCTCGCACCTCGGTGAGCAATGGCAGAGCCACCCTTTTCTGGGAGGATAGGTGGATCAACGGATACAGACATCAGTAGTTGGCCCCGACAGTGCACAGTTTAGTACCCGATCGGCTCAAAAGACCAAAGCTGGTCTCGGTGGCACTACAACATAACAGTTAGGCAGGCCACTTGGGCCCCAACTTAACACCCCAGGCCTTGGGGGAATTCTTTGACTGTGGCCGCACATCACTGCTTTCCAACTTTCTGGGGATACGGAGGACGTGGTCACTTGGTCTTGGGAGAAAGACGGGCAATTTTCGGCTAGATCTGCCTATGCGGCCAGGTTCATGGGGCGCACGGTCTCCCCAACGGCGGCTTTCACTTGGAAATCCCGGGCACCTTTGTAATGCTGCTTCTTCGCGTGGTTGACCTTCAAAAATCGATGTTGGACGTCTGATCGGCTAGCTCGGTGTGGCTTACCTCATCAACAGGCATGCCCAATTTGCAACCAACAAGAAGAAACTATTCAACACTTGTTTGTGGGTTGTGTCTTTGCAAAATAGCTCTCGCATTGGATGGGGAGAACTATGGACAAGCAGGAGTTTGAGCCATCAACGGACGAAGGCCTCGGGGATTGGTGTACTAGACAGGAACGTACCACCTTACACTGCAAGTCCACTCGGGCCTTATACCTAATAAGGATGTGGATGATTTCGAAACACCGCCACAACATTGTGTTCAACGGTGCCACACCATCCCTTTCGGTGACGCTGCTTAAGATAAGAGACGAGGGTAGATTATGGGCTAAGGCTGGCCTCTTGAAAGGCAATGTAAAAGGGTTCGAGGTAGACGAGGGTAGGCAATATCGCGAGGATTAGTCCTATTTCTTGTGTTTGGGTGGTGTCGGATAAAATCCGGGATGTAAATTTTGGTGTACATATGACCTGGGAGTCTTTCCCCCTCTTCTTTAATGAATGATACGCACACTCGTGCGTATTCGTGAAAAAAAACTAATGGTAGGTTCAAAAAATATAGAACAAACTCCAACTCTCAAACCTGAATTGAGTAAATTTTGCATGTGGCACTCAACAGAATCAAGCAAAACTTAAGTATAAGTCACACCCCTGCCTGATTCCTCGTGGTAGATTACTTATCCACGTCAGCAGAGCTGACGGCCCCGTCGCCTCGGCCGTCACACCTACCGCTAGATCCCTAGGCAGTAGGCGGTTATACCCTACTACCAAGGACCACGGTGGTAGGGTGTGAAGAGGCAAAAGGTCACGGGGCCGGTTCCCCCCCCTCCCCACCCAAAGCCAGCCCCCATCTTCCTCCAATCGCCCAAAGAACGAAGGAGAAGGCACCCCTCTACCCCCTCAACCCCCTCCCCCCTTGGTCTCCTCCGTATCTCCATCGTTTTTTGCGGATCGAGATGACTCCACAACAGGAAAAGTAAGCTCTTCTGGTCCCTCCAATTAGTTTTAGTAAAATAGTTATAGTTTTGATGCGGCACAAGATGAACTCTAGTTCATCTAGTAGTCGAAGTTTATTTGTTCATCTAGTAGTTTGAACCCTATTTTTGGCACAAGAGGAACCCTAGTTCATCTAGCATTGATTATAGGAAGTGAATGAATGGATGTATTTGGAATGGATATGGTTAGGATGGATATGCATATTTGGAGTTATTCATATTTATATATGTGTGGATGGATAAATCAATGATGATGAATGGATGTTTAGAATAGTTAATGTGAGAATATTCCAGTGTTGATAAATGATTCATATGCATATATACATATTTGAAGGATGATGATAAATGAATGAAGAATGCATATTTCAATGTTGATGAATGAATGTTGTTGGTATTAGTAGATTAGATTTTTTATTTAGTTAGTTGTATATTAGTGGATTATATGCATATAGAATGAATGTTTCCATACTGCTCAAGGGACATTGCCCTATGGATGTATCTGGACTTCCTGGCTGACTGGGACGCATGGTACAACTGGGGTCTGCCAGCCTCGCGTACTTATACCGTTCGGTTAGAAGCTAACACAATAGTCTTTTATGGATGCATGATGCTTCTTTAAATTATGCCATCTAATCATGAATTGGCATTTGTAGCTGGACGACGCATGCCAGAGGACCGGAGGTAAGTCCGGTATGTGTGGATGTGCTTGGGGCCTCTCAATTTGGATGTGGGAGTGGTTTCTCGATACCCCATCATCGTGTTCTCTTGGGATAGGGTTAAAGTCAATAAAGGCAAGTCCAATGCATTGTACAAGGCCTTCATGAACGAGCTGGACAACCTGACATATCGCCAGGTAAACCTCTTTGTAGTGTTTTCTTGTAGGCACTTTCACAGTTGCTTACCAATCTTTCCACATGCTAACTGGTGGCTTTGTGACAAGCCAGACATGTGAATCGAGCTGAACGAGATGTGCACTTGGGACAGGCTTATATGGCGGGCCAAAGTCCCATTGATATGCGTGTACAATGTGGCCATGCTTTCAGCCAAAGCGGAGTATAATACTGGGAGAGTAACACTTTTGGTTTAACGATGTGTTTGTAATAAAACTACTTTTCCCTCCTTTATAATAGATGAGGTAAAGCTTATGCCTCTGTTACCGAATTCAATAATGAGGTTGTATTACACTTTAGTACCACTTCTTTCAGATGCATCTAAATACCAAATTGCCTTTATGTTACTGATTTTTTCCGACAATTCAAACTTAGGAATGAAGGTCATGTGCTGTGTTTTTTTTTTACAAAAAGTGAATATGTTTTTTTACCCTGAAGGAAGCCCATGATATCTTTGGCTCTGTATGTTTTGCACTAGGTCTATAGTTTTTGTTGGGCGACTGGACTGTTAGAGCCCTGCTTATGTTGTTGCTTAATTAGTTCTTGTTCTTGTTTCCGCAAAAATAATTAGCTCTTGTTCTGGCTGCCGCGTGAGTCTCGGTCAACCATTTTAGGACCTCTTTGATTCGCATCATTTGTTAAAGGTATGAATAAAAAAAAGAAATAGAGTGGCATGTTATTCTCAATCCTACAAGATTTGTATGAGTCACTACAAGAAATATGTCAACTTGTGACCTTCTCTCAGTGACCCCAACTGAATTGGTTGTAAATCCACAATCATTTCACTAGGAAGGGCTCAAACCCTGAAATTGCCTTACACCAAATGGTCATAAAGCAAACAAGAGTGGTCAATGACCTTATTTCTACCTGATTACGACCAATATAAATGGTCATGAGGTTGTGAACGTGGATGCATTGGTACTTAAGGTGTCGCTCAAGGTGGGCTTGGGCCTCGGTGGAACGAGGCCACCTTCTTTTTAAAAAAAATTGTATGCCATGTAGGTCTCGGCCCATCCAGGAAGAAATGTGGGACGCCCTCATCTTACTAAAAAAACATATATTCGGTCCAAAGAAAATGAGAATATAACAAGTTTTTCATGTATTCAAATTTTTCCAACCAATAGCAACAATGTTTTATATGTATGCAAACATGTAAAATGTGTAAAAAACAAATATAGACATCAAAACATATGTATGAAAAGATGTTTTTTGTTGGGAATATATGAAAATATGTTAATCATGTATTTGAAAAAAGTTAAACATATATAAACAATATGTACAATGTGTCTTAAAAAATCTAGACATGTGTTTAAAATATTAGACACCAAAATATTTATTAAAAATGTTAATGATGTAACTAAAAATAGTTTAATATCTATAGAAAATGTTTCTGGTGTACACAAATTTGTTCATAAAATGTGTTCTAATATTCTTGATAAATGGAGTAGTTTTTTTAACAAAATTTTTTTGTTAGGTTCTTCACAAAAAAACTCATTTTGGGACCTCGAAAAATGAAAAATGAATATGCGCAAATTTGTCTTTTTCATGAGAGGTGGATCAAAAACTTTTTACACCCAACCATTTGGTCAATTGTACATTAAATATGGCCTGGTATTTTAGAAATTTGATTTGGTCCAATTTTGCAACAAATATATGATAGGTTCTTCAAAAAAAAACCTCATTTTGGGCACTAAAGATATGGAAAATTGACTTTTTTGTCCAAAGAAAATAAAAAACCCCTTAGAAAACATTGTTCGTCATTGAAAGATGCACCCTTGTGCACTATATGAGATCATTTAAACAAACTATGTCATGCATTTGTTATGCCCGTTTCAAAATGAGATCAAAATGGCGGGCTTGACCATTCCTAGCTAGTCGTTGAATCTTGAAAAACTTTTGATGTTTCTCTGATTAAATAGATACTTATGTACCTAGACATGATTTTTGAAAAAAAATAAAGAGCAAACTATGAGGCAGCTGCCGTTCAAATTTGACCCGCTTCCTACTGAATCGGCAGAAATTTGTCTTTTTCACCAGAGGCGGATCAAGGCTTTTGATACCCAACCATTTGGTCAGTTGTGCATTAAATATGGCATAGTATTTTAGAAAATTGATTTGGTCCAATTTTGCAACAAATATATGGTAGGTCCTTCACAAAAAAACTCATTTCGAGCACTCAAAAAATGGAAAATGAAATTTCCATGCAAAGAAAATGAAAACTCCGTTAGGAAACATTGTTTGTAATTCCAAGATGCACCCTTGTCCATAATATGAGATCATTTGAACAAACTATGCGATGAATGTGGCCATAAGATTGATCATTTGGCTTGAAAGTCATGAATCGTCATGCATGATAGCTCATTTCTAAGAACACTATTTTAAAATAATTGCCGTATTACAAGTTTATTATTTTTTCTGGCAACTTGGTCACATATAATGACACAATGCGAAGGTTTTCCAATTTTTGAATTTTTTTGAATTTTTTATGCCCGTTTCAAAATGCGGTCAAAACGACGGGCATGACCGTTCATAGCTAGTGGTTTAATCTTGAAAAACTTTTGATGTTTCTATGATTAAATATATGCTTATGTACCTAGAAATGATTTTTGCAAAAAATAAAGAGCAAACTATGAGGCAGCTGTAGTTCAAATTTGACCCGCTTCCTCCTGAATCGGCAGAAATTTGTCTTTTTCACCAGAGGTGGATCAAGACTTTTGATACCCAACCATTTAGTTAATTGTGCATAAAATATGGCCTATAATTTTATAAAATTGATTTGGTCCAATTTTGCAACAAATATATGGTAGGTCCTTCACACAAAAAAACTCATTTCGAGCACTCAAAAAATGGGAAATGAAATTTCCGTGCAAAGAAAATGAAAACTCCTTTAGAAAACATTGTTTTTAATTCCAAGATGCACTCTTGTGCACAATATGAGATCATTTGAACAAACTATGCCATGTATGTGGCCATAAGATTGATCATTTGGCTTGAAAGTCATGAATCTTCACGCATGATAGCTCATTTCTGAGGACATTTTTTTAAATAATTGCTGTATTACAAGTTTATTATTTTTTCTGGCAACTTGGTCACATATAATGACACAATGCGAAGTTTTCCAGTTTTTTTGATTTTTTTTTGAATTTTTTATGCCCGTTTCAAAATGCGGCCAAAACGGCGGGCATGACCGTTCATAGCTAGTGGTTTAATCTTGAAAAACTTTTGATGTTTCTATGATTAAATAGATACTTATGCACCTAGAAATGATTTTTTGGAAAATAAATAAAGAGCAAACTATGAGGCAACTGCAATTCAAATTTGACCCGCTTCCTCCTGAATCGACAGAAATTTGTCTTTTTCATCAGAGGTGGATCAAGGCTTTTGACACCCAACCATTTGGTAAACTATGCATTAAATATGGCCTAGTATTTTAGAAAATTGATTTGGTCCAATTTTACAACAAATATATGGTAGGTCCTTCACAACAAAACTCATTTTGGGCACTCAAAACATGGAAAATGGAATTTCCGTGCAAACCAAATGAAAACTCCCTTAGGCAACATTGTTTGGAATTCCAATATTCACCCTTGTGCATGATATGAGATCATTTGAACAAACTATGCCATGAATGTGGCCATAAGATTGATCATTTGGCTTGAAAGCCATGAATCTCCACACATGATAGCTCATTTCTAAGAACACTTTTTTAAAACAATTACCTGATTACAAGTTTATTATTTTTCCTGATAAGTCGGTCACATGTAATGACACAATGCGAAGGTTTTCCTATTTTTTGATTTTTTTTGAATTTTTCATGCCCGTTTCAAAATGTTGTCAAAACGGCGGGCGTTCATAGCTAGTTGTTGAATCTTGAAAAACTTTTAATGTTTATCTAATTAAACAGATACTTATGTACCTATAAATGATTTTTGGAAAAAAAAATAAAGCATGAACTATGAGGCAGTTGCAGTTCAAATTTGACCCGCTTCCAGCGGAATCGACGGAAGTTTGTCTTTTTCACGAGAGGTGCATCAAAAGTCTTGACACCCAACCATTTGATCAATTTTACATTAAATATGGCCTAATACTTTATAAAAATGATTTTTTCCAATTTTTCAACAAATATATGGGAGGTCCTTCACAAAAAAACTTATTTTGGACACTCGAAAAATGATTAAAAATAGATAGAAAGATCAGAAATGCATACAAATTGGTGCTCATCCATAAAATGTGGTCTAACTTGAGTGAAAATTTGGACGATGCCCTTTTGAAAAATAGTTTCGATAGCTACTTCACAAAATCCCTCTATTTTTAGTAATTAGAAACTATTTTAAATCACTGATTTTCCGAACCAATCAAAACTCTTCCCACGGATCGATGACATGGCGCCAATCCAATCATCCATACATATCTCAATCCCACATCCATCCATCCATCTATCTACAAAAAAAATATATACCCC
>LR738713.1:630986057-630996869 GCA_902687465.1 Secale cereale | reverse complement strand
GGGGGCGCCTGGGCCCCCCGAGGCTCCGCTGATGCCCCACTTTGGCATATATTTAAAGCGTCTCCCGAAACCCTCGAGACGGGAACTCTTTTTCGCGATCTCATCTCTGTTCCACCGCCGCCGCCGCTTCCAAGATCGGGAGCACCAGGAGAACTCTTCCCGGCACCCTGCCGGAGGGGAGGATCACCACCGGGAGCTTCTCCACCACCATGGACGCTTCCCGGATGAGTTGTGAGTAGTCTCCCTTGGACCATGGGTCCATGACCAGTAGCTATGTGATGTTCTCCTCCCGTTCTTGTGCTTCACTAATTAGTCCTCGTGAGCTGCCCTACATGATCGAGGCACATATGTAATCCTTATGCTGTTGCTATGATGAGTTTGCTGGGATCCGATGGATTATGAGATTATGTTCAGATTGGGTTTGAGTAATATATTTGATTCACCTCTTTTATATTTATGTTCGTAAGTAATTCTTGCATGTTCTCCGTTGTTATTTATTGCTTTGGCCAAGTAGTAGGTAGTGATTCCAAGAGGGAACGTTATGCTTGATTGTGGGTTCATGCCCCTCGATGACTAGCTTGAGTGACAGAAACATGAGTCTACGGGATGTGCTGTTTCCACAAGGGGGAAAACAACGGTGCTTGTGCCCGCGGGTTCAAGGATTGTTTACTTTACGCAAAGTTCTTTTAATGCAATTGTCTGTTGCTTTGAGTTTACACTATGGGTGGGACTCGCAACTTAATACCAGCGAGATGTTCTGGATAGATATCTCAAGGTGGATGATTAGTAGTAGATGCAGATGGATTTCGGTCTACTTACATCGGCGTACCGCCCATGCTTTGAACCTCAACCTTTCTTGCAATGTAGTCAGCATTGGTTTGCGTTCGTGGTCCTGTCAATTGCCCAGCTGTAATTCGTTTACCTCACATAGCTGTTTTATCGTCTTTTGGGAGAGAGACATCACTAGTGAACATCATGAGACTCCGGTCCATATTACTATCATTGATCACATCCGCTATTTACTTTTCCGCATTTTACTTACTATTGCAATTATATCTATCACTACTATCACTTGCGTTTGATCCTTTGTAAACTACAAGGCCGGAGGGATTGGCAACCTCTCTGTACTCGTTGGGAGCAAAGTTATTTGTATCTGTGTGCAGGTCCACGTTGATTGCTAATATCTGGCGCCGTTAGCAGTTGACACCTTCTTGTTGAAACTGGGAGTCTCAGGGAAATTGATCATTGGTATTGCCAAGGGAAATCTTCTGCTACACTGCATCTCTAACCTTCCACTTGGGGTAACCAACGAGGGGCGAGAAGCCTAGCACATGCCATCCCTATTGTTCTTCCTGCCCCTACTTTGTTTAACTTTCAAGAAAAGGGAAGATACACTATAACTATTGAGGAGGCAAATGCCCATTATAACATGACAGAGGCAGCCCGCCTTCAAGCTGCAGCTCAGTAGGCAGCATCTGTTGTATCTCAATACGATCCCAACTACAACTTTGGATATCCGTCAGGCCAGTACTCGCCATAGACCAACTTAGGCCAAAGGCCTAAGCTTGGGGGAGTGCGTGTTTCTCACCGACTTACTTTCATGTTCACACTTATTCTAGTTGTCGGTGTTCACAATCTTTCACTATACCATCCATGCTTAGTTTCAATTTCTTTTTCTTACTCTTTTTCTTGTGTGCTAGAAAAACCCAGAAAAACAAAAATATTAGTTGTAGCTTCCAGCTAGTTTACTTTCTTTGCTTGTAGTAGTAACAAGAAATGAAAACCCAAAAAGGTTTCCCGTTCTTCTTTTGCTTGTTGGGAGCTTTCCCGTGTAAATAGTTTCTTTTCTTTAGGGGTTAAGAGTAGAAGACCATGATTAAAATGCTAAGTGGCTCTCATATGCTTTGTTGTAGATTTAACCTTGAGCCATATTACCTTGTCTTCTCTCTTGTATTAAATGCGTGCAGATTCCAGCTTAGTCCGATGCACATGCACTATTATTATTATCCACACCGCTCGGTCGTGCGATTGAAAGGCAATAAGGATGATATATGATGAACTAATTGAGATGAGAAAAGCTGGTATGAACTCGACCTCTTTTGTTTTTGTAATATGATTGCTCATCGTTCTAGATTCAGCTTGTTATGAATGAAACATGTTTGCAATGATAATTAGAGATCATAGCTGCTTATGCCATGCTTAATTAGATGATAGTTTATAATGGTCTATCTTGCGTGCCAACGTGATATTAAAATGGTTGTGATGTGGTATGATGGGTGGTATCCTCCTTTGAACGAATTAAGTGACTTGACTTGGCACATGTTCACGCATGTAGTTGAAACAATTCAACATAGCCTTCACGATATTTATGTTCATGGTGATTTATATCCTACTCATGCTTGCATCCATTGTTGATTAATTTTAATGCATGTTCATGACCGTTGTTGCTCTCTAGCTGGTCGCTTCCCAGTCTCTTTCTAGCCTTCACCTGTACTAAGCGGCAACACTTCTTGTGCATCCACTTCCATAAACCCCAAAGTTATTCCATATGAGTCCACCATAACTTCCTACATGCGGTATTTACCTGCCGTTCCAAGTAAATTTGTATGTGCCAAACTCTAAACCTTCAAATGAAATTCTGTTTTGTATGCTCGAACAACTCATGTATCAACTAGGGCTATCTATATCTTCCATGCTAGGTGGGTTATTCTCACGATGAGTGGACTCCGCTCATCATTCACGAGAAAATGCCTGGTAACCGGGATGCCCAGTCACATGCTCAAAATCATAATAATTAAACAAAACTCCCCCAGGGCTGTTGCTTATTTGGACGGTAACCCGTGGATTCGGCTGGCCGTGGAGTGTGCTTGTTGGTGGTTGGGGGAGTATAAACTTTACCATTCTGTTTGGGAACCGCCTATAATGTGCGTAGCATGAGAGATATCGAGATTCTTGGTTGTTATGTTGACAATGAAAGTATACCGCTCAAAATGTTATTCAATCTCTATAAAAATCGAGCTCTGGCACCTCTACAAATCCCTGCTTCCCTCTACGAAGGGCCTATCTATTTACTTTTATGCAGAGTCATTATCCTCTTATCAAAAAGCACCAGTAGGAGAGCACCTCTGTCGTTTCATGTATTAGTATTAATTTGCATTCAGTATGACCATGACTGGATCTCTTTTACCATGAATTACAATGTCTAGTCAGTCCTTGATCTTTAAAGGTGCTCTACATTTATGTTTTGCGGTCTCAGAAAGGGCTAGCAAGATACCATCTTGTTATATCATATCATGATTGTTTTGAGAAGTGTTGTCATCCGAGGTTTGTTATTATTGCTCGCTAGTTGATTATGCCATTGATGTGAGTAGTCTTGAGACCTGAAAGTTATTGTGAATGTGGTTAGTTCATGATCTTGTTGAAAACCTGAATGCTAGCTTACGTATTTACAACAACAAGAGCAAACAGAGTTTGTCAAAGTTTTTCTTTATCACTTTCAGTTTATCAACTGAATTGCTTGAGGACAAGCAAAGGTTTAAGCTTGGAGGATTTGATACGTCTCCAATGTATCTACTTTTCCAAACTCTTTTGCCCTTGTTTTGGACTCTAACTTGCATGATTTGAATGGAACTATCCCGGACTGACGCTGTTTTCAGCAGAAGTGCCATGGTGTTGTTTTTGTGCAGAATAAAAAGTTCTCGGAATCGCCTGAAAATCAACGGAGAATTATTTCAGAAAATATAAAAAATATCTGCAAGAAGATCTGCACCTGGGGGGCCACACCTTGTCCTCGAGGGTGGGGGGCGCGCCCCCCTTCCCAGGGCACGCCCCCTGCCTTGAGGGCCCCCCGATGCTCCACCGACGTATCCCCAGGTCCTATATATTCCGTTTCGTGGAGAAAAAAATCAGAGAGAAAGAATTATCGCATTTCATGAGACGGAGCCGCCGCCAAGCCCTAATCTCTCTCGGGAGGGCTGATCTAGAGTCCGTTCGGGGCTCCGGAGAGTGGAGATCGTCGCCATCGTCATCATCAACTTTCCTCCATCATCAATTCTATGATGCTCACCGCCGTGTGTGAGTAATTCCATCGTAGGCTTGCTGGACGGTGATGGGTTGGATGGGATCTATCATGTAATCGAGTTAGTTTTGTTAGGGTTTGATCCCTAGTATCCACTATGTTCTGAGATTGATGTTGCTATGACTTTGCTATGCTTAATGCTTGTCACTAGGGCCCGAGTGCCATGATTTCATATCTGAACCTATTATGTTTTCATGAATATATGTGTGTTATTGATCCTATCTTGCAAGTCTATAGTCACCTACTATGTGTTATGATCCGGCAACCCCGAAGTGACAATAATCGGGATCACTCCCGGTGATGACCATAGTTTGAGGAGTTCATGTATTCACTATGTGTTAATGCTTTGGTCCGGTACTCTATTAAAAGGAGGCCTTAATATCCCTTAGTTTCCAATAGGACCCCGCTGCCACGGGAGGGTAGGACAAAAGATGTCATGCAAGTTCTTTTCCATAAGCACGTATGACTATATTCGGAATACATGCCTACATTGCATTGATGAACTGGAGCTAGTTCTGTGTCACCCTAGGTTATAACTTCTACATGATGAATTGCATTCGATGTAATTTCCCATCACCGATCCAATGCCTACGAGCTTTACCTATATTGCTAGTCGCTTATTTACTTTTCCGTTGCTATTATCACAAAAACTACAAAACATTATCTTTACTTTTATTGTTGCTTCCGCCACTATCATATTACTTTGCTACTAAACTATCTTGCTGCAGATACTAAGTTTCCAGGTGTGGTTGAATTGACAACTCAGCTGCTAATACTTAAGAGTATTCTTTGGCTCCCCTGGTGTCGAATCAACAAATTTGGGTTTAATACCTTACCCTCAAAAACTGTTGTGATCCCCTACACTTGTGGGTTATCAACCTCGCCATCCTCCCTCCCTTCCTCGCATCTCCCGGCCACCTCTACGCCCGAGGAGATCGAGCGAGCGCCCGAGCGCGCCCGTCCTCGCAGCCTCCTCCCACGATTCCCCGCACCCGAGCCCCACGAGAGGAGCTCCTCCTGTGGTTTTGCATGCCGCCGCCGGCGACTACCAGCCACAGCTTGCCGGAGCCAGCAGATGAGTGCCACCCTTCTTCCCGTGCTCTCTTTCTTCCTCCTTTTTTCTCTCTCACACATCTCGATTTCTCTCTTTGTCTCTGTGATAGCCTGGCTTATTAGGGATGATAGACTACTCATATCAATAAGGAATTCCTTCTTTTCCGGGAGCCCATTTAGACAAAACTCCAAAGTTAAGCGTGCTCAGCTTGGAGTAGTTTCAGGATGGGTGACCGACCGGGAAGTTGCCCTCGGGTGCGCACGAGTGAGGACAAAGTGCGCAGAAAAGATTAGTATTGATATGTGAGGCCAGTCTAGATCCTGCTAGGAGTAACGACCACCAGCGGGTGTGTCCGGGGCGTTACAGTCTCAAACAGTACACTCCGCCGGCATGGACGCTCACGTCCCCAACCTTGCAGCGCGCCGCCCCGATGCCAAGTCCCTCCTCGTCGTTCCTGCGCCGCCGAGCCAAAGCCTCGCCCAAGTCCAAGCGCCGCCGCCGTTTGCCTCCTCGGCATGTCCTCCCCTGCTTAGTCTGCTTCGCGGACAGAGCTCCGTCTCCGTCAACGTGTCCTCCCGCCGTCTATGTTCGTTGTCGGGCTCGATCGACTCCAGAAGCACGCCCACGGTGACGCTCCGCTCCTCCTAGCCCCCGTCTCCTGGTTGTCTTGTTCCCGTAGTCGTCTTTCCGTTTGATTTTAAGCCATAGCCGCCATGGACAACACTCAGGATATATGAGCCTTTCTTATCATATAATATATTGTTTGTTTCCCCTGCTGAAATAGTGTGCCTACCAGTATTATGTGATTTCTATCCTGCAATGCTATGGGGATACTGCAATTGTTGCTATCCTGCAATGCCTTTGTATGTGCTATCTTCTGCTTGCAAAAATGTCTGCAGATGTGTTGTAAAACAACACAGATAGTAATTGATCACCTAGAGCCATTGCTCTAGTGACGCCGCACCTCTACGCTTGTAAACTTATGTTGTCTGAGTACTGAATAGCTTAGATTGGTAGTGTCATCATCATGTGCGGCTTAGTTCCATTTTGTTTTGGTTCATCCTGGCGGTTGTCGTGCTCCTAGTGTCCTTGTAAGACAAGTTTACATATCCGTTCTAATAAATGTTATTGCATATACCTATTGAGCTCGTGCTTTGTTTGTTATACATCAAAATTGCTTTACATATCCATTCTAGATGGTCGTCACATAGGACTGCATGAGCTCTATTGAACCTGATTTCTACTTGTACAAGTTATGCCACATCGGAAGATTGCCTTTTGCATTTACGCTTGCTTGCTATAAGTGTACTCATGATATGTGAGACAAGTTTTGACTCTTTCATGCTAGATCCATGACAATGTTATATTAATCAATTAGCTTGTGGGAATTGACTATATTGGTATTATAAATGTTGCAAGTGTAATTAATAAATGGCAGAAATAACACCTGCTTGGAATCTCCCGGTCCTGGCGCGTGTGATCTGACTGTGTTGCGTTGGTGTGTGGTTGCAGGACAAGGTATTGAACCCGCTGTTGAAGAAGAGGCCGAAGCAGTTCGGCATCGGTGGCGCTCTGCTGCCAAAGAAGGACCTCCACCGGTTCGTCAAGTGGCCCAAGGTCGTGCGCATCCAGCTCTCTGTTTTCAAATGGCAGCTAGGATTTTGAATTGTACTTAGTTATGTGATCTACTCATGTTCGTGCTAATTGACCAATACATGCTTTTCTTTAACTTTAGATATTTTCTAGAATAGTTTGATTGGTCCTTCATATCTAAAGCTTGTGTGTACTGTAGAAGCTCTACTTTATGCTAATACCTGCTTGTGTAACATTTTGCATGGCATACTTCTAAATGGATAAGTACATTCGACGTCCAGTGTCAACGATGATGCGGACCATATGTTCAACTGCAGCCCCATCCATTGCATCAACACAAAGGTATGTACTCGTCTTGCTGAATAGATATGGGCCTGATGCTTGATGTCCTTATGCCTGATGCATGTATCATGTGACACACACATCAGTAAACCTGAATTAACTTTGACATAGTTGCTCTGTTACACTTATACAGTAGATGGCAAGATGAATAGCTAGTGTCTGTTTAATTCAATCATGCACCTGGTAGTTTAATAGGTACTATTGATTGAATATGAATGTTATTCTTATACTCAAAGGGAACTTCGATCTGCTGTAACTTTGAATGATGGTTTTTAAACCTTGTCGTTGATACGTCCAAAACGTATCTATAATTTCTGCTTGCTCCATGCCTCTTTTGTGTGATATTGCTATGATATTTATGCACTTCCATACACTTTTGATCATATTTGGACTAACCTATTAACTCAGTGCACCACAGTGCCAGTTCCTGTTTTCTGCTGTTTTTCTATTTCAGGTTTCCCCCATATTAAAAGTGCCCTAAAAATTCCGGAAAAAATACAGGAAAAATCAGCGTATCGGGAGTTTCCAGAAAAACCAAGGCAGGGCCAGAGGGGGGCCTGGGGTGGCCTAGGCGTCCACCCGGCGCGGCCCCACCCCTGGCCGCGCCAGGGGGCGCCTGGGGCCCCACCTCCGCCTCTGGTGACCCCCTTTTGCATATATATTGCTCGCGTCCCGAAACCCTCGAGGACGAAACCCTTTTTCGTGATCTCGTCTCTGTTCCGCCGCCGCCGCGCTTCCAAGATCGGGGGCACCAGGAGAACTCTTCCCGGCACCCTGCCGGAGGGGAGAACCACCACCGGGAGCTTCTCCACCACCATGGACGCTTCCCGGATGAGTTGTGAGTAGTCCCTCTTGGACCATGGGTCCATGACCAGTAGCTATGTGATGCTCTCCTCCCCTCTTTGTTCTTCATGGATTAGACCTCGTGTGCTGCCCTACATGATCGAGGCACATATGTAATCTTTATGCTGTTGCTCTGCTGAGTTTGCTGGGATCCGATGGATTATGAGATTATGTTCAGATTGTGTGTGAGTAATATATTTGATTCACCTCTTTTTATGTTCTTGAGTAATTCTTGCATGTTCTCCGTTGCTGTTTGTTGCTTTGGCCGAGTAGTAGGTAGTAACTCCAAGAGGGAACGTTATGCTTGATTGTGGGTTCATGCCCCTCGATGACTAGCTTGAGTGACAGAAACATGAGTCTAGGGGATGTGTTGTTGCCACAAGGGGGAAAACAACGGTGCTTGTACTTGCGGGTGCAAGGATAGTTTACTTTACGCAAAGTTCTTTTAATTCAGTTCTCTGTTGCTTTGAGTTTACACTTTGGGTGGGACTCGCAACTTAATACCAGCGAGATGTTCTGGATAGATATCTCAAGGTGGATGATTAGTAGTAGATGCAGATGGATTTCGGTCTACTTGCCTTGGCGTACCGCCCATGCTTTTGAGCCTCTACCTTTCTTTACATCATAGTTAGCATTGGTTTGCGCACATAATCCTGTCAATTGCCCAGCTGTAATTTGTTTACCTCGCTTAGCTGTTTTATCGTCTTTTGGGAGAGAGACATCACTAGTGAACATCATGGGACCCCGGTCCATATTACCATCACTGATCACACCCGCTATTTACTTCCTGTTCTTATTTCCCAGTTGCAGTCATACCTATCACTATTACCTCTTGCGTTTGATCCTTTGTAAACGACAAGGCCGGAGGGATTGACAACCTCTCTGTACTCGTTGGGAGCAAAGTTATTTGTATCTGTGTGCAGGTCCTGTCAACCGCTAAGTTGGCGCCGTTAGCGTTGACACCTACTTGTTGGCCCTTGGAGTCTCACGGGATTCGATCCTTGGTATCTTTGCCAAGGGAAACTTGCCGTTACGCTACATCTCAAACGTTCCACTTGGGGTAACCAACGAGGGGCGAGAAGCCATCAGTCGTGTATGTGAAACATTCCATGCTTGTTTGCTGCTAAGTTTGTCATATGTGCCAGTTCAATTCCCAATTTTGATGAATAGCCATATTCTAGATAAGTAGAATGATCTGGTTAAAAATGATAATAAGTAGAATGATAATATACCGGTGTATCTCTAGTTTTTATTTTAAATGTAATATGTAATATTTCTTTTATCAGTGACATACCTTCTGTTCTCTTTTGAATGCTCAGATGTTTTGCATCAGCCTATCATTGCTAAGGGAGAAGTGGGACTTGGAGAAGAAATATTTCCATTAAGCAGATAACAAGTTTGGTTGATGTGAAGTACCAGATAGGCTAGTTCTATTTTTTTCACTATCCTGGAGTATTTCAGCAGCTGTACGCTTGAATACAACATGTTGTAGGTTGCTTGGACCTGTATAAAATACGGATGTGACGAAAATTTGTAGAATGTGTGATTTGAGATATTTCTGTAACACTCAGCTAATTGGTAGTAACTTGATTCATATTTTTATTCAAGCTAGTTTGAACACGTTCGTGAAATGGGCTGGAGTTGGACCGTAAAGAGGCCAAGGCCCAAATTATATTTGAAAAATATATTTTAGGTAATAAACATAAAGAAATAAATGTGAAAAGGCCAAGGCGCAGGAATGAAAAAGCTTGAAAATATTGGGCCTGACTTGAACGGGAAAACATCATTTAACAAAATCGAAAAGAAAATGCTGCATTGTTGGGCCTGGCCCATGTTGCCGATCAGAACTAACAGGGAAAATAAATTGAAATGGGCTGCATTAGTGGGCTCGGCCCATATAAAAGTCAGAACTGGACCGGGCTGATTCTTATCCACGTCAGCTTGCCACGCTGGATCCTACGTGGCTTGGGGAGGCTGGCAGTGACCAAAAATTTGGTCGTAGAACCAACGACCTTTTACCTATCACAAAGAAGGTCGTTAATTTCAGTTTACAACTGCCAGCTTTTGACCATCTGTTTTTGATCACAGAAAGATCACAAATGGAAAATAATAATCATTGAGTGACCAATAGTCAAGGTTACAAGTTGACATATTTCTTGCAGTGAGTGTTTGATTGTGTCCAGGGAAAACGTAGAATCCTATATGTACTATATCTGATTTCCCTTCGTTCCATAATATAGTGTGTATAGATTTTCTTAAAATTCAAACTTAACAAGCTTTGACCAAGTTTATGGATAAAACTATTTATATATAATATTAAGGACTGTGCTAATGTCCAAATCGACCAGAATTTAACAACAGCTCCGAACGACCAGTCCGTCTCAAATTCATTTCTACATGCATGCATGCATGCATATAAAACAAAAGTGATGACATCATCAAAGATTCAAATGAAATTCAAAATAAACAATGTTTTACCGCTCAAACAATCGGCCAGATCGAAAAATTATTTTGACATAAAAGAACCGTCGCAACAAGATTTTCGAAACTAGATGTCATGTTGATAGGTTCCGACGATTTTTTTTAGATAAAAAAGTTATCATGCCTAAGGTATCTAAGTTATCACGTCTATTTCACATAAGTTACCACGGTGTTTACATAGGCGAATTCTGGACATGAAAATGATTTCCTCCAATTTTCTACCCACATGCAAATGCACTAAAAGGGTAGGAAACCTAATGTCGTCGTAGTGTTTTGTAACTCAAACCGTTTGCCCAACTCAAATTGTGTTTCACAAAACGAAATCTGCCACAACAAGATCTTCGAAACTAGATCCCGTGTTGGTAACTTGGTATGTTGCCGTGACTTTTTTTGGGGGGGAGGGGGGGGGGGGCAAAAGTTA
>LR738713.1:630974377-630985938 GCA_902687465.1 Secale cereale | reverse complement strand
GGGAGGGGGGGGGGGTCAAAAGTTACTATGTCTAGGCTAGGTAAGTTATCAACTCTGCTATGCGTATATTACCATCCTATTTACACATATGTTATCTAGGGATTTGTTTTCAACAATTTTTCTCCTAGGTCAAAATTAGCACGGTGTTTTGTACCTAAGTTACCTGGTCTGCAATGCTATTTACATCAAAGTTGTTGGGGGTATGTTTTCAACAAATTTTCCCTCTGGGTCAAAGTTATTGTGGTGTTTGTACCGATGTGATCAGGCCCCGGTGTGTATATTACCATGCTATTTACATAGAAGTTATCGGTGGTATGTTCTCAAGAACTTTTTTCATGGGACAAATTTACCGTGGTGTTTGTACCTATGTTATCAGGTTCGAAAGACTATATTATCATGCTATTACACAAAAATTATCGGTGGTATATTTTTAACATTTTTTTTTAGATTCAAAATTATCGTGGTGTTTGTACCTAAATTATCATGTCCGAGAGTCAATATTATCACACTGTTTACATAAAAATTATCGATTATATGTTTTCAACAAAAAAAATCACGGGTTAAAGTTATTGTTGTGTTTGTACGTAAGTTATCAGGTCCGTGAGTCTATATTATCATGCTATTTAGTATTTACACATAATTTATCGGTGGTATGGTTTTAATGTCTTTTTTACCTCGGTTTTTAACCAGGGTAAAAAATTACCATGTTGTTTATAAGTGAGTTATCAGCTCTACTATGCGTATACCACTATGTTATTTACATAAGTTACCGGAGGTGTTTCAAACTTTTTTTTCTAGTTATAATTAATCACGTTTAGGCTAAGTAAGTTATCGGCTCTGATGTGCGTGTATTACCATACAATTTAAGGAGAATTTACTATGAGTATGCTTTTAACAACTTTTTCGTGGGTCAAATAGTTACCGCCGTGCTTTGTATGTGAGTTATCATCTTTATGGTGTGTATATTACCATGTTATCTGCAAATAAGTCTGATAACCACTAGATGAGCAGCTAGATAACTTGAACATGAACAATTTGGTAACTATTACATGAGCGTGCTGATAACTATATAAAACCATGATGATAACTGTACCTTTAGGAACTTTATAATTATTCAGCGGGCTACTACTTAACTACAAAATTATCAGCATCGAACAAGTCAGAGAAACCACGTGATAAAATTTTCGTTGAATGAAGGTTGGTTATTATAGCAGAGATGAACCAAGTTAAATTAGTACGATTACCCTGTAGGCACCACAAAACAAGTACTAGGTGAGTTGGTTAGTTGCCAAATTTCTCTACCAAGGCAGGTGATCGATTCCCATGTAGCTCTTATTTTTTACATTAAAAAACAACTTTCTGCTCGTTCTAAAACAGATCGGGGCATTGACATTAGGAGATCGATCTCCCTGTCAACGTTTCAGAAAAGATCGGGATCAACCTTTGTCAAAAAAAAATCGCTGCTGCCCACGTACCATTCGGATCTGTTGCAGAAATCCCACCGTCAGGATTTTAGCTTTTCCTTAATATTAAATATATACAATAGCAAAAATATGCCCGTGCGTTGCAACGGGAGAAAAAGAATATTTCGGCTGAGTCCTCCTTCATGGAAAATTCTGAAGAATTCTTGGCACTGGGTAATACCACATGAAAAATTCCTAAGGATAGAAATAGAGAGGGCTTATAAATCCTTTACATTTCGAGTTCTTTGATTTGGAAGTTTGGTAAACCGATTGAACCCTAAAATTACAGGAGCTATGGCTCGAAGTTTGTTCAATATTTCCAATGGTGAAGCAAGTCAATGAAGACCACATTATGTGGATGGTCAAGTTACATATCTAAATACAACCTTTTAGTTGGCGTTAGTGTTTGGAGTGCACTCAAATACTACACGTCAATAACACCAAAGGATGAAATGAATCTTATTTTTGGCGATCCCATGTGCTTCGCTCAGAACGTTCTTCTCATCTCTTTCGTTCTCTCATCCTGATCGGTCTCGGACGGGCCGTCCTCACTCTCGTCGTCACCGTCACCAAACCCTGGGCACAAAGATGGGCGACTTGATGGCCACGGCGGACCACATCCGTATGTGCCCGTCCATTGAGCGGCGGAAGGTGAAGGGAGTGTGTGAGGCTTCCGTTGCTCCTAGGGTTGGAGAGGGAAGGAATATTTGGATAATACCTAAATGTTGATCTGGTTACACACCAAACAGGTGAGATTTGACTATTTTATTAATGAGCAGATGAGCTAGACATTTGAGATATGTGATATGGAGAAGAAATTTTGAAACATTAAAGAAAAAATGCTGCAATAATTATAAGAATAGAACACCCACAACGAACTTTTTTTGGAATTACTATCTTATAAAATGATATCAATGACCTTAATGTAAAAAAACATATCTCTTCCAAGGTTCAAATGGTTCTTGAACCATCTATCACAATGAAAATTTGCATAATCTAGGGCAGCGCGGCAGCATATGTCCAGTTAATGACTCATATGGACAATAAATCATTTTTGTATGTTGATCAGTGAAGCAAATAATCAAACTAAAATTCTATTTATATTGAACACTCAATTCCATCTCGGTAAAAATGAAAACAGAAATTCAATGCACTTCATTCTTACGATGAGCTTTACATGTATTTTTCTTCACAATGTACTCTTCCTCATAATAACATCTCATGCTGGAAACGGATTCCTCTGCCTCGCCAGTCAAAACTGGAGTACTGTTGCTTCCATCGAGAGATACTGAGTGTACCAAACAATTGGTACGGCGAGCAGATAAACTTTACATAAGTAGGAAAAGTGTTTCAGGGGGGAGAAGAAACAAAGATATGCTCTCTATGGTGTCAACTATCTCAAGCTTTTGATTCAGGCTCGCAGCCAAGTGTGCAGCTTGTCGATTGTGAGGTTGCAGGACTGATGAAGTCGCTCACCTTGCCATTGAAAATCCTACGGTTTCTCTCCTTCCAAATCTTCCACCAAAATAAGCATGCAAAGGGCCGAGAAATCTTTACGGCGATGTATAGCAATGTTGTAAAGAATATGTAGCCACCACTATAGCAGGGAATGAGTGCCATAGCTCAGCTGTAGGTCGAAACAATAACTGAATGTCATCAGAAAGAATCCCTAAACAGCAGCAGAAAAATGGAAGGTTGAGAATAAGTGTACAGTAGACTCAAGCCGCATAATCCTGTTTGTTGATGGATTTGTCATCTCTACGTCCTTCTGCAGGAACCATGCAAGCTGATTGCGTGGCGCACAATGGATCAGCCACCACTGCTGAATATGCTTCTTCTCGGCCAATATCTCGTGCATCTCGACCAGCATCCTTCAGCGCACATTCCCCGACCAGGACAGCCGCTCCCTCCTCTACCTCAGCAACAACATGCACCTTTTCTAAGGCCTTCTCATGCAATCAGAATTTCCTATGCGAAGCAAGTTAACACCAGCTTTAACTTCACAGAAGTTTCCTAGCTCAGCTAATTTGCATAAACCATGAAATCTATAGAAAGTTCCATGCGTTAGGCTGAAAAAATAACACATCAGGACTCTAGAAAGAATGCCAGTTTGATGTTTTAATGAATCCATTAAAAATGTAGTGCATTCAAATGGAAAAATGAATCGCATAAAAGAATATTTACCTTCTTCGAGTAGTACAGAAGCACATGATATTCAGTTCAGGGACGGCGAGGCATCACTCGCCGCCTTTTTTTTTCAGGGACTACAGCTCGCTTAAGCCAGCCTGAACCACTTCATAAAACTAACTATACAAAGCCAAATTATCCACTGAGATTCATAGAAAAGAAAAGGAAAAACTGATAATCACATAGATAGGTGATATAACATTTGCAGAGCTTGTTGTCCCTGCGCCTCCATACTTTCCAGAGGACCGTGATAACCACAGTAGAGTGAATCATATCGAAATAATTTTTCTTCCTAGAGATATTTCAGCGAATCAAGATTGAGTGGATGAAAATTTTGAAGTTCAGACCATAGCAAGGCTAGGGAAGAGCATTTGATTCACATATGAGCAATATTCTCTAATTCATCACAGAAAGAAAAATTGACTTACTGGCATTTGAGCACTATACCATCTCGCCGTCCATTACCACTTTTACCTATCAAATTGAGTGGCAATATTACTATTAGCAGCTACAGGCAGTGTATATCAGGACCAATCAGCAGCATACATATCAGTATCAGCATATGAAGCAATCAGCCACACCATGTTTTCACCACAACACTGTCAATAGTAAGAATCTACCAAGCGCTGCCTCAATATATGACTTATAGATTAGAGAAGAGCCAATAAAAAAATCTGCCATCGTCTTGGTAGATGCACTTGATTGATGATTCTTGTACCTATTAGTGCTAAGCAAACAACACACTACAAAGGACCGTGACATATTAATGGCAACCAAAACGGCATCAGATCAGGGTGCTAGATGGGAGGTTGTGACCTGTGAGGTTGCGGATGTAATGGAGCAGATAGATTTCGAAGAGTGGCATCAACTGGATCATGACTTGGGGGAGGGGGGATCCATGGTTGTCTTTCTCGTCCACCACGACGGCTCTCCCCATCGGTCGGCCATGGCATCGGCAAGCCCCCAGCGCTTCTCTATGGCGCCGCTCGCCTCCATCACAACGGCACCCCTCCCCGCGCTGCCACCACGCTGCCACACAGATCCAACGCCACATCGCCGTTGCCACTGTCAATTCCCCTCAAATATCTCTCGATCTCGATCTAGTAGAAAATATTTGTGAGAGAGACCAAACCCGAAGGAGGGCGTCGCGCGAGATGCGCGGATCTTGTCGATTTCATCAGAAATCGCCGCGGGGCGGAGTAGATGGATCGGGGCGCGGCGGCGGAAGGATCCCTCTCGCGTTCTCGTTCAAGGACGGGTTTCACACGAAACGTTTTTCCCCTTAAAACTGAGGGGGTTTTCTGCGAAATTAGCGACGACGTACGACCAGAAGCAATCGCTGGTTTATTAGTAGGTAAAGAGGTAAAGATAAAGACTTAACGGCCGGGCTAGAGGGGAGTGCGGGTTGATTTCTATAAAACTGAGGGGGTTTTCTGCGAAATTAGCAACGACGTACGACCAGAAGCAATCGCTGGTTTATTAGTAGGTAAAGATATGAAAGTACGTCTTGTGATGCGTCTAAGGATATGTATTTGACATTTTAGATGTATTTGTTTTTCTCTACAAACTTTTCGAAAAATTTATACGCACTACGTTGTGGAACGAAGGGAGTACAAGTGAATCCATGAAAAAATTACTATGGATTACAATCCTATGAATCAAACAACCCATAAACACACGTAGGAAAAAATTCTAACGATTAGAATCCTCCAAAATTCCTTTAAAGAGCCTTTGAATCGAAGAGGGCCTTAATATGCAGGATGCTGCAAGTTTCGTTTCGTTTCGTACTGATAATGGAGCGGAGGCGGAGCCCCTTTTGATCGAAAAAAGAAAGATCTGTGCACTGCCACTACATGCATGCACGCACACACTTCCGATGGTGGCAATTCCGAGGAAAATTCAGTCCGCCTTGCGGTGTTTGATCGACCCGGCGTAGCGTATCCGACCGACTCTTCACAGATATCTTGGTTTCGTTGGGGGCAAGCCAAGTCAATCACCCGATTCTCCCTCCTTTTAATACTCGAATCGCAATCCCAAAGGCAACGGCAACAGCTTCGGAAATCACCGGCATCGTCGCACGCACGCGGTCGCTAGCTCGGTGGCATCGATCGTTCGATCCCCGGTACGTACACACATGGCGTCGCCGGCCACCGTGGGTTTCTCCGACCTGCCGACGGAGGCGCTTGACGAGATCGCCCGGCGCTCCGGCCCCCTCGACAACGTGCTCTGCTCCGCCGTCTGCAGGTCCTGGCGCCGCGCGCTCAGGACCGCGCGCCTCGGCCGCCTCCAAGAGCCGAACAGCCCGCACAGCGTATTCCTACATACCGATGCGCCCGAGGTGGTTTTGGAGCTCCACTCCATCCATCGCTGCGATTATTACGAGGACGGGCCCTTCGGACGAATACGGCTGCGAACCGTGGTGGACGGCAAGATCGCCAACTACACGTTTATCAACATCATAGGGGCCTCCTACGGCTGGATCGTGGCCGTCTACAAGCACGACGACGAGACCGTCATCTGCCTCCTCGACCCCTTCACCGGCCGGCGCTTCCCGCTGCCTCACTTCACCGACTCGTCACGCAGCTGGAAGCAGCAGGAGGAGCTCCGGGACGAGCTTCGCTCCAATTACAGGGACATGTTCCACAAGGCGGCGCTCGCTCCCGGCCGCCGGCTGGGCACCTACGCCGTCATGCTCATCCACAGCGACGGCCGCGGCCTCTCGTTCCTGCGGCCCGGGGACAGGTCCTGGAGAACGGCGCGCTCCCCGAGGGCCACGCCCCACAGGTACGTCGACGTCGTCTTCCACAAGGGCGCCTTCTGCACGCTCAGCTGCTTCGGCGAGGTGAACGCCTGGGCGCCCGACGGCGGGGGCGGCCTGCGCACGAGGCGGCTCACCGACCAGCGACCCGACCAGCTGGCGTGGGCCGTCCTCGCCGAGTCCGCGTCGCGCCACGACCTTCTCATGGTGAGCACCATGGATAGGCCGATGGGCTATGAGCGCCGGCCGCTGTGCTATCCGCACCGTCGTCAGCACTTCGAGGTGTCCCGCTGCGACGAGGGCCAGCGCAGGTGGCTCCCCGTGAAGGACATTGGGGAGACGGCCATCTTGGCCGGGAGCCAGTGCAGCTTGTGTATCTCGACGCGTGGCTCCCCTCGACTCGCCGATAGCAGCAACCACATCTACTTTGCTTCGGACCTAACGACAAGCAACACGAAGTGTGATTACGGAAACCCTCACTACTACCGCATGCCGATTGTGGCGGAGAGTTTGGCGGGTAGGGAGATATCTGGCTGGACTTGGTTTCTACCTTATGTTGCACGATTGGATTATGGACCTTCTTGAGATGTCAAAATGAAAAGGTAAAAAATGTAGCTTCTTACTGATGAATAGGTGGGCATTACCTTATGTAAACGTTCTATTGATTTAGTCTGCAGATATTGCTTACTCTAGTTTTTGTTTTTGAGGGGTATATTCCTTACTCTAGCCGCTAAGAAAATCCACGTCAATAACATCGAAAAGAACATATGACTTGTGACATACATATATTTATATCAGCTAAGAGAAAAAGACATATCAGTTTCGCAACATAAATAAATACTCCCTCCGTCCGGAAATACTTGTCATCAAAATGAATAAAAGGAGATGTATCTAGATGTATTTTAGTTCTAGATACACCTCTGTTTGTCCATTTTGATGACAAGTATTTTCGGACGGAGGGAGTACATAATTTGTGCAAGTGTATGGAGATCAAACATCAGATCAGCAAACACAATGCAATTATTTTTTAGAAGCCCTCAAGGATCAATTCTTTCCTTTAATAGACCACCATTAATTTATTTCCTTCAATATACAGCCCTCAATTCCTTCCTTTTATAACCACAATCCGGAAATCCATCCTTACTTTAATTTGTTCATATTCAGCCCTCAATTCCTTCCTTTAATAGACAAAGGTCAATTATTTCCTTTAATAGACCACCATCAATTATTTCCTTCGATAGACAACCCTCAATTCATCTCACGATATCTTTCCTTATGCGTCTTGCTGATTACATGACACTTTCTAACATATATAAACCGGTAGGATTCTGTTTAAAGAAACAATGTGGAATTATTTAACATCAAATTTGGACGTCCGGTTGTTGCTAAAGCCTTTTGCCGGGACATGAGGTCACGAGTTCAACACCGCCGCGGCTTTTAATACGTCCATTTTGCATCATGCTTTTATATTGATGTTTATTACATTATGGGCTGTTATTACACATTATGCCATAATACTTATGTCTTTTCTCTCTTATTTTACAAGGTTTACATGAAGATGGAAAATGTCGGCAGCTGGTATTCTGGGCTGAAAAAGAAGCAAATATCGGAGACCTATTTCGCAGAACTCAGAAAGTCCCGAAACTCCACGAAAGTCAGTTTTGGAATATATAAACAATATCGGGCGAAGAAAGCACCAGAGCGCGCCCCCCTGCCTCGTGGGCCACCTGGCAGCTCCCCGATGCCCATCTTATGATATAAGGTGTCTTCTACCCTCGAAAAAATAATAAGGAAGCTTTCAGGATGAAGCGCCGTCGTATCGAGGCGGAACCTGGCGGAACCAACCTAGGGCTCCGGCGGAGCTGTTCTGCCGGGGAAACATCCCTCCGGGGGGAGGGGGATCGTCACCATCGTCATCACCATTGATTCTCTCATCGGGAGGGGGCCAATCTCCATCAACATTTTCACCAGCACCATCTCCTCTCAAATCCTAGTTCATATCTTGTATCCAACCCTTGTATCAAAACCTTAGATTGGTACCTGTGGGTTGCTAGTAGTGTTGATTACTCCTTGTAGTTGATGCTAGTTGGTTTATCCGGTGGAAGATCATATGTTCAGATCCTATATGCATATTAATATACCTCTGATTATGAACATGAATATGATTTGTGAGTAGTTACGTTTGTTCCTGAGAACATGAGAGAAGTCTTGCTATAAGTAGTCACGTGAATTTGGTATTCGTTCGATATTTTGATGAGATGTATGTTATCTTTCCTCTAGTGGTGTTATGTGAACGTAGACTACATGACACTTCACCATTGTTTGGGCCTAGAGGAAGGCATTGGGAAGTAATAAGTAGATGATGGGTTGCTAGAGTGACTGAAGCTTAAATCCTAGTTTATGTGTTGCTTTGTAAGGGGCTGATTTGGATCCATATGTTCCATGCTATGGTTAGGTTTACCTTAATACTTTTTTTGTAGTTGCGAATGCTTGCAATAGAGGTTAATCATAAGTGAAATGCTTGTCCAAGAAAGGGCAGTATCCAAGCACCGGTCCACCCAAATATCAAATTATCAAAGTAACGAACGCGAATCATATGAGCGTGATGAAAACTAGCTTGACGATAATACCCATGTGTCCCCGGGAGCGCTTTCCTCTATATAAGAGTTTGTCCAGACTTGTCCTTTGCTACAAAAAGGATTGGGCCATACTGCTGCACCTTATTTACTTTTACTACTTGTTACTCATTACAAATTACCTTATCACAAAACTATATGTTACTAATAATTTCAGTGCTTGCAGAGAATACTTTGCTGAAAACTGCCTATCATTTCCTTCTGCTCCTCGTTGGGTTCGACACTCTTACTTATCGAAAGGACTACCATAGATCCCCTACACTTGTGGGTCATCAAGAATCTTTTCTGGCGCCATTGCCGGGGAGTGAAGCGCCTTTGGTACGTGGAATTTGGTACGAAAAATTTATATAGTGTGCTGAAATTTACTGTCACTTGTTACTATGGAACATAATCCTTTGAGGGGCTTGTTCGGGGTATCTTCACCCCGACCAGTAGAGCAAAGAGTTGCTCCTCAACCTATTGGACCTACTGAAAATGTTTACTTTGAAATTCCTTCGGGTATGATAGAGAAACTGCTAGCTAATCCTTTTACAGGAGATGGAACATTGCATCCCGATTTGCACCTAATGTGTCTGAATGAAGTTTGTGGATTATTTAAGCTTGCAGGTATGCCCGAGTGTGACGCCCGAAGACCGACGTCCCAGAAGATTCCAGATGTTCCGGGTTCTCCCGTGTGTTTCTTTTGTGCTTGTGTTATTTATTCTTTTGCATTGCATCATGTCATCATGCCATCATGACTTTATTTCTGCATCTCAACTAAATAAATTGTGTGGACCTTCGGTCCATTTAAATCGAGGGAAGGATGACTTCTCTTTATAACATATAAAAGCCTCTCAATATTATTAGGGAGCTATATTAAATATTCCAATTGTTTGGAATTAACCCAAACACACTTGCATATATTCCCCATGCCTTTTCTACTTCTGGTTTCACCTTCAAACCCTCCCTTTAATTCTTTTCCGTTGAATCGAGGTTCCTCCAAAAATTCGAACATTTTTGGACACTTCAATAATTAAGTCTTAGTTCAAACCCATTTGATTTAAATTCAAATAAGTTTGGATTATATCTCGATCATGCCTTTTCTATTTTTCTCGGACCGTGCTCATTTTATGATGCCCGAGAAAATTAGTCCCATGTGCTAACTATTTTCCCTAACCCCCCTCCTCATTCTTTTCATTATTTGGCTTCTGCTAAAAATCAGTCAGAGGAAGAACCAGCCGCAGCTGGCCCAACTGCCACCTCCCTGGCCCATCTCCTCCCTGGCCATCTCAGCCTCCAGGTCCTTTCGGCCCACCTGGCCCAAGCCCTCTCCTCCGTAACCCTAGCCCGACTGCCTCGCTCCTCGCCCCTTCCTCCCAGCGCCGCACCTTTCCCCTCCTTCTCGCTCGACTCGCAGCCACCGCACCTTCCCTTCGCCGATCCCCTCGATCTCCTCTCGCCCGAACCTCGGTCCCTCGTCCCCAGCTCGATCTCCCCTCGCTTTTTCTCCCACGGCGCCGAGGCTCCGCGAGTCACCCCGCATCGTCAGCCCCGCCTCCTTCCCCACCTCGCGTCGCCGAGCCAGCGACAACCGGCTTCGTTCCTCCCTCAGCCGCCGGGCGCCCGTCCTCGCTCCCTGCGAGCCCCAGCGTCGGCGTCGCGCCCTCCTCTCCAGTGCCCGTCGCGCCGTCCTCCGCCAGCCTCCGTCGCCAAGGCCGCAACTCCAGCGCGCCCTGCCTCCTCTGGCCGGCCGACCTCCTTCCCCCGCTGGACCTCCGCACCAAGACCGCAGCGGCCACGCTCTTCCCTCGCAGGCCCCGTGCCCCTCCTCCAGGCCGTCTCCTCGCCATGGCCTCGAGCGCCTCCAGCGCCTAAGGTCGGGCCCCGACCCCTCCAGGCCACGAGGCCGCAGCACCGCAGCTCCTTGTGCGCCCCTGCCTCACCTCCACAGCACCGTGGCGTCCCTTCCATCGTCCCGACGCGCCCTCCAGGTCGAGCGCCGCCGTCGTCTTCCTCCAGCAAGGCCGCAGCAGCGCCCCGTCTCCGGCCTCCCTGCCCCGCCTCCATCTCGCCCTTTTGTTGCTGATGTTGTTCGCCAAGGCAGCAGCTACTCTGCCCTGTTGCCATCTCCTTGGATGTTGCTGCTGTTTTTCTTTTCGCTAAGTGCCAGGTTGAACAGGTCCATCTACAAACGAGTAACGATGGCAGCTCCCTACGTGCCAAGTACTGTTTTTGCTTGCTGCCATGATGCCGCGCCTCTTTTGCTTGCTGCCGTGACGCCGAGTTCTTCGAACGAGGGACCCCGAGACCGCCAAGTACCTCTTCGGATCCGTCAAGTTCGACTACGCCAAGTGCAACGAGGCGGCAAGTACATCGACGCCCGAGTGACTACTTCCTCTTTGATGACAAGTACCTCGACGACGTGTACATCTACACCGAGATCGGACCGACGAACGTTTTGAAGCGCCAAGTACCACGACGACCCGAACATCTACGGCTACGAACGTGAACGACTACCATCGCCGTGTACCACTACTT
>LR738713.1:630949704-630967848 GCA_902687465.1 Secale cereale | reverse complement strand
TTTTGAGGACCAAGGTATCAATCCAGTAGGAGACCACACGCGAGTCCCTCGACCCTCCACAAACAAATAAGAACTTCACAGCCAACGCGATAAGGGGTTGTGAATCCCTTTACGGTCACTTACGAAAGTGAGATCTGATAGATATGATAGTTTGATATTTTTGGATATAAGAACAGAAAGTAAAAACGGAAAAGTAAAGTAGATTGTAGATTGATATATTGAGAATAGACCCGGGGCCATAGGTTTCTCTAGTGGCTTCTCTCATGATAGCAGAATTCTACGGTGGGTGAACGAATTACTGTCGAGCAATTGATAGAAAAGCGAATAATTATGAGACTATCTAGGCATGATAATTATATATAGGCATCACGTTCGAGACAAGTAGACCGAAACGATTCTGCATCTACTACTATTACTCCACACATCGACCGCTATCCAGCATGCATATAGAGTATTAAGTTTATAAGAACAGAGTAACGCCTTAACCAAGATGACATGATGTAGAGGGATAAACTCAAATAACATGATATAAACCCCATCATTTTATCCTCGATGGCAACAATACAATACGTGCCTTGCTACCCGTACTGTCACTGGGAAAGGACACCTCAAGATTGAACCCAAAGCCAAGCACTTCTCCCATTGCAAGAACTATAGATCTAGTAGGCCGAACCAAACCAATAATTTGAAGAGACTTGCATAGATATTATAATCATACATAAAAGAGTTCAGAAAAGAACCAAATATTTCTCATAGATAATCTTGATCATAAACCCACAATTCATCGGATCTCGACAAACACACCACAAAAATAGATTACATCGAATAGATCGCCTCGAAGACCGAGGAGACCTTGGTATTGAGATCCAAAGAGAGAGAAGAAGCCATCTAGGTACTAACTATGGACCCGAAGGTCTGTGGTAAACTACTCACAACTCATGGTGAGGCGATGATGATGATGTAGAAGCACTCCGTGGTAGATCCCAACTCCGACGGAGCTCCAGAACAGGCCCCAAGATGGGATCCCACGGGAACAGAAGGTTGCGGCGGTGGAACTAGGGTTTTCTCTCTGTCTCTGATGGTTTCGGGGTACGTAGGTATATATAAGAGGAAGGAGGGCACCGGGGGCCAAACGTGGGGCCCACGAGGTAGGGGCGCGTTCTGTAGGGGGGCGGCCCCACCCTCGTGGACGCCACGTCAGCCCTATTCCGTGGTTCTCATGTCTCCCGTGCATATTTTGCTCCAAAAATATCTCTCCCGAATTTTCAATCCGTTTGGACTCCGTTTGATATTCCTTTTCTGTAAAACCCTAAAATAGGCAAAAACAACAATCTGGACTGGGCCTTTGGGTTAATAGGTTAGTCCCAAAAATAATATAAAAGTGTATAACAAAGCCCATTAAACATCCAAAACATCATAAATAATAGCATGGAACAATCAAAAATTATAGATACGTTGGAGACGTATCATGTACCGGGATGTGCAATGAATCAAGAGTGACATGTATGAAAAATTATGCATGGTGGCTTTGCCACAAATACGATGTCAACTACATGATCATGCATGGCAATATGACAATATGAAGCGTGTCATATGAACAGAACGATGGAAAGTTGCATGGCAATATATCTCAGAATGGCTATGGAAATGCCATAATAGGTAGGTATGATGGCTGTTTTGAGGAAGGTATATGGTGGCTGTTTTGAGGAAGGTATTAGTGGGTGTATGGTACCGGCGAGAGTTGCGAGGTACAAGAGAGGCTAGCAATGGTGGAAGGGTGAGAGTGTGTATAATCCATGGTCTAAACATTAGTCACAAAGACATCATATACTTATTGCAAAAATTGACGAGTCATCAAAACAAAGTAATCAACGCATGCTCCTAGGGGGGAGGTTGCTGGAGTTAACCATCGCGCGCGCCCGACCTCCACACAAAGGATGACACACAACAAATACCTCATGCTCTAACTTCGTCACATAGCGGTTCACCATACGTGCATGCTACGGGAATCACAAACTTTAACACAAGTATTTCTTAAATTCATAATTACTCCACTAGCATGACTCTAATATCACTATCCTCATATCTCAAAACAATCATCAAGTATCAAACTTCTCATCATATTCAATGCACTTTGTATGAAAGTATTTACTACATTCATCTTGGATGCCTATCATATTAGGACTAGTTTTATAACCAAAGCACATTACTATGCCGTTCTAAAAGGCTCTCAAAAAGATATAAGTGAATCATGTGAGATCAACACTTTCTACAAAATAAAATCACCAGCGTGCTCTAAAAGATATAAGTGAAGCAGTAGAGCAAAACTATTTAGCTCAAAAGATATGAGTGAAGCACATAGAGTATTCTAACAAATTCTAGGCCATATTTATCTCTCTCAAAAAGGTGTGTCCAGCAAGGATGATTGTGGAAAACTAACAAGCAAAGACTCAAATCATATATGATGCTCCAAGCAAAACACATATCATGTGGTGAATAAAAATATAGTCCCGAGTATAGTTACCGATAGATGAAGACAAAATAGGGGATGCCTTCCCGGGGCATCCCCAAGCTTAGGCTTTTGGTTGTCCTTGAATTTTACCTTGGGGTGCCTTGGGCATCCCCAAGCTGATGCTCTTCCCACTCTTTGTTCCATAGTCCATCAAAGCCATACTCAAAACTTGAAAACTTCACAACACAAAACTTAGCCAAACGTCTCGTGAGCTCCGTTAGTATAAGAAAACAAACCACCACTCAAAGGTACTGTAATGAACTCATTCTTTGTTTATATTGGTATTAAACCTACTTTATTCCAACTTCTCTATGATTCATATCCTCCAATACTACTCATAGATTCATCAAAATAAGCAAACAACACACGAAAAACAGAATATGTCAAAAACAGAACAGTCGGTAGTAATCTGTAACTTTAGAATACTTATGTAACTCAAAAAAAATTGAAATAAATTGGTAAACGTGAGGAATTTATCTATTAATAATCTGCAAAAAGAATCAACTAAATAGCACTCTCCTGTAAAATTTGGCGACTATTCTCGTGAGCGTTAACGTTTCTTTTTTTTACAGTAGGATCATATAAACTTCCCACAAGTCTTCCCAAAGGTTCTATTTGGCACAAACACTAATTAAAACACAAAACCACATCTAAACAGAAGCAAAAACAAAGAAAATAAAATTGGGTTGCCTCCCAGCAAGCTCTTGCTTTATAGCCATTAAGATCGGCTTGAGATTTCAATGATGCTCACATGAAAGATAAGAATTGAAGCACAAAGGGAGCATCATAAAGCATGTGAAAATCACATCTAAGTCTAACATACTTCCTATGCATAGGCATTTTATAGGAAAACAAATTAGCAAGACAAGCAAGATCTAGCATATGAAAGGAAGAAGAAAGAAACAAGATCAATCTCAACATGAAGAGAGGTAATTTAGTAACATGAAGATTTCTACAACCATATTTCTCTCTCTCATAATAATTGCATGTAGGATCATAAGCAAATTCAACAATATAGCTATCACATAACATATTCTGACCATGATCCACATGCATGCGAAGTTGACACTCTTCCAAAATAGTGGGATTAACATTAACTAAAGTCATGACCTCTCCAAACCCACTTTTATCAAAAAAAATATAAAATTGAACATTCTCCAAATATGTGGGATCTAAAGTTGACACTCTTCCAAACCCACTTTCAATATTATTGCAAACATTATTATCAATCTTACATTCATCATGGGGTTTAAATAAATTTTCAAAATCGTAAGAAGAATCACCCCAATCATGATCATTGCAACAAATAGTAGTCATATCAAAACTAGCATCCCCAAGCTTGAGGTTTTGCATATCATTAACACAATTGACATTAAGAGAATTTATAATAACATCATTGCAATCATGCTTTTCATTCAAGGAGCTATCGTGAATCACTTTATACTTTTCTTCTTTCAACACTTCATCACAATTTTCAGACTCACAAATTTCAAGCAAAACCTCATAAAGATAATCTAGTGCACGCAGCTCATTAGCAATTGGTTCAACATAATTGGATCTTTTAAAAAGATTAGCAAGTGGATGAGGATCCATAAATTAGCAAGCGAAGATGCAAGCTAATAGAGGGCACATGGCAACACAAGCAAACAGAAAGGCGAACGGAAAAAGGGCGATTAAAACGACAAAGGTGAAGTGGGGGAGAGGAAAACGAGAGGCAAAAAAAGTAATGCAAAGGATAAGGGTTTGTGATAGGTACTTTGTATATGACTTTTGCGTAAGCCTCCCTAGCAACGACGCCAGAAATTCTTCTTGCTACTTCTCGAGCATGCATTGTATTCCCTTGAAGAGGAAAGAGTGATGCATCACAGTAGCGTAAGTATTTCCCTCAGTTTTTTAGAACCAAGGTATCAATCCAGTAGGAGACCACACGCGAGTCCCCCACACCTGCACAAACAAATAAGAACTTCGCAGCCGACGCGATAAGGGGTTGTCAATCCCTTTACGGTCACTTACGAAAGTGAGATCTGGTAGATATGATAGTTTGATATTTTTGGTATTTTTGGATATAAGAACAGAAAGTAAAAACAGCAAAGTAAAGTAGATTGTAGATTGATATGTTGAGAATAGACTCGGGGGCCATAGGTTTCACTAGTGGCTTCTCTCATGATAGCAGAATTCTATGGTGTGTAAACAAATTACTATCAAGCAATTGATAGAAAAGCAAATAATTATGAGAATATCTAGGCATGATCATTATATATAGGCATCAAGTCCGAGACAAGTAGACCGAAACGAGTCTGCATCTACTACTATTACTCCACACATCGACCGCTGTCCAGCATGCATCTAGAGTATTAAGTTCATAAGAACAGAGTAATGCTTTAAGCAAGATGGCATGATGTAGAGGGATAAACTCAAGCAATATGATATAAACACCATCTTTTTATCCTTGATGGCAACAATACAATACGTGCCTTGCTACCCCTACTGTCACCTGGAAAGGACACCGCAAGATTGAACCCAAAGCCAAGCACTTCTCCCATTGCAAGAACTATAGATCTAGTAGGCCAAACCAAACCGATAATTCGAAGAGACTTGCAAGGATATTATAATCATACATAAAAGAATCCAGAAAATAAACAAATATTTCTCATAGATAATCTTGATCGTAAACCCACAATTCATCGGATCTCGACAAACACACCGCAAAAAGATTACATCGAATAGATCTCCTTGAAGATTGAGGAGAACTTGGTATTGAGATCCAAAAAGAGAGAAGAAGCCATCTAGGTACTAACTATGGACCCCGAAGGTCTGTGGTAAACTACTCACAACTCATGGTGAGGCGATGGTGTTGATGTAGAAGCACTCCATGGAAGATCCCCCCTCCGGCGGAGCTCCGGAACAGGCCCCAAGATGGGATCTCACAGGAATAGAAGGTTGCAGCGGTGGAATTATGGTTTTCTCTGTTGCCTCGATGTTTTCAAGGTACATGGGTATATATAGGATGAAGAAGTACGTCGGTGGATCAACGTCCTGGACCCTCGTGGGCACCACGTGTCTCCTCTACCTTGGTGCTCAAGTCTCTCGTGAAGATATCGTTCCAAAAATAAGTCTCCTGAAGGTTTCATTTTGTTTGGACTCCGTTTGATATTCCTTTTATGCGAAACCCTGAAATAGGCAAAAAACAGCAATCTGCACTGGGCCTTTGGGTTAATAGGTTAGTCCCAAAATAATATAAAAGTGTATGATAAAGCCCATTAAACATCCAAAACATCATATATAATAGCATGGAACAATCAAAAATTATAGATACGTTGGAAACGTATCAGCCACCTGTTGACCCCCCGACATGCCTCTTCGGCCTATATATACTCCCATACCCTGAAAATATCGAGGCAACAGACGAAACCCTAATTCCACCGCCGCAACCTTCTATTCCCGTGAGATCCCATCTTGGGGCCTGTTCCGGAGCTCCGCCGGAGGGGGCATAGACCACGGAGGGCTTCTACATCAACACCATAGCCTATCCGATGAGTTGTGAGTAGTTTACCATAGACCTTCGGGTCCATAGTTATTAGCTAGATGGCTTCTTCTCTATCTTTGGATTTCAATACAAAGTTCTCCTCGATCTTCGAGGAGATCTATTCGATGTAATCTTTTTGCGGTGTGTTTGTCGAGATCCGATGAATTGTGGGATTATGATCAAGATTATCTTTGAACAATATTGGATTCTTTTCTGAAATCTTTTATGTATGATTATAATATCCTTGCAAGTCTCCTCGAATTATTGGTTTGGTTTGGCCTACTAGATCTATAGTTCTTGCAATGGGAGAAGTGCTTGGCTTTGGTTTCAATCTTGCGGTGTCCTTTCCCAGTGACAACAGGGGCAGCAAGGCACGTATAGTATTGTTGCCATCGAGGATAAAAATATGGGGTTTATATCATATTGCTTGAGTTTATCCCTCTACATCATGTCATCTTGCTTAAGGCGTTACTATGTTTTTATGAACTTAATACTCTAGATGCATGCTGGATAGCGATCGATGTGTGGAGTAATAGTAGTAGATGCAGAATCGTTTTGGTCTACTTGTTACGGACATGATGCCTATATATAATTATGATGCCTAGATATTCTCATAACTATGTGCTTTTCTATCAATTGCTTGACAGTAATTTGTTCACCCACCGTAGAATTCTGCTATCATGAGAGAAGCCACTAGTGAAACCTATGGCCCCGGGTCTATCTTTATATTATTAATCTTCCATCAACTATTTGCTTTACTTTGCTTTATTTACTTTCAATCTCTATACCAAAAATATTATTTTATCATATCTATCAGATCTCACTCTCGTAAGTGACCGAGAAGGGATTGACAACGCCTTTTATCGCGTTGGCTGCGAGGTTCTTATTTGTTTGTGCAGGTGCGAGGGACTCACGCGTGGTCTCCTACTAGATTGATACCTTGGTTCTAAAAAACTGAGGGAAATATTTACGCTACTGTGCTGCATCACCCTTTCCTCTTCGAGGGAATACAACGCAAGCTCGAGAAGTAGCAAGAAGAATTTTTGGCGCCGTTGCCGGGGAGATCTACGCAAAAGTCTTATACCAAGTACCCGTCACAAATTGTTTTCCCTCGCATTACATTATTTGCCATTTGCCTCTCGTTTTCCTCTCCCCCACTTCACCTTTCCTGTTTTATTTGCCTTTTTCCGTTCGCCTTTTTGTTTGCTTGTGTTGCCATGTGCCCTCTATCAGATTGCATCTTCGCTTGCTAAATTATGGATCCTCATCCACTTGCTAATCTTTTTAAGAGATCCAATTATGATGACCCAATTGCTAGTGAGCTGCATGCACTAGATTATCTTTATGAGGTTTTGCTTGAAATTCGTGAGTCCGAAAATTGTGATGAAGTGTTGAAAGAAGAAGATTATAAAGTGATTCACGATAGCTCCTTGAATCAAAAGCATGATTGCAATGATTTTACTATAAATTCTATTGATGTCAATTGTGCTAATAATATGCAAAACCCTAAGCTTGGGGATGCTAGTTTTGCTATGTCTACTACTTGTTGCAATGATCATGATTGGGGTGATTCTTCTTATGATCTTGAAAATTTATTTATGCCCATGATGAATATGAGATTGATAATAATGTTTGCAATAATATTGAAAGTGGGTTTCGAAGAGTGTCAACTTTAGATCCCACATATTTGGAGAATGTTCAGTCTGTCATGTCTTTAGTTAATGTTAATCCCACTATTTTGGAAGAGAGTCAACTTCGCATGCATGTGGATCGTGTTGAGAATATGTTATGTGATAGCTATACTGTTGAATTTGCTTATGATCCTACATGCAATTATTATGAGAGAGGAAAATATGGTTGTAGAAATCTTCATGTTACTAAATTACCTCTCTTCATGTTGAGATTGATCTTGTTTCTTTCTTCTTCCTTGCATATGTTAGATCTTTCTTGTTTTTCTAATTTGTTTTCCTATAAAATGCCTATGCATAGGAAGTATGTTAGAATTAGATGTGTTTGCCACGTGTTTTATGATGCTCTCTTTGTGCTTCAATTCATGCCTTTCATGTGAGCATCATTGAATTCTCAAGCCTATCTTAATGGCTATAAATAAAGATCTTGTTGGGAGGCAACCCAATTTTATTTTCTTTGTTTCTGCTTCTATTTAGGAATAAACAATTCATCTAGCTTTTGGTTAGATGTGGTTTTGTGTTTTAATTAGTGTTTGTGCCAAGTAGAACCTTTGGGAAGACTTGGGTGAAGTTTATGCGATCATGCGGTAAAAAACAGAAACTTTTGCGCTCACGAGATTAGCTACCAGTATTTACTGGAGAGTGCTTTTAAGTTGATTCTTTTTGCAGATGATTAATAGGAAATTTTCTCATGTCCACCAATTTATTTCAATTTTTTTAGAATTACAGAAGGGTTTTTTACATCTGTGTCCCTAACTCAAACCCACTACTCACATTTGCCCCTAATTTCAAAGCCTGCTCAAATTTGTCCCTCTGCCGTTATGTGCCCTTACAGAAATGCCCTTCCGTTTCGTTTCCGTCCGGTCAAAGGGCTTTGACCGTTTTCTGGATGTTAGTAGAACATTTTGCCCCTGCCTCCATGTGCCACTTACATGTGGGACCCAATCACAAAAAAATAAAAATAAAAAACTCTCTTTCTCACCCTCTTTCTCACACACTTACATGTGGGCCCAAAACAAAATAGAAAATAAAAAATCCCTCCCACCTCTCTCCCCTACCTCACAACCTCTCTGTCTCACCGCCGGCGAGCACCGACAGCCCTGGACTGTGCGCCGCCGGCACCAGCTCCCCACGCGCCGCAGCCCACCCTCCATTCCATCCTCTCCCTCCCTTCCTCCCTCTCCCTAGACTATGCCCTAGACTGGCGGCGTGCTCCAGTGACCAAAGCCACGGCGACGGAGGACGAAGTCGCAACTCTGGCGACCAACTTGGTGGCGGAGAGTATAGTTCAGACGAGTGCGCTCAGGCGCGTCCAGTGGTACCAACAGAGCTTACAAGGGTGGTCAGAATCGACCGCAACGACGAGCTAGGCAGCCGATGGCGATGCTCGATGGAATTAGGAAGGCGTCCATGGATCCGGTGGTTTAGGGGGCCGGGCGGCGTCTTAGGGGCACCACGAACACGACTGAGTCATTGATTTGTGGTTTAGTAGCACAGGGGCGGCGAATCGACGATGGCGCTCCGGCGGACGCAGGCGAGGAAGACGGTCGATTTGGTCATGTTTGCGAGGTCCTGCTCGAGCTGCTTCTAGGAGTAGACAAAGTCGAGGCGTGCACATCTCCTGGATAGCTTTTCAGCCGTCTGTGAGGACGATGGCCGTGACAACGGTGAAGGTCACGACGACGGCCATCTTGGGATGCGGCTGAGGGGAGGAGAGCGAGCAGGGGAAGGGAGGGAAAGTTAGCTAGGGTTGTCCAGGGGCCTGCATGCGTCGCTAAGTAGCCCTACTCGAGCTAGTACGACGGCATCTGTCGAATAGCAAGCGAAGGTGGCGCGCGCCGGCGCGTGCAGCCGATGAGCTGAGGAAGACGACGACTAGGGGAGATGGGTGGGCCTGGCTCTATGCACATGGGCCGAAGTGCACATTGCAGTTGGGCCAAAAGGTAAGCGCTCTCTTTCTTCTCTTTAATTTCTATTTTTTTTCAGGGTTAAAAATGTCTAACAAACACCTTATAGACGGTCAAACCTCTTTGACCGGACGGAAACGGAACGGAAGGGCATTTCTGTAAGGTCACTTAACGACAGAGGGGGAAATTTGAGCAGGCTTTGGAATTAGGGGCATATCTGAGTAGGTGGATCGAGTTAGGGACAGAAATGCAAATGGCCCATTACAGAAGTATTTGAAAGTTACAGATTGCTACAGACTGTTCTGTTTTTGACAGATTTTGTTTTTCATGTGTTGTTTGCTTGTTTTGATGAATCTATGAGTAGTATCGGGGGGTATGAATCATAGAGAAGTTGGGATACAGTAGGTTTAACACCAATATACACAAAGCATGATTTCATACAGTACCTTTGAGTGGTGGTTTGTTTTCTTATACTAACGGAACTGACGAGATTTTTGGCTAAGTTTTGTGTTGTGAAGTTTTCAAGTTTTGAGTAAGGATTTGATGGACTATGGAACAAAGAGTGGCAAGATCCTAAGCTTGGGGATGCCCAAGGCACCCCAAGGTAAAATTCAAGGACAACCAAAAGCCTAAGCTTGGGGTTGCCCCGGGAAGGCATCTCCTCTTTCGTCTTCATCTATCGGTAACTTTACTCGAGAATATATTTTTATTCACCACATGATATGTGTTTTGCTTGGAGCGTCATGTATGATTTGAGTCTTTGCTTTTTAGTTTTCCACAATCATCCTTGCTGGACACACCTTTTGAGAGAGATTCACATGAATTGGAATTTATTAGAATACTCTATGTGCTTCACTTATATCTTTTGAGCTAGATAGTTTTGCTCTAGTGCTTCACTTATATATTTTAGAGCACACTGGTGGTTTTATTTTGAAGAAATTATTGATCTCTCGTGATTCACTTATATTTTTTTGAGAGTCTCTTAGAACAGCATGGTAATGTTCTTTGGTTATAATTCTAGTCCTAATATGATAGGCATCCAACATGAGTATAGTAAAAACTTTCACATAAAGTGCATTGAATGATAGGCGAAGTTTGATACATGATGATTGTTTTGAGATATGAGGATGGTGATATTAGAGTTATGCTAGCGGGGTAATTATGAATTCATGAAATACTTGTGTTAAAGTTTGCGATTCCCGTAGCATGCACGGATGATGAACCGCTATGTGACGAAGTTAGAGAATGGGGTATTTATTGATTGTCATCATTTGTGTGGAGGTCGGGATCGCGCGATGGTTAACTCCTACCAACCCTTCCCCTAGGAGCTTGGGTTAAATATTCTGTTTTGATGACTCTTTGATTTTTGCAATAAGTATATGAGTTCTTTATGACTAATGTTGAGTCCATGGATTATACGCACTCTCACCCTTCCACCATTGCTAGCCTCTCTTGTACCGCGCAACATTCGCCGGTACCAGACACCCACCATATACCTTCCTCAAAGAAACCAACATACCTACCTATCATGGCATTTCCATAGCCATTCCGAGATATATTGCCATGCAACTTTCCACCGTTCCGTTATTATGACATGCTTCATATTGTCATATTGCCATGCATGATCATGTAGTTGATATCGTATCTGTGGCAAAGCCACCATTCACAATTCATTCATACATGTCACTCTTGATTCATTGCACATCCCGGTACACCGCCAGAGGCATTCACTTAGAGTCATATTTTGTTCTAGCTTCGAGTTGTAATCTTTGAGTTGTAAGTAAATAAAAGTGTGACGATCTTCATTATTAGAGCATTGTCCCGTGTGAGGAAACAAAAAAAAGAGATAAAGGCCAAAAAAAAGAGAAGGCCCAAAAAAAGAGAGGGGGGCTAAAAAAAACCCCTCCAAAAAAAAGAGAAGGGACAATGCTACTATCCTTTTCCACACTTGTGCTTCAAAGTAGCACCATAATATTCATGATAGAGAGTCTCTTGTTTTATCACTTCCATATACTAGTGGGAATTTTCATTATAGAACTTGGCTTGTATATTCCAATGATGGGCTTCCTCAAAACGCCCTAGGTCTTCATGAGCAAGCAAGTTGGATGCACACCCACTTAGCTTCTTTTGTTGATCTTTCATACATTTATAGCTCTAGTGCATCCATTGCATGGCAATCCCTACTCACTCACATTGATATCTATTGATGGGCATCTCCATAGCCCATAGATACGCCTAGTTGATGTGAGACTATCTTCCTCTTTTGTCTTCTCCACAACCACCACTCTATTCCACCTATAGTGCTATATCCATGGCTCACGCTCATGTATTGCGTGAATATTGAAAGAGTTTGAAAAATTAAAGTATGAAACAATTGCTTGGCTGAAACCGAGGTGGTGCATGATTTGAGTATTTTGTGTGACAAAGATGGAGCATAGCCAAAGTATATGATTTTGTAGGGATAAACTTTCTTTGGCCATGTTATTTTGAGAAGACATGATTGCTTTGTTAGTATGCTTGAAGTATTATTATTCTTATGTCAATATAGACTTTTGTCTTAAATCTTTCGGATCTGAACATTCATGCCACAACAAAGAAAATTACATTGAAAATTATGTTGGTTAGCATTCCACATCAAAAATTCTGTTTTTATCATTTACCTACTCGAGGACGAGCAGGAATTAAGCTTGGGGATGCTTGATACGTCTCCAACATATCTATAATTTTTTATTGTTCCATGCTATTATATATTCTGTTTTGGATGTTTAATAGGCTTTATTATACACTTTTATATTATTTTTGGGACTAACCTACTAATCTAAGGCCCAGTGCAAATTGTTGTTTTTTCCTATTTGAGTGTTTCGCAGAAAAAGGATATCAAACGGAGTCCAAACCGAATGAAACCTTCGGGAGAGTTATTTTTGGAACAATATGAACATGAGAGACTTGGAGTACACGCCAGGAAGCGAATGAGGTGGCCACGAGAGCAGGGGCGCGCCCCCCACCCTCGTGGGCCACCTGTTGACCCCCCGATGTGCCTCTTCAGCCTATATATACTCTCATACTTTGAAAACATCGAGGCAACAGACGAAACCCTAATTCCATCGCTGCAACCTTCTGTTCCCGTGAGATTCCATCTTGGGGCATGTTCCGGAGCTCCGCCGGAGGGGGCATAGACCACGGAGGGCTTCTACATCAACACCATAGCCTCTCCGATGAGTTGTGAGTAGTTTACCACAGACCTTCGGGTCCATAGTTATTAGCTAGATGGCTTCTTCTCTATCTTTGGATCTCAATACAAAGTTCTCCTCGATCTTCGAGGAGATCTATTCGATATAATCTTTTTGCGGTGTGTTTGTCGAGATCCATTGAATTGTGGGTTTATGATCAAGATTATCTTTGAACAATATTCGATTCTTTTCTGAAATCTTTTATGTATGATTATAATATCCTTGCAAGTCTCTTCGAATTATTGGTTTGGTTTGGCCTACTAGATCTATAGTTCTTGCAATGGGAGAAGTGCTTGGCTTTGGGTTCAATCTTGCGGTGTCCTTTTCCAGTGACAGTAGGGGCAGCAAGGCACGTATAGTATTGTTGCCATCGAGGATAAAAATATGGGGTTTATATCATATTGCTTGAGTTTATCCCTCTACATCATGTCATCTTGCTTAAGGCGTTACTATGTTCTCATGAACTTAATACTCTAGATGCATGCAGGATAGCAGTCGATGTGTGGAGTAATAGTAGTAGATGCAGAATCGTTTCGGTCTACTTGTTACGGACGTGATGCCTATATATAATGATCATGCCTAGATATTCTCATAACTATGCACGTTTCTATCAATTGCTTGACAGTAATTTGTTCACCCACCGTAGAATTCGGCTATCATGAGAGAAGCCACTAGTGAAACCTATGGCCCCCGGGTCTATCTTTATCATATTAATCTTCCATCAACTATTTGCTTACTTTGCTTTATTTACTTTCAGTCTCTATACCAAAAATACCAAAAAATATTATCTTATCATATCTATCAGATCTCACTCTCGTAAGTGACCGAGAAGGGATTGACAACCCCTTTTATCACGTTGGCTGCGAGATTCTTATTTGTTTGTGTAGGTGCGAGGGACTCGCGCGTGGTCTCCTACTGGATTGATACCTTGGTTCTCAAAAACTGAGGGAAATACTTACGCTACTGTGTTGCATCACCCTTTCCTCTTTGAGGGAATACAACGCAAGCTCGAGAAGTAGCAGATATGTTGGAGACGTATCTGTGAGTAGTTCCATTAGGACCATAGGGTCCATCATGGTAGTAGCTAGATGGTTCTCCCTCTCTCTTTTGGACCTTCAATACCATGTTCCTGCGAGCTGCATCACATGACGGGATCAATTCAATGTAATCGATTGTGTGTTTGTTGGGATATGATGAATTATCACTTTATGATCATATTTTTCATTGAAATTAATCGAATCTTTTGAGGTTTTCTTACTGTATAATTAAATAGCTTTGCATGTTCTCCAATCTATCTGTCTTCTCTGTCCAAGTTTGATGGGTTTTTCTTTAGAGGGAGTGGTGCTTCATAATGGGTTCAATTTTGCGATGCTCTAATCCAGTGACAATAAAGACAAAGGCATATATTATGTTGTTGCCAGTAAGGATAAAACGATGAAGTCTCGTCATATTTATTGATGTTTTATTGTCTACATTATGTCATCTTAATTATTGCGATACTATGTCTCTTATAAATTTAATACCTTGAGATGCATGTTGGATAGCAGTTTTGGGGTGGAGTACTAGTAGTAGGTACAGTTGTATTAATAGTTTACTTATCATGGACGTAATGTCTATATAAGATTATACCATGAATGATCATAGTTATAAATATAAATTATTGTAATTCAATCGCTACCAACTGCAATTTGTTTAGCAAGCCATTTGCTTGTTTTTGAGAGATATGCAACTAATGAACCTACGACTACCTGGGTCTATTTTCCATTACTGAAATCTCTATCACAATTGCTACTTCTACTTTGTTTTTCTATTTTTCTATCAACTATTTCTATCACTTGTAGTTTAATCTTGTAACTAGCAAGGTAAGGGGCTTGACAACCCTCTTGCCGTCTTGGGGACGAGTGTCTTGTGTGCATATGTTGTTCACTTTTTTAGCTTGGGGTCTCTTGTATGATTGATAACCTTAGTTCTTTAACTAAGGGAAATGCTTACTGCTAGGCTACGTGGGAATTCCAACAACTCCTGTTGGAGCGAGCACATGGTCAGAAAAAAAAAATTCATTGCAAAAATAAAAGTTGCCATGGTACAAAATTAAATTTGCCATGATGCAGTATGTGAAGAGGTTGATCTCTCAAAATAAAGGCAAACATGGAAAAGTTTATGTCATGGTAAATTTTAAGCAAAGTATGGAAAACATTATTTCTCTAGACACATGAAAATATTTGAGAGAGACAATGCCATGGAAAATGCATCCTAAGGTGCAATGATGCCGTGTTTGTAGTTGCCATGGAAAAACCAAAATTGAAACGTTGCCATGACAAAAACAATTAAGTAACCACGGCAACATTCTCCGATATAGGTGTGGCAAAGACACTACGTAAGTAGCCATCATGTTGACATATGAAAAAAAGTATGGCGAAATTGTTTCTCTAGACACATAATTTTTTTGAAAATGGAGTACTAAAACTTGTAATTGCCATGGCAACATTCTTCGGATAGATATGGCAGAAGACACAAAGAAAGTTGCGTGACATGGAATGGCACCTAAAATATTTTCATTTTGCACATGGCAAATTTAAGAGATTTGTTCTTTTGAAAATGACGGCAACTTTAGGGGTTTTGTTCACTGGAGAAAACATAAAAACCACCAACTGAGGAAATAGCATATGAATAGTTATTGAAAAAACATACTAACCGGTCTGGTAGCTAAAACGCAAGTAAATTTGCCGTGTTTAATGAGGGATGGAACTAACCCAAAACTGAATGTGTGATGTCAAAAGACAAAATGAAGTTGCCGTGGTATGTAGATGGAGTACTAAAACATACTAGATCATTGATGATGCGCATTCCCGCACCCATGATATCGTATTGCGTCACTTATTTTGGGACGGAGGGAGTACCTGATTGAGTCATTTAGATGTGTAATAGATACTTTTGAAATTTGCGTATCCGAGTTGATCAGGGTGTGGCTGATTTGGTCAAGTTGGAGTATGTTCAGGTTTCGTCGGGGTCAAGTCAAATCAATCGTCCGATACTTATACCCCTTTAATACTGAACAAACTCAGCCAGGCGCTCAAAAATCACAAGTTCGACGCACTTGGTGACATCGACCGCTCATCCTACATACATGGCGCCGCCGGCCCCGGCCATCGTCGGGTTCTCCGACCTGCCGACGGAGGCGCTGGACGAGATCGCCCGGCGCGTCGGGCCCCTCGACAACGTCCTCTGTTCTGCCGTCTGCAGGCCCTGGCGCCGCGCGCTCAGGACCACCCGCCTCCGCCTGCTCGGACGACGGCCCGACCGCCCGCACCAGATATATATCGAAAATTTACTCTGGCGAGCCCCAGTCGTGAAGGTCAGCCCCAACTACATCGAGACGTACCGGTACGGCACCCAGCGCGGACCATACCCCGTCGAGACCGTCGTGGACCGCGACGTGGCGCGCTCACGGATCATCGGGAGCTCCTACGGCTGGGCCGTCACCGTGGACGACGACACCTGGGACATGTTCCTGCTCGACCCCTTCACCGGCCGGAGCTTCCCGCTGCCTCCTTTCAGCGACTCCCTTCCGGGTAAGCAGCGGCTGGAGCCCAAGGGCGGGACCTTCTGGAAGCCGGACCGGAACTCCCGCCTGTGGAGGCACATGTTCCGTAAGGCGGCGCTGGCTCCCGGCCGCCGGCTGGGCACCTACGCCGTGATGCTGCTCCATAGCAACGGCCGCGGCCTGTCCTACCTTGCTCCCGGCGCCACGTCCTGGGCGGGGCTGCGCCCTCCCCGGGGCATGCCGCACAAGTACCTCGACGTCATTCTCCACAAGGGGGCCTTCTACACGGTCAGCTGCTACGGCGAGGTGAACGCCTGGGTGCCCGACGGCGACGGTGGCCTGCGGGCGAGGCCAGTCACAAAGCCGCTGCGGGAGCAGGTGTGGGCCGTCCTCGCCGAGTCCATGTCCGGCGATGGCATTCTTATGGTGAGCAGCACGGACACGCGGGAGAGCAGCGACGAGGACAACTGCTACAGCTTTTCCTCCACAGATGACTACTGGGGACGACCCAAGAGTGTGCGCCGCTGGGTGGAGAGCGACCGTCAGTGGCTTCCGGTGGAAAGTCGCGAGGAAATGAATCTCATAGTCGGGGACGGGTGCTGCTTGTACGTCCCAGCCAGGTACGGCGGCAGATATGACGGCTGGCGCTCATCTGGTTCTCATTGGTTTTTACCTTACGTTCCAAGACTGGATCCAGCTTTTTGGCACTAGCGGATGTCGTATAATCATTTGATTATTTTCTCCATGTATAAATGTAGATTGTTACTTGTCGTAGGGATCGATGTGTCTTCTTGATCCAATTAATTTGGCTGCAATTTATTTGTCGTTTCGCTAAATTTAATTAATTATTCTAGGATTTTCTTATTCTACGTATCTTTTTTCATACCTACAATCATGATCGACGAGTGTATGGCTAATACTTGTATTTCGTGAGCAATTGTGGTACACTCTTGAACCCTACAATCATGATCAACGAGTGTATGGCTAATACCTGTATTTCGTGAGCAATTGTGGTACACTCTTGAACCCTACAATCATGATCAACGAGTGTATGGCTAATACCTGTATTTCGTGAGCAATTGTGGTACACTCTTGAACCCTACAATCATGATCAACGAGTGTATGGCTAATACCTGTATTTCGTGAGCAATTGTGGTACACTCTTGAACCTTTGAAACTTGAATTGCCTTAGCTTCCAGCCGGCCGATGATCTTTTATATCCTTCAATGGACTTTTTGGCTTAAATTCGTAGGGTAGAAATTAACCGGTGATCCTCCATTATGATGATGATATTGTATGGTGTATTAGCCAATCGACCATTAATTGCCAAATTGCTATATTTATAGTATCATTCAGTTGAAGTCTCGTCTCAATTTTAAATTCTTGATTGGGTTGCGTGGGGGGAGGGGGGCGGGATTTTTTTGTAAACACGGTACAGACAAAGTACTGGGATCTTAAACCAGCACATTGTCTTGAGGTTGACAAAGTCACCAGAGACGCTCCGTAGTCGACGGGAACGTTTTCTCCCACCAAACAAACATGGCCGAAACGACTAAAATAAATACAAAAAATGCGTGCATGAGTGCCAAGTCTAGTCTAGAACTTAAACCCTTGTGGTCTGGTTTCACCACAAGGAACATATCCATCTGAGCTATGCTCAGTTCGCCTCTGCTGGCATGCTTGGTTGTTAAGTTGGGATGATGCAAGTACTTAGAGCATCTACAACCGGGCGACTCA
>LR738713.1:630837683-630949534 GCA_902687465.1 Secale cereale | reverse complement strand
CCCCCCCCCCAAACATCTGGACGGACAGTCTGGTCATTGCTCGCAGTGGCGGCGGCAGGTGTATGCCTGTGTATGCACGGGAATACCCAAGATTTAGAAGGAAAAAAAAATTATATAGTACATGTCAGCCCAAAGCAAAGTAGCAAACGCAGCCCACGAAAGCTCTGGTTCGCTCCAGTTCGCACCGACGCCTTCAGGCTCCGGCCCTCCGCTCGACCGGTCGCTGCCCTCGACCCCTCCTGGCCTCCTCGCATCGTTCCCGCACGCAGCGCCGCCGCCCCCCGCGCCGGCGGCGGCGCCCGGCCCCACGCCCTCCCCTCCTCTTCGGCTCGGGGGAAGCAGCAGCCGAGCAGGGACGGGCGCCCCGCCACCTGCGCCGGCGGCGCCTGGCCTCCCGTTCGCCCCTCCTGTTCGGCTCGGAGGGAGCAGCAGCCGAGCAGGGACGGACGACCTCTGCCCTTGCGGCCTCGCCCCCAATTTGGGAATTTCTTGATTTGCTGAAATTACTAGATGCAGGCAGTCGATCTATTTAACAAATGCAAATATCTAAATTTATGTTCCCCTTGTTTGGCCGAACGTAGATGAAGATGAAGAGGAGTGGAATTGTTGGCAGTAGCATATTTGCAATGTGGGAAAAGGCTTCAAAGGCAAGGAAAATAGATGAAGTATCCACACCGAATCAGAAGGATGAAGATGTCATCAATCTGTTCCAAAAAGGCGACCGCAAAGTTATATTGTAAGAAGGATATCATCACTTTATCAATCAAAAGGTACTTATGTATTCATGTTGTTATGGTTTGAGACATTGAAATATTGCTATTGCCGTTATGCTAGTGTTGTTTTGTTCATATATTGGTACTGTTGTGTTGTTTGGTTCATATACTACATTTCGAACAAAAAAAAATTTGAATGAATACCCATCCTTCATTTCCTGGAGCCGCCACTGATTGCTCGGACATGAGAGAGGAGGAAGAAAGGCACCCAACCGGCCCCACCCTCCCCCACTTTGTCCTCACTAGACAATACCGCACGTTGCAGTGGGATGGTAGTGTAATAAACAATTTGAAAGACAGGGGCACACGGTAAGGGGAAAAGACTAAGAAAATAAAAATAAAAATTGTTTGCGCCAGAAGATGGCTTGGATTTAATGTGTAACTCTGAAATCAACTAAATATCAAAATCAAATTGACATAATAATAGATATTAGATGGACATGATTGTCAGTTCGACATATTCTTCAGTAAGAAGTTCGCATTTCTTTATTTTGCTGAAACTTTGCCACAATGTTTCATACTTACGTAGCCATAATAATATCAAAGGGGAAATGCCTAGATAGTAGAAAATTACTAGGCCCCCTTATACGACAATTTGCTTAAGACCACAACCTCTCTCACTGCATTAATAAGATGCTACTACTATCAGTAGTATACACTCAAAGTGGCCCTTTTATAACAAGACAGGGTTACTATACTAGTATACTTGCTGTGTGTCCATAGATTCTTAATAACTTGAGATTCAACACAGCTGTTAATGATATCTCTTGTTGCTGCGTTCATGTCAAACATTTCCTGAACCTACTCTCTTTTAACAATTAAAATGTCTATAACTGCTGGGTAGATTATGCAATTGTAATCGAACTGATAATAACTACTTGATGGTTCAGAAATAGTGTCAGTCTATTGATCTACTGAATATGCAGATTTATATTGAAGATCCAGCACACAAGTAAAACGTTAGAGTGAGAGATATAGAGGTAACCTGTCGGAGAGGAGCAGGGTACAACGTCGGGTAAATCCGATAGTCTTCCGACTAGCAGGCGCGACAAGGTCAACATGGACGGCGCGGCGCCGTCATCCCGGCCAGCATGGCCATGGTTACCACGCCCGTCACGCCATGGTTCCGCTGGAGCGCTGGACTAGAGAAGGGGAAGAAGAAGGGGCACGGCAGGGGCAGTGCGGCGTGGGACACGTCGGGCCGGAGGGGACGCGTGGTGGCGGTGGGGCGGGGGACACAGCAGGCCGTGGATGCGGTAGCGAACAAGGCGGGTGGCCAGGAGGCAGGCGGCGCTAGTATACGACGGGACGGCAGGGGAGACGGCAAGGAGGCGAGGAGACGGGCGGCGATGGAGAACGGCAGGGCGCCAAGGAGGCGGGCGGCGGTGGGGCATGGCGAGGCAGGGGTGAGAGCGTTTGGATCTTGGATTGAGTTGAATGCTTCGGGAGAGAAGGGGATAAGATTTTGGCTTCTGGCGGGGCTTCGAGCGAGGGAAGGAGAAACCTAATCGGCCGAAATATTGCCACATGCGCGCCCTCTCGTGTGCTATCGCTCACTGAAAAGTGGGTCCAACTATACGAAAAGGAAGAAAAAGGCGTGAGGCATCAAAATAAGTGGCGCGAAGTCGACCCAAATATCGACGGAGTCCATCTACGTGCCACAGCGGGGCCAGGCTTGATGCCATTTAAGTAGGGCTGGCCCTTGGGAAATATATTTCCATTTTTATTGCCCAAAAATCCATCTTCCCCTAGAGGAGGCCAATGAGCTCTAGGTAAAGGACTTGGCCCTAGGTAAAATGGGAGTTTCTACTTTCTAGTAATGCACGTTGTATTCTCTTTCTCCCTTCTTAAATGAAAAAGCAGAGCACCCGGATAATAAAAAAGAATCATGTCCTTATTCACCTAGTCCTGCAATATCCTTTAACCGAAACAACTTTACACTTCACAGTTTAAGGGCATTTCAGGTTTTTCGCTGGGTAAACCACAAATAAGCTAGCTGAGAAAACAAGAAGTGAAAATAATTTGTTGGCTTGTCAACTAGGAGTAGGACAGATTTTCACACGAGTTTATTTTCACAGCATAACTCGAAAGAAGCACTCAAGAGAACGTGCACGGTGAGCATGCACACGCACACATGAACACACACCGTGCTAACAGCAACACTCCGGAACAACCCAAATTTTGCCGAAACCATAAAACGTGGAACGAATCTCCTAGCCATCCAGTCACTGGTCCTTGTAGAACCTGAGTTGCTGAACGAAGTCATCAATGTACCTCTCATGGCAGGCAGTGTCCTGGACAACCTGCTGCCACTTCTTGGCATTGGCGGCGAAGACACGTCCTGCTTGCTCGTCCACCACCACGGCCCGGACCGTGGACGCGACGCCTTGCCGGTCAAAAGACCGTCCATCCTCCCCGTTCCTCGGCACCAGCAGACCCACCTTCTTCCTCTCCATGAACTGAGCCCCCGTCTGCTGGTCTCCGAAGAAGGGCAGCATGACGAGGGGATGCCCGTACTGGATCCCCTCGATGGCGGAGCCCGGCCCGCTGTGCGTGAGGAACGCGCCCACGGAGCCGTGCGCTAGCACCCTCGTCTGCGGAACCATCCCCATCGCCACCAGGCCGCGGCCCTTGGTGCGCTCCTCGAAGCCCGGGGGAAGAACGTCCAGCTGGTCGCCGACCTTCCTCAGAGCCCACAGGAACGGCGTCCCGGCGAGCTCCAGGCCGATGGCCAGCTCGTGCACCAGCTCGGTGGTCAGCGGTGCTTCGGTTCCCAGCGCGACGTAGACCACGGATTTCGCCGGATGCCGGTGCAGCCATGACACGAGCTCATCACCTTCGTTGTTCGAATTCGCCCTCAGAGGCGGCGGCGGCAGCAGGCCCATAGGGGCGAACGGCTTGCCCAGGACGCCGGGCAGCAGAGGCACGGCCTCGGGGTCGAACTCCACGCAGCACCGCTGGGCGACGATCTTGCAGCACTGGTAGGTTAACACGAAGCGCTGGGGCACGGTCGCCCCTAGCTCTGGGTCCACGGCCGTGGACACGCGCGGCACGCCCCAGAGGGCGGTCGACGCGGCGGCGAAGGGGAGGAACATCACGGACGGCACGCCTCGGTCGGCGGCGGCGGCGGCTGCCAGGTAGTGGAGGTTGTCGAGGACGAGCCAGTCTGGCTTCTTGCCCTCGTCGAGGAAGGCGGAGAATGGCCCGACGAGGCCGTCGGCGGCCTTGAGTAGAAGCTCGGCCAAGTTGCCCGGGCTGGGCGGGAGGTCGGAGGTGGCCTCGGCTCCCTCCGGGAGGCCGTCCACGCGGGGCAGCGGCAGGGCAACGAAGTGGACGCCGACGACCGGCCGGAGCCGGCTGAGGTTGCGCGGCGTGGAGACGAAGGAGACGCGGTGGCCGCGCGCCACCAGGCGCTCCGCAAGCTCGAGCAAGGGGATCATGTGCCCGAAGGCGAGCCACGGGAAGATGACGATGTGCATGGGCGGTGAGGACGAGGAGTGGGCATCGGCGTCCATCCTAGTATGAAGTATCGCTCGCTAGCTCGTGGTGTGTGTTGCCTCGATCGGGTGTCTTCATATAGTGAGTGAGCCGAGAGGTGCTGATCTTGGCCTGGGTGGCGTACGTGGAGCGGGCGTGCACCACGCATGGCGCCTACCAAAACGCCACATGAATCAACCGGTCGCAAAGTCTTTTTGATCGGTCGTGCTACCTACCGCCAACCATCGATCTCATCATCCATTTGCTGCTGTAAACAATTACTATTACTTCTCCTTTCCCTTTATACATATTCAATACCATGCATGTATAACTATTGTCCCCATCACTGTTTTTCATACGGCAGAGATGAGAGCGATGGCAGCATGTGACAGCCCCACTCTCTCCTCCCTCACCCATAAATCCATCCTCTTATTATACCTTAATTACCTAAATTAATTTGTCTATATTATTTAAACTATAAGTTTGTTTTTGAAATAATTTATATATTTAAACTCATGGGGTCAAGACCTTTGGAACTAGACCAATCATAGGTACATTTCAAACACTTTTAGTTTTCAACGTTTCACAATCCACATGTGAAACAATCCTACTCCAACCTATTTCACTAGAGTATTTCACTATAAATAGGTGGAAAACCCCTATTTCAATGGAAATATACAAAACCAACCTATTTCACTAGAAACCTATGTAACCCAATATTTGCTCTCTCTCGCTCGCTCCCCCTCCCCCCCCCCCCCCCACCCCACCCCTCACGAGTACGGGATCTCTGGGTGGGGCGGTGTCGGGCGGACGGCGGCGGGCCTCTTGCGGGCGGGTGGTGGAGCACCGGGGCAGCGGCCTCGGTCCGGACTCCTTGTGTGGCCGGGGCGTGGACGGCGCGCGGCAGCGGCTCGGATCTGGATGTGCGCGTGGATTTGGGTCCTATATATCTTTTAAAGTGCAGATTTTGGTCTCAAAACTATTTCAAGTCGTTCCCTAAGGTTGCCCGAGCAGCGTTGATGGTTCGACGTGTCGCCTGGACCGCTGTCCAACATGCCGCCTAGACCGGTGCCACATCGACCAGAGGGGCCTACCAGGCTAAGCGGTGATGAAGCGCACGATTTGATATTGTGTCGATTCAGTCTGGATATACGTATGGCTTCTCTTCCTGTACTGAAATCTATTTCAAAAAAGTTACTGCTGTACATAATCCCTGCTGTACGTGTGGCGATTTGGTGGTCATCTTCCTGTACGTATGGTGATTTGGGCATTATTGCTCGTGCTGTACATAATCCCTCCTGTGACTACAGCCTTATTATGTACGGTGGTCTCTCTTTTTGCATTATAAGCTCGTCCTGTACAGTGTACACCTATAGTAGCACTATCTCGCTGTAGCTGTGAGGTCTTTAATAAGTAACTTTCCTACCGCTTTTCCATTCTAATATCTTTTGGTATATATTTTTCCATTCCAATTCTAGATAGTGCACTATCTCGCTGCTATGTCGGCGATATATGTGGTTTGAATTTACATTCTGAACTGACTTGTCTCTTATAAATGAAGGTGGATACTTGATGCTAGAGAGCTGCCTGTCATGAGCATGTTCTACATTCTGAACCGACTTGTTTCTTATCAATGAAGGTGGATACTTGATGCTAGAGAGCTGCCTGTCATGAGCATGTTCAAAAAAAAAAACAATCGTCGACAATATTTTATACTCCCTCCGTAAACTAATATAAGAGTGTTTAGATCACTACTTTAGTGATCTAAACACTCTTATATTAGTTTACAGAGGGAGTAGCAAGAACAAGGAAAGTGAAGAGCGGTGTGGAACAATTTGTCCTAAGATCAGAAAGATACTTGATAAGAATGAAGAAATGGCTAATAATTGTCAGGCATTGCCGTCTGGCAAAGGCATTTTTACTGTCTTAGGACACCAAGGCATATTGCAAAAAAAGACAAAATTAACAGTGAAAGGAAGGATTATTTCAACTACAACAGGTAACAATTACAGTACTCCCTCCGTCCCAAAATACTTGTCATCAAAATGGATAAAAGGAGGTGTATCTAGAACTAAAATACATCTAGATACATCCCCTTTTATCCATTTTGATGACAAGTATTTCCGGACGGAGGGAGTACTAGATAATTTCCATTCTGTTACTTCGAGTCAGTTGGTTGCTAACTTAAATCCAAAACTACTCTGGAGTTGTAGACTTACATCTTCTGCAAGTGTGCTGGATCTAGTGTGATACAAGTGTGCGAGCAGAACATGCCGTGCTGGACATACTGATGCAATCTGTAAGTTCTTTTCAACTTTTGTACTTAAATCTCATGGAAACTCACCTATTCCGAAACTGATGTAATACATGTTTTCACATTTACAGTCACAACCACCCCACGAATCCCAGGCACCAAGACCTCTTCCTGACAATCAATTTCTTGCAAGCCAAATAGAGGATCTGCCAATGACAAAAAATACCACAGCTATAATCCATGTAGCACCAAAGAAGAAGAAAACGAAGGAGAAGATCAGGGAGGAGGAGAATGTTATTCCTAGGAAAATGAAATAGAAGTTGAAGTGGATATGCCTTCTATTGGACAGAACTTGGTTTCCTTTTGGACAGAGTTTGGTTTATTTTGGACAGATAGAGATGGTTAGGACAGTACTGCATCATGCAGAGTGAAACCGAGTACCACATTGCAGAGTTGCAAGCTTTAGTGTGTACTAGGGGCTGGGGCCCGCCAATGGCGGGCCTCCTGATAGCGTTCTTGTGGCGCACTTGCCTTGTTGAAGCCCCTCATTGTGCCCCCATACAGCCATTTTCACAGACACACATATTTGTTCTCTAGTACTCCCTTCGTCCGAAAATACTTGTCATCAAAATGGACAAAAAAGGATGTATCTAGAACTAAAATGCATCTAGATACATCCCCTTTTATTAAATTTGATGACAAGTATTTCCGGACGGAGGGAGTAGTAATATAAAAGCAAGGCATATATATCTAACCTTAGAAGAACCTCCATCAGGACAATAATATAAAAAGAAGCTATAATTGTAGCTATCCATCACATATTGTTTGCTTTGGAAGAACTGATAAAAAACTGCGAACGTATAACCTTTCAGAGGGAATCGCAGAAAAAAATCAAGAGCCTATTCATCCTACCAAGAACAGCAACATCAAGTTAATATAACATCCTTTTCTTTGAGAAGCAAACAAGAAATACCTACAATTTATTCCATTTAAATGTTATAATCCACTTCACTGGCATGTCACATTAAAATTTCTGAGAAAACTGCAGGCTAGTTTCAGCGTGCCAATGTGTAGTATGTACTATATCTGCCTGCTACTATCAGAGTATCATGCATCCATCCACCCCAAACAAGGAGTAAACACCGGAACTGAGATTGAATGTGGATCAAGTGATCACCTTGAAGATGCGTGGCTTGAGGTGCTTGGAGCAGATCCATCACACGCGTGCCCCTCTACTCCTACGGCTTAATCAAAATGAAGGCTCGAGACAAGGAGCGACAGAGGTCACCCCCCTCTCCCTCTGCTGGCAGACCCAAACCATTATCTAGAACACGGCTAGGGCGCGGGGAGGCCATGCCATCATGGATCGAGAACGACAACGCACGTCCTCACAGGTTGTAAGTGAAGGAAATATGCCCTAGAGGCAATAATAAAGATGTTATTTGTATTTCCTTATATCATGATAAATGTCTTTTATTCATGCTAGAATTGTATTAACCGGAAACTTAGTACATGTGTGAATACATAGACAAAACAGTATGTCCCTAGTATGCCTCTACTAGACTAGCTCATTGATCAAAGATGGTTATGTTTCCTGGCCATAGACATGAGTTGTCATTTGATCAACGGGGTCACATCATTAGGAGAATGATGTGATGGACAAGACCCATCCGTTAGCATAGCACTATGATCGTTTAGTTTTACTGCTATTGCTTTCTTCATGACTTATACATGTTCCTATGACTATGAGATTATGCAACTCCCGAATACAGTAGGAACACCTTGTGTGCTATCAAACGTCACAACGTAACTGGGTGATCATAAAGATGCTCTACAGGTGTCTCCGAAAGTATTCGTGGTGTTGGCATAGATCAAGATTAGGATTTGTCACTCCGAGTGTCGGAGAGGTATCTCTGGGCCCTCTCGGTAACACACATCACAATAAGCCTTGCAAGCAAAAAACTAATGAGTTAGTCACGAGATGATGTGTTACGGAACGAGTAAAGAGACTTGCCGGTAACGAGATTGAACTAGGTATAGAGATACCGACGATCGAATCTCGGGCAAGTGACATACCGTTTGACAAAAGGAACAACGTATGTTGTTATGCGGTTCTGACCGATAAAAGATCTTCGTAGAATATGTAGGAGCCAATATGAACATCCAGGTTCCGCTATTGGTTATTGACCGTAGATGAGTCTCGGTCATGTCTACATAGTTCTCGAACCCGTAGGGTCCGCACGCTTAACGTTTGATGACGATCGGTATTATGAGTTTATGAGTATTGATGTACCGAAGGTAGTTCGGAGTCCCGGATGAGATCACGGACATGACGAGGAGTCTCGGAATGTCCGATACATAAAGATTGATATATTGGACGACTATATTCGGACACCGGAAGTGTTCCGGAAAAGTTTCGGATTTATCGGGAATGCCGGAGGGGGTTACCGGAACCCCCTACGAGAGGGGATGGTCCATAGTGGGCCTAAAGGGAAAGAGAGAGGCAGCCCATAGGGCTGACCGGCGCCCCCACCTAGGGTTCCTAGTTGGACTAGGATTGGGGGGGGGCGCCACCTCTCCTATTCCTTTCCCCCTTCCTTCTTTTGGTGAATCCTACTAGGAATAGGATTGCAATCCTATTCCTAGTAGGAGTCCACTCCCTAGCCGCACCAGGAAGGGCCGGCCAGCCTCCCCCCTTTGCTCCTTTATATACGGGGGCAGGGGGGCACCCAAAGACACACAAGTTGAATTGTTTTAGCCGTGTGCGGTGCCCCCCTCCACAGAATCACACCTCGGTCATACCGTCGCGGAGCTTAGGCGAAGCCCTGCGCCGGTGAACACATCATATCCGTCACCACGCCGTCGTGCTGATGAAACTCTCCCGTGAAGCTCAACTGGATCAAGAGCTCGTGGGACGTCATCAAGCTGAACGTGTGCTGAACGCGGAGGTGCCGTACGTTCGGTGCTTGATCGGTTGGATCGCGAAGAAGTTCGACAACATCAACCGCGTCACTTGACGCTTCCGCTCCCGGTCTACGAGGGTACGTAGACACACTCTTCCCTCTCGTTGCTATGCATTTGGTAGATAGATCTTGCGTGATCGTAGGAAAATTTTAAAATACTACGTTCCCCAACAGTGGCATCAGAGCCAGGTCTATGCGTAGATGATATGCACGAGTAGAACACAATGAGTTGTGGGCGATACTAGTCATACTGCTTACCAGCATGTCATACTTTGCTTCGGCGGTATTGTGAGATGAAGCGGCCCGGACCGATATTACGCGTACGCTTACGCGAGACTGGTTTCACCGTTACAAGCACTCGTTGCTTAAAGGTGACTGGCGGGTGTCTGTCTCTCTCACTTTAGTTGAATCAAGTGTGGCTACGCCCGGTCCTTGTGAAGGTTTAAACAACACATACTTGACGAAATATCGTTGTGGTTTTGTATGCGTAGGTAAGAACGGTTCTTGCTAAGCCCGTAGCAGCCACGTAAAACTTGCAACAACAAAGTAGAGGACGTCTAACTTGTTTTTGCAGGGCATGTTGTGATGTGATATGGTCAAGACATGATGAGTTATACGGTTTTGTATGAGATGATCATGTTTTGTAAAGTTATCGGCAACTGGCAGGAGCCATATGGTTGTCGCTTTATTGTATGAAATGCAATCGCCATGTAATTGCTTTACTTTATCACTAAACGGTAGCGATAGTCGTAGAAGCAATAGTTGGCGAGACGACAACGATGCTACGATGGAGATCAAGGTGTCGCGCCGGTGACGAAGGTGACCATGACGGTGCTTTGGAGATGGAGATCAAAAGCACAAGATGATGATGGCCATATCATGTCACATATTTTGATTGCATGTGATGTTTATCTTATTATGCTTCTTATTTTGCTTAGATCGACGGTAGCATTATAAGATGATCCCCTACTAAATTTCAAGGTATAAGTGTTCTCCCTGAGTATGCACCGTTGCAAAAGTTCGTCGTGCCGAGACACCACGTGATGATCGGGTGTGATAATCTCTACGTTCAAATACAACGGGTGTAAACCAGTTTTGCACACGCGGAATACTGGTTAAACTTGACGAGCCTAGCATATACAGATATGGCCTCGGAACACTGGAGACCGAAAGGTCGAGCGTGAATCATATAGTAGATATGATCAACATAAGATGTTCACCATTGAAACTACTCCATCTCACGTGATGATCGGACATGGTTTAGTTGATTTGGATCACGTGATCATTTAGATGACCAGAGGGATGTCTATCTAAGTGGGAGTTCTTTAAAATAATATGATTAAATTGAACTTTAATTTATCATGAACTTAGTCCTGATAGTTTTGCATATCTATGTCGTTGTAGATCAATGGCCCGTGCTACCGTTCCTTTGAATTTTAATGCATTCCTAGAGAAAGCTAAGTTGAAAGATGATGGTAGCAATTACACGGACTGGGTCCGTAACCTGAGGATTATCCTCATTGCTGCACAGCAGAATTATGTCCTTGAAGCACCGCTAGGTGACAAGCCCCCTTCCGCTAATGTGGACGCTTTGAACGTCTGGCAATCGCGGTCTGATGACTACACGATAGTTCAGTGTGCCATGCTTTACGGCTTAGAACCGGGACTTCAACGACGTTTTGAACGTCATGGACCATATGAGATGTTCCAGGAGTTGAAGTTAATATTTCAAGCAAATGCCCGAATTGAGAAATATGAGATTTCCAATAAGTTCTACAGCTGCAAAATGGAGGAGAATAGTTCTATCAGTGAACACTTGCTCAGAATGTCTGGGTACTACAATCATATGACTCAACTTGGTTGCAAAGTTGACGAGGATAGTGTTATTGATAGAGTTCTTCAATCACTGCCACCAAGCTATAAAGGCTTCGTGATGAACTATAACATGCAAGGGATGCAAAAGACAATTCCCGAGCTCTTCGCTATGCTCAAAGCTGCGGAGGTAGAAATCAAAAAGGAGCATCAAGTGTTGATGGTTAACAAGACCACTAGTTTCAAGAAAAAGGGCAAGGGAAAGAAAGGGAACTTCAAAAAAAAATAGCAAGTCAGTTGCTACTTCAACGAAGAAACCCAAATCTGGAGCCAAGCCTGAAACTGAGTGCTTCTACTGCAAGGGAACTGGACACTGGAAGCGGAACTGCCCCAAGTATTTGGCGGATAAGAAGGATGGCAAGATGAACAAAGGTATATGTGATATACATGTTATTGATGTGTACCTTACTAATGCTCGTAGTAGTACCTGGGTATTTGATACCGGTTCGGTTGCTAATATTTGTAACTCGAAACAGGGACTACGGATTAAACGAAGATTAGCTAAGGACGAGGTGACGATGCGCGTGGGAAACGGTTCCAAAGTCGATGTGATCGCCGTCGGCACGCTACCTCTACATCTACCTTCGGGATTAGTTTTAGACCTAAATAATTGTTATTTGGTGCCAGCGTTAAGCATGAACATTATATCTGGATCTTGTTTATTGCGAGACGGTTATTCATTTAAATCAGAGAATAATGGTTGTTCCATTTTAATGAATAATATCTTTTATGGTCATGCACCCTTGAAGAGTGGTCTATTCTTATTGGATCTCGATTGTAGTGATACACATATTCATAATATTGAAACCAAAAGATGCAAGGTTAATAATGATAGTGCAACTTATTTGTGGCACTGTCGTTTAGGTCATATTGGTGTAAAACGCATGAAGAAACTCCATAATGATGGACTTTTGGAATCACTTGATTATGAATCACTTGGTGCTTGCGAACCATGCCTCATGGGCAAGATGACTAAAACTCCGTTCTTTGGAACCATGGAGCGAGCAACAGATTTGTTGGAAATCATACATACTGATGTATGTGGACCAATGAGTGTTGATGCTCGCGGCGGGTATCGTTATTTTCTGACCTTCACTGATGATTTGAGCAGATATGGGTATATCTACTTAATGAAACACAAGTCTGAAACATTTGAAAAGTTCAAAGAATTTCAGAGTGAAGTAGAGAATCATTGTAACAAGAAAATAAAGTTCCTACGATCTGATCGTGGAGGAGAATATTTGAGTTACGAGTTTGGTCTTCATTTGAAACAATGTGGAATAGTTTCACAACTCACGCCACCTGGAACACCACAGCGTAATGGTGTGTCCGAACGTTGTAACCGTACTTTATTGGATATGGTGCGATCTATGATGTCTCTTACCGATTTACCACTATCGTTTTGGGGTTATGCTTTAGAGACAGCTGCATTCATGTTAAATAGGGCACCATCTAAATCCGTTGATACGACACCTTATGAACTATGGTTTGGCAAGAAACCAAAGTTGTCGTTTCTTAAAGTTTGGGGCTGCGATGCTTATGTGAAAACACTTCAACCTGATAAGCTCGAATCCAAGTCGGAAAAATGTGTCTTCATAGGATACCCAAAAGAGACTGTTGGGTACACCTTCTATCACAGATCCGAAGGCAAAATATTCGTTGCTAAGAACGGATGCTTTCTAGAAAAAGAGTTTCTCTCGAAAGAAGTGAGTGGGAGGAAAGTAGAACTTGATGAGGTAATTGTACCTTCTCCCGGATTGGAAAGTAATACATCACAGGAAATTGTTCCAGTGATTCCTACACCAATTAGTGAGGAAGTTAATGATAATGATCATGAAACTTCGGATCAAGTTTCTGCTGAACGTCGTAGATCAACCAGAGTACGTTCCGCACCAGAGTGGTACGGCAACCCAGTTCTGGAAATCATGTTACTAGACCATGATGAACCTACGAACTATGAGGAAGCGATGATGAGCCCAGATTCCGCAAAATTGCTTGAAGCCATGAAATCTGAGATGGGATCCATGTATGAGAACAAAGTGTGGACTTTGGTTGACTTGCCCGATGATCGGCAAGCCATCGAAAACAAATGGATCTTCAAGAGGAAGACCGACGCAGACGGTAATATTACTGTTTACAAAGCTCGACTTGTTGCGAAAGGTTTTCGACAAGTTCAAGGAGTTGACTACGATGAGACTTTCTCACCTGTAGCGATGCTAAAGTCTGTCCGAATCATGTTAGCAATTGCCGCATTTTATGATTATGAAATCTGGCAAATGGATGTCAAAACTGCATTCCTAAATGGATATCTCAAAGAAGAGTTGTATATGATGCAACCAGAAGGTTTTGTCGATCCAAAAGGTGCTAACAAAGTATGCAAACTCCAGCGATCCATCTATGGACTGGTACAAGCATCTCGGAGTTGGAATATACGCTTTGATGAGGTAATCAAAGCATATGGTTTTATACAGACTTTTGGAGAAGCCTGTATTTACAAGAAAGTGAGTGGGAGCTCTGTAGCATTTCTAATATTATATGTAGATGACATATTGTTGATTGGAAATGATATAGAATTTCTGGATAGCATAAAAGGATACTTGAATAAAAGTTTTTCAATGAAAGACCTCGGTGAAGCTGCTTATATATTAGGTATCAAGATCTATAGAGATAGATCAAGACGCTTAATTGGACTTTCACAAAGCACATACCTTGATAAGATTTTGAAGAAGTTCAAAATGGATCAGTCAAAGAAAGGGTTCTTGCCTGTTTTACAAGGTATGAAGTTGAGTAAGACTCAATGCCCGACCACTGCAGAAGATAGAGAGAAAATGAAAGTCATTCCCTATGCCTCAGCCATAGGATCTATCATGTATGCAATGCTGTGTACCAGACCTGATGTGTGCCTTGCTATAAGTCTAGCAGGGAGGTACCAAAGTAATCCAGGAGTGGATCACTGGACAGCGGTCAAAAACATCCTAAAGTATCTGAAAAGAACAAAGGATATGTTTCTCGTATATGGAGGTGACAAAGAGCTCGTCGTAAACGGTTACGTCGATTCTAGCTTTGACACTTATCCGGATGACTCAAAGTCACAAACCGGATATGTATTTTTATTGAACGGTGGAGCTGTCAGTTGGTGCAGTTCCAAGCAGAGCGTCGTGGCGGGATCTACGTGTGAAGCGGAATACATAGCTGCTTCGGAAGCAGCAAATGAAGGAGTCTGGATGAAGGAGTTCATATCCGATCTAGGTGTAATGCCTAGTGCATCGGGTCCAATGAAAATCTTTTGTGACAACACTGGAGCCATAGCCTTGGCGAAGGAATCCAGGTTTCACAAGAGAACAAAGCACATCAAAAGATGCTTCAATTCCATCCGCGATCTAGTCAAGGAGGGAGATATAGAGATTTGCAAAATTCATACGGATCTGAATGTTGCAGACCCGTTGACTAAGCCTCTTCCACGGGCAAAACATGATCAGCACCAGGACTCCATGGGTGTGAGGATCATCACTTTGTAATCTAGATTATTGACTCTAGTTCAAGTGGGAGACTGAAGGAAATATGCCCTAGAGGCAATAATAAAGATGTTATTTGTATTACCTTATATCATGATAAATGTCTTTTATTCATGCTAGAATTGTATTAACCGGAAACTTAGTACATGTGTGAATACATAGACAAAACAGTATGTCCCTAGTATGCCTCTACTAGACTAGCTCATTGATCAAAGATGGTTATGTTTCCTGGCCATAGACATGAGTTGTCATTTGATCAACGGGATCACATCATTAGGAGAATGATGTGATGGACAAGACCCATCCGTTAGCATAGCACTATGATCGTTTAGTTTTACTGCTATTGCTTTCTTCATGACTTATACATGTTCCTATGACTATGAGATTATGCAACTCCCGAATACCGTAGGAACACCTTGTGTGCTATCAAACGTCACAACGTAACTGGGTGATCATAAAGATGCTCTACAGGTGTCACCGAAAGTATTTGTGGTGTTGGCATAGATCAAGATTAGGATTTGTCACTCCGAGTGTCGGAGAGGTATCTCTGGGCCCTCTCGGTAACACACATCACAATAAGCCTTGCAAGCAAAAAACTAATGAGTTAGTCACGAGATGATGTGTTACGGAACGAGTAAAGAGACTTGTCGGTAACGAGATTGAACTAGGTATAGAGATACCGACGATCGAATCTCGGGCAAGTAACATACCGTTTGACAAAAGGAACAACGTATGTTGTTATGCGGTTTTGACCGATAAAAGATCTTCGTAGAATATGTAGGAGCCAATATGAACATCCAGGTTCCGCTATTGGTTATTGACCAGAGATGAGTCCCGGTCATGTCTACATAGTTCTCGAACCCGTAGGGTCCGCACGCTTAACGTTTGATGACGATCGGTATTATGAGTTTATGAGTATTGATGTACCGAAGGTAGTTCGGAGTCCCGGATGAGATCACGGACATGACGAGGAGTCTCGGAATGTCCGAGACATAAAGATTGATATATTGGACGACTATATTCGGACACCGGAAGTGTTCCGGAAAAGTTTCGGATTTATCGGGAATGCCGGAGGGGGTTACCGGAACCCCCTACGAGAGGGGATGGTCCATAGTGGGCCTAAAGGGAAAGAGAGAGGCAGCCCATAGGGCTGGCCGGCGCCCCCACCTAGGGTTCCTAGTTGGACTAGGATTGGAGGGGGGGGGGGGCGCCACCTCTCCTATTCCTTTCCCCCTTCCTTCTTTTGGTGAATCCTACTAGGAATAGGATTGCAATCCTATTCCTAGTAGGAGTCCACTCCCTAGCCGCACCAGGAAGGGCCGGCCGGCCTCCCCCCTTTGCTCCTTTATATACGGGGGCAGGGGGGCACCCAGAGACACACAAGTTGAATTGTTTTAGCCGTGTGCGGTGCCCCCCTCCACAGAATCACACCTCGGTCATACCGTCGCGGAGCTTAGGCGAAGCCCTGCGCCGGTGAACACATCATATCCGTCACCACGCCGTCGTGCTGACGAAACTCTCCCGTGAAGCTCAACTGGATCAAGAGCTCGTGGGACGTCATCAAGCTGAACATGTGCTGAACGCGGAGGTGCCGTACGTTCGGTGCTTGATCGGTTGGATCGCGAAGAAGTTCGACAACATCAACCGCGTCACTTGACGCTTCCGCTCCCGGTCTACGAGGGTACGTAGACACACTCTTCCCTCTCGTTGCTATGCATCTGGTAGATAGATCTTGCGTGATCGTAGGAAAATTTTAAAATACTACGTTCCCCAACAGTAAGCGCCCCTGACCACCACGTCGGCATGGTTGAGAAGAGATGGATCTGGGCGGTGGTCTCCGGTGACGAGTGAAATAGAAGTTGCGTGTAACCATAGTAGCTGTGTCGGCAGCGGCCATCACAATGAAATATAATCAATGCGTGTCGTCCTGAGTTCCTGAAAGGTTTCACCCGGATTTTCCTGGGGCAATGAAGCAAAAACATGCACAATTTCTCAAAGAAGGATAGATGAAGTACGTGAATTAGATGCAGTATTAATAGAACAAAATATAGCACTGTTATCAAAGGATTCACTTACAATCGAAAGAAGAAGCAGCAACACGATTTTGCTTGTCTCCGTCGGATCTAGACCAGATACCCACACCATAAAAATACTCAGAAAATGATGGCATAAGAAGATTACCCAGCAATAGAAAAGCAAACTAAATGTAGACGACTGTATCCTTATTGTTAAGATTAATTTAACAGGAATTTGCCAACCATCATTTAAATGAATTGCAAGAAATTTTTCTTGATATATAATGTAGAAAGCTAACATTAAATTATCTGTTGTGCCATGAACTTATTACAGTTTCTTTGATGTACATGTATCATGGTATCCGTGAGATTCATGGCCTAGTGATCACTAACCATGCTAGTCATCTGCTGCTGGGAGGTAACCCACCCATTGCCATTCCATAACCTCTGAATGTAGTTTTTCTCCTCTTAGCATTGACATGGATATGAGGATGAGTCGTATTGTTGAATTCTCTAAATGGTCCATGCTCAACTTTCCAACACAAAACGAAGAAAATATATATTTGTAAAATTGTCAAATAAACATGTTGGCCAAGGTTGCTATCAAATAAAAACGGAGTTATAAAAATTGTTGTAGTTAACAAAAAAAAATCAGGGCTATTACAAAACGCAGGCGCCCAGATTCAGCCCGCTACAGACATCACAAATCCAACACTATAGATAATATACTACCATGGTAGCCAGGAATCATAATACTAGCATGGTAGACAGTTCATGCTTTGTTGAGTACATATATGATACTACCATGTCAGAACCTACAGACACAGGATCACTGATTTGTATATTCAACAACACTGACAACTATCACAACCCAAAATTTAAGTGGCTTGAAACTTGCAACCCAACCCATGAATAAAGCGGCATCTATCTCGAACACAGGCTTGTACTAATAATGCAGCATCTATCCAAACAGTGCCTTGCAGATGCAGTTTCAGCATAGATAAGCATAAGTAGCATGTACTAAAAAAGGCTTGTGTTCAGTTGGACACGAGCAACCTCATTATTCTTGAGTCGGATGAACAAAGCAAAATCAAATCAGCACGAAGATAGGAGATCCCACATTGCCCAATTTCTACAACCGGCATCACCACACTTGTAAACAAGATAACTGATTTACTAATTCCAATGCATCAATTTCTACATAAACAAAATTACCACATAATGAAATCCATGTCATTGGAGCTAAATTACGCAAATTTGAACAACACTAACGGGTAGAGGATAGCCATCAGTCGTAGTAGTATTGGAGGTTGTGGCCGTACCAGTGTCACGGCTCGATCTGTTCAGGTAGGAACCTATGCCACATCTCACCTAGATGCTGCTATCATGGATCTGGGCTCGGCGGGAGAGGCGGCGCTGCTGCTTCCCATCCTCCTTGCATGATCCCGGCTGCCGAGGCACGACACCACTCTCTGCTTCTTGGATTACTTCTCTGTGGGCGACAAGATCACCCTCCAAAGAGGAAATACACAAATGATGACCTTTGGTAAGAATGGAATTTATCAAATCAAGCGAGTCAAGATGTAAACCTAATTATATGATCAAAACAGAACCATTAAATAGTAGGCGAGTCAACATGATTTTAATTGACCAAACTTCAAGCGGAACACAGTTTATATAATTGTATAATTTAGTCATGAAAACTTGTAAACATACTTCCAACTTGCCTTCCTGGGAGATAATCATCTTTGTAAACATTCATCATGCTGACACTAATCAAACTGTACTTAATTATACAATTGAGCGCAGGTAAAATCTTGTCAACACCAAGAAAATGACAAACTTAAACCGAGTATATTTACAATGGAACTAAATCTTGAACGTCATGCTCAATATAATGCAGTTCAACTAATCTTTTTCCCTGGAAAATAAAATTCATCTTTCAAAATATGCCTACGTTAATACCTTTGATTTGATAATGTCCACAAAGCAGAGTCTAAACAACTACACTGGACCAGAATGCCATCTATGTTGTTGTTTTCTGTATTCTTCGTATGATTCCAGCAATTCGCAGACACTGAATGGAAATTCTGTAGCATAGTTTGAATGATGAGTATAGGTATGAAGGCCATACAGAAAAGTCATAAACCATAAGAGACCCGATTCAAGTACCTCAACATCATTAAGAATGTCATACAGAAACTTCCATCCCTTTATATGTGCTCGGACAGCAATATCCATGTCTTGAACTGTCGTTCTCTCCATCCATATTCCAGACAATTGTGATAAATCATCACATTCATGGTTCAGGTCAACAAAATTTCCAAATCACTTTATATTGGCTACCAACTCTCAGTTAATATGGCAGCAGCGGCAAATTATGGCAGAGGAGAAATAATGGCCTCCAACATGTTCAGATCGTGAAGAGAAAAGACTTTTTTTTGCGGGAAGGGAAGAGAAGAGACTGCCTGACCATGGCCTGAACAGAGAGACGGAAGGGAAGGGCCTTCCATAGCTAGCGATGGCCTGCATGCCCGCCATGGTGCTCCTCCGTCACACCTGTAGCCCGCACAAATCAACCACACGGATCAAATTGGCAAATCCAGAAGAAGAAGATGAGGTGAGGTGAAGGGACGGGAGGAGGATATAGGGCGTACATACCTTTGGCGTCTACGTCTTGCAACCCGTCGCCGGCGTCGAGGGCCACCAAATCACCAAGCACCAAGAGAAGGCGGCCGTCGTCGTTGCCCCATCCCCATCCATCCATGGGTGGGTGTGGAGATAGGGTTTCGCCCCCATCCATCCATGGGTCGGGTCGAACCTCCATGGCCGACCTCGAGGCCCAGGTGGTCGAGGGCGCGGCGGTGCCGCTGCGGATCTGGGCGCCCACTCACCTTGTCACGCGATATGGGTCCTTCCCTCCCTTGGGATAAAGATAGATGGTGAGGGGCTGGAACGGCGATGGTAAGGGAGGAGGAGGCCGCCGGCGGTGGGATTGGGTCGGCGGCGGGGTTGGGGTTGGGTTGGGGCAGAGGAGAGCGGCGGTGCGAGGACAACGACGAGAAGCCGTTCTATACACGCTAACCACCCAATTGTGGTCGACCCTTTACCTCTCTCCCCAATCGCTAACCACTGTAGAAATCTTACGTGGACATCACCAGACGCCGCCTCTTCCGCGACCATTAAAGTGTTTAATCTACGTTTATATAAGAGCACTGTTTATGTAATGACAATATGTTGTGCTACTTCCTGGAATTGTGGCAATTTGCATCTATATACATGTCTGTCAAGTTGCAACATTGTTTCTCTCTTCTATGATTGCCCAGGCCATGTCTCATTTATCTATTAGTTTGTTTTTAAAATAATATATATTTGAACTCATGGCGTCAAGACCATTGGAACTAGACCAATCATAGGTACATTTCAAACACTTTTAGTTTTCAACGTTTCACATTTCATATGTGAGACAATCCTATTTCACGAGAAATAGGTGGAAAACCCCTATTTCAAGGGAAATGTGCAAAACCAACCCATTTCACTAGAAACATATGTAACCCAATATTTGCTCTGCCCCCCCCCCCCTGCCCGGATAAAACTTGCCTGCTCCCCGCGCGCGTGCCCATTCGTGCTCCCGCGTACGTGGCTCGATTTGATTGGAACAAAATAAAGTCTGGCCCCAGGTCCCTCAAAATCAGGGGGAAGATGATTAGATTAAAAAGAAAAAAAAGACAACCGTAGGATGAAGTGGGAGCACGGATGGGAGCATGGGGAGGGAGCAGGCAAGCCGGACACCCCCTCCCTCTGCCCTCCCTGATACGAACATGATGTCGTCGATTGTTGAAGCTACTAAAGTTGAACCGGTTAAGGGGTTGAGCAGTGAGTTATTTACTGGAACGATTTATTATGTTCAGCGTCGTTCAACGGAGGCTCAAAAAGAGAAACAAGTTATGGTCCAACGTAAAGTGCATCAAGGCAAAGATGAAAGAATACGTGAGGTTTGTGGACCTGGAATTGCTAAAGTTATATTGCAATACGTTTTATCTTATGCGCAGCCGGAACAGAAAGATAATTTACACCATGCTAGTGACATAGAAAAAATTATGGCATGGAGGCAGAAAAACGGCGCGAGAGGTGCACCAAATATACGACAAAAGACAGTGTCGCATCAACCATGAGGAGCCGGAGCCTGCTGAAGTGAAACCGACGTTCCGTACGCCTCCAAATTGGATACGGATCGGCTCCATCGATCTTAGTTTGCATGGAGTAGTAGTTAGCTAGTATCTTGGAGTCCGCGTCCAACTAAAAAAAAACAAGGAGATAATTTCCTTTTAAGTTTGTACGTCCACTAGTTTGACGCGTAGGAGTACGTGAGTTGGTTTCTGTTAGGATTTGATGATTATAATTTTGGTTTTTCTTTGAGAGTCTAGATATTTCGTGATTTACTGATTTTGGTTTAGGCGTACATGAGCTAAGCCAGATAAAGGGCTAGCTTCGGTGAATGTAAAGGGGGTTTCTTTTTTGGTGAGTTATGAACAAGGTTCAGAAAACGTCCAGTTTTTGGGCGATCCAATCTTGAGTATTTTTCTGTGATTTTCTCATCGAGGAAATTACTAGCGACGGAGGGTTGATCATCACATCGACGCCTACGTGCTAATCCGAGGGGATCATTATCTTTGTTCGCGTACTGTTCGTGCACGGGTAGAGATTGTTATTGAAGGTTGCGAGGAGAAATAAGGCGGAAGAACTGTAGATCAAATATCGCCGTGAAAGATCGGGCCGTCTACACGCGCGAATTAGCGTCTCGCTAGTCCGTGTATCATCACTCCCCCTCTCTCTCTCTCTCTCTCTCTCCCCCTCCCTCCTCCCCCATCTCTCTCTCTCTCTCCCGCTAAATCCAACATTTTATTTCACCTTTACTAAATTAAATCGCCCCTATCTTGTAAACCATAAGTTCCTATTTGAATTATTTTATATATTTGAACTTCTCACGCCAAGGCCTTTTAAGAAAGATCGATCTTGAATACATTTCAAACACATTTAAATTTCAACGTTTCACATTCCATATGTGAAACAAACCTATATCACTAGAAATTTTTGAAAAAAAAAACTATTTCAACATAAATATGTAAAAACATCAAATTTCATTAGAAACCGATTTTTTAAAAATGTGTAAGAGTTTATTTCAACAAGGTGAAATGTTTTCTTTTTCAAAATGTGCAATTAAAATAGACGTGACTTTGTGAAACAGTGCACTGAAATACAAAATATAGGTTCTGAATTGTGAAATAGCAAACACGAAGAAACTGATTTTTGAAAAGAGTGAAATATGTTTTTTCAAAAATGTGTAACTAAAATAGATGTGTTTTCTTTTATAAAACATGACAGTGAAATATAAAGATGTAGGTCCTGAATTGTAAAATACTAACCATAAAATGTGAAATTATAATGTATAAATGTGAAACTAGTTATTTCAAAAGAGTGAAATATGTTTTTAAATGTGTAACTAAAATAGATGTGATTTTTGTGAAACATGACAGTGAAATGTAAAAATGTAGGTTCTGAATTGTGTAATATTAACCACAAAGTGTGAAATTATAATGTATAAATGTGACACTGATTATTTCAAAAGAGTGAAATGTTTTTTTATAAAAAATATATGTGACCCGTGTGAAGTGAAATGTAGGTTCTGAATTATGAAAGAGTAACTACAAAAAGTGAAATTATACGGTGGCGTACGTGGAGCGGGCGTGCACCACGCATGGCGCCTACCAAAACACCACATGAATCAACCGGTCGCAAAGTCTTTTTGATCGGTCGTGCTACCTACCGCCACCCATCGATCTCATCATCCATTTGCTGATGTAAACAATTATTACTCTCCTTTCCCTTTATACATATTCAATACCATGCATGTATAAGAAATATAACTATTGTCCCCATCACTGTTTTTCATACGGCAGAGAAGAGATGAGAGCGATGGCAGCATGTGACAGCCCCACTCTCTCCTCCCTCACCCATAAATCCATCCTCTTATTATACCTTAACTAACTAAATTAAATTGTCCATATTATTTAAACTATAGGTTTGTTTTTGAAATAATTTATATATTTAAACTCATGGGGTCAAGACCTTTGGAACTAGACCAATCATAAGTACATTTCAAACACTTAGTTTTCAACGTTTCACAATCCATATGTGAAACAATCCTACTCCAACCTATTTCACTATAAATAGGTGGAAAACCCCTATTTCAATGGAAATATGCAAAAACAACCAATTTCACTAGAAACATATGTAACCCAATATTTGCTCCCCCCGTCCGGATGAGACTTGCCTGCTTCCCGCACGTGTGCCCATTCGTGCTCCCGCGTACGTGGCTCGATTTGATTGGAACAAAATAAGGCCCGGCCCCACCCTCCTAAAATCATGGGGAAGATGATTAGATTAGAGAGAAAGAAAAAAAGATAGCCGTAGGATGAAGTGGGAGCACGGATGGGAGCATGGGGAGGGAGCAGGCAAGCCGTACACCCCCCTCCCCCCGCCCTCCCTCCATCTCTCTCTCGCTCCCTCCCCCTCCCCCATCTCTCTCTCTCTCTCCTGCTAAATCCAACATTTTATTTCACCTTCACTAAATTAAATCGCCCCTATCTTGTAAACCATAAGTTCCTATTTGAATTAATTTATATATTTGAACTTCTCACGCCAAGGCCTTTGTCGGTGTACTAAAGTAGGGGTACCTTAGTATTCCGACTTGTGCACGGGCAGTAGCAGCGTCCCGTGGCAGGGCTCGCCACGCGCCCGCCAAGGCCCACTATGGTTCCTTTGGAGCCATTCAAGAACAAAGTATCCAAGTTAAAGAAACAAGACCCCGGCAAGAGGAGCTTGCCGGGAAGGCCACTCCAGGCTCAAGACCACCCTTTTGGCACAAGACCCTGGCAAGAGGAGCTTGCCAGGAAGGCCAAACATGGCATTTCGGGAGACTTGCTGTGGTGCGTCGCGCGCCCCGGCAAGGCCCGGAGAGCGACGAGCTCCAGGGCGCGACAAGTTAACAACCGCGGCAAGCTGCAAGCCGAGGCAAGCTTCCACTACGTGCCCACGCTCCAGCTCATCCGGCCACGCGTCGTCCTGGGGCCCTTCCAGGTGCACGTGGCGGAAGGCTGTGCAGCCTGGGGTACACGGTGGCAAGCTATGATGACGAGGCCACCATCGTGGCGGACGGAGACGTCCTGACGGACGCTTTTTACACTGTTTAGGGCGACGGCGACGGGCTTTTAATGCCCTTGTCCCCTGTCGTCAGGGTTAGGTATAGAGCACTATGCATACACTGTTCCAACTACCACCATTTTTACACTTTTACCCTCATCTGCGTTGACACCTGTCGGTGATCCCTTTACCTATAAAAGGAGGCCCATGCGCAACGTAGAGGGGGTTCCGATCTTCGATCACTCTCACGCTCGGTGTAGCCAGCGACAAGCACTGTAGCTCTTCTTGCTCCCGAGCCAAGAACACAATACAAACCAAGGCAGGAGTAGGGTTTTACGCATCCGTGCGGCCCGAACCTGGGTAAACTGCTCGCGTGCACGCTTCGATCCGCTCTTTGTGCATCCTTCGCCCCCTTGTCGTACCGAAAAGGGGCTCCGGTCCCATAGGTGTTCGTGGGCGATCAGTTTCCCCGACATCTTTGGCGCGCCGGGTAGGGGAAGAGCGTCGAGGTTGCGTGAAACCGATCCAGTGTTCACGCGAGCGAAAACTGCAGCAACTTCATCAACTTCATCGACTACATCAGCATGCCGCCGAAGAAGAAAGCTTCGGAAGTAGCAGGCCCGTCCGCGTCGGTCCCGCCACCACCAGAGCCAACGGTCGGTGGGGTAGACGCTGGCGGAAGGGCGGACGCCGGCGAGGAAACTCACGACGTCGCCAAGTCCAAAGACAAGACGGGCGACCGGGCGCATTCCAAGACCTCGGTGTCCGTACACGCACCACGTCCCTCTCAGGAGGTGCCGAACCGGCAGCGATGTGGTACCCAAGGTATCATACGCTTGCTGGGACAAGGCCAAGCTGGCGGATCGCGGGACGCTCAAGGCCAACGCGCTGGCATGAGCAAGGCGCGGTCGCCGGGACGAGACCCTGCTCCTTCTAACGCAGTTAGAAGTCCGAGCATATCTCGCTCCTCGCACCGCTCGCCACCGCTTCCCTCCACTCCAGCAGAAGCCTTAGCTCGAGCTCAGCTGCTCCTCGACTTCCCTCCAGCGGCAGACAAGGCCGACGACTGGAGGGCCACTATCCAAAGCCTCATCGCCTTTGCCAATAACGACACTCCGCAGCAGCCGACGACATCGCGGCCGCGGCAAGTTAGCCAGGCGCGGGCTGATGGCGACAAGACTGCCGGGGGTGCAACTACCGTGCACACCCCGCCCCGAAGGCCGAAATCGCCGACTCGGCGGATCAACATCGACGACGACTCCACGGCGTCGTCGGATCCACGAGCTCGCCGCGATCAACGCCAAGTCCTCGACGACAGACGACAAGAAGACGCTCGAACTCGCATCGAGCGTCGAAGAGAAGCGCGGCGGCAATCCGACCAGCGCGCTGGGCCCGCTGTCGACATGCGCGTGCCCGGAGAACCAGGCGACTTGCCGTACGCGGCGGGTTGTCCTGCGTTCACCCGTGAGCTGCGGCAAGTCCAGTGGCCCAGCATGAAGAACTTCAAGCCCGACGTATCCGAGAAGTACGACGGCAAAACTCATCCGTCAGAGTTCCTCAGCATCTACACCATTGCGGTGCAGGCTGCCGGGGGACGAGACGAGAAGATACTAGCGAACTACTTCCCGCTAGTGCTCAAGCCAAACGTCAGATCTTGGCTCATGCACTTGCCGGAGAACTCCATTTCTTCTTGGGCCGACCTGTGCCACCAGTTTGTCGGCGCCTTCACGGGTGGCCACAAGCCCCATGGCCAGGAGAGTGACCTTCATATACTTGCCCAGAAGGAAGGAGAATCCCTGTGAAAGTACATCCAGCGATTCAGCCGCGTCCAGCACAACATCCCAGACGTCCACCCTGCCGCAGTTATCAGCGCGTTCCACCAGAACATGCGTAAACGCAAGATGAGGGAGGAGATGGCAATGTGCAAGATCCGAGATGTCAGTGAGCTTTATGCCCTGGCCGACAAGTGCGCACGCGCTAAAGAGGGGAGGAGACTCCCCGGAGAGGATGCTGGAGCAGGAGGAACAGACAGTGAGGATGCCGCCCCGGCAAGGAAAAACCGGCGGCGGAACAACAAGAAGAAGAAGAACAAGGAAGTACTGGTCGTTGAGCAGTCCGGCAAGGAGGCTGGGCTCCGGCAAGGAAGCTGCCACTGTAGCGGCCGCTGACAAGCAGGACGGCTCTGACAAGCAGTACTGCAAGATCCACCGCACCAAGGGCCACGATCTCCAGAACTGCAAAAGGGTCGAGTACCTCGTCGAACATCAGAAGTCTGAGTACGAGCGACGCGACAAGGAGAAGGCCCAGGGAGGTGGAGGGGAGTCCGGCAAGAAGCGGCCATTCAATGGCTGGGGAGGGCGCCGCGGCAAGGCCAAGCAGCGGCAAGGAGATAGACCTCCCCGCGGCCGCGACAAGGACGAAGACGAAGACGACGACGAAGACATAGACGACGGAGACAACAGCGAGCAGGAGTTCCAGAAGGCAACAGAAGTTCTGTGCGTCGATGGAGGTGCCTCTCTGCATACTTCCCACCGCCAGCTCAAACAATGGGTGCGGGAAGTTAATGCAGCAGAGCCACCCGTCGAGTCGCGCAAACTCCTGAAGTGGTCCAGCACGCCCATCATCTTCGACATTGAGGATCACCCTGACCGCACAACTGAGGTCGGGTGTTTGCCGATGTTGGTTTCACCAACCATCCGCAACCTCAAGGTCACCAAGATGTTGGTTGACGGCGGGGACGGCCTGAACCTGATCTCCTCTGCTGTGGTCCGCAAACTACAGATCCCCGACAGCGAGCTCGAGGAGACCGGCACGTTCCAAGGGATCAACCCGGGGAGGAGCAAGCCGAAGGGGAAGATCACACTGCCCGTGACCTTTGGCGGAGAGCTGAATTTCAGGACTGAGAGGATCACCTTTGATGTTGCCGATATCCCATTGCCATACAATGGGATACTTGGCCGTCCCGCGCTCGCCAAGTTCATGGCAGCCTCTCACTACGCCTACAACATGCTCAAGATGCCAGGCCCGATAAGCGTCATCTATGTCCCCGGCGACAAGAAAGACGCGCTTATCTGCGCCGACAAGATCTACCGAGACGCAACAGCTGCAACAGATAGCAAGACACTTGCCGCTGAAGCTCCCGGGGGGAAGAACAAGACCAAGTCCGGCAAGAGCTCTGGGGCCCACTCCGGCAAACGCACCTCTTCGGAGTGCTGTGCTGCCGTCGAGGACGCACCATCGAGCTCCACCGGCAAGTGCAAGAAGGGAATGGCAGCTCCACCTGCAACCAAGAAGGTGTCCGCCAAGGAGGACGGCACTGGTGGTACTTTCACCATCAGTACCACGCTCGATCCTAAATAGGAAAGCGCGCTCCTTGCTTTCCTGTGGGCGAATGTCGACGTGTTTGCATGGCAACCGTCTGACATCCCCGGTGTTCCCAGGAAAGTGATTGAGCACAAGCTTGCCGTTTATCCTCACGCGCGGCCCGTCAAGCAGAAGGTCAGAAAGCAAGCGGTGGAGCGCCAAGAGTTTATCGCCGAAGAAATCAAGAAGCTGGAAGCGGCAGGCCTTGTTAGAGGTGTACTTCATCCCACGTGGCTGGCCAACCCTGTTGTCGTGCGCAAGGCAAATGGGAAGTGGAGGCTTTGTATAGACTTCACTGATGTGAATAAAGCTTGTCCCAAAGATCCATTTCCCTTGTCGCGCATTGACCAGATCGTCGACTCCACGGCTGGATGTGAGTTGCTTTCATTTCTTGATGCATACTCAGGATACCACCAGATATTTATGGCTGAAGAAGACGAAGAGAAGACCGCGTTCATTACTCCATGTGGCACTTATTGCTTCATACGCATGCCCTTTGGATTGAAGAATGCGGGTTCAACGTTTGCGAGGGTAGTCCACACTGCTTTTGAGCCACAGATACACAAGAATGTAGAAGCTTACATGGATGATATAGTGGTCAAGAGCAAGAACAAGGACACTCTGATTCAGGATCTAGATGAAACTTTTTTAAATCTGCGCAAGATACAACTCAAGCTTAACCCCGAGAAGTGCGTGTTCGGAGTCCCCTCCGGCAAGCTTCTCGGGTTCTTTGTGTCCCAGAGGGGGATTGAAGCCAATCCCGACAAGATCAAAGCCATTGAGCAGATCGAAGCTCCGAAGCGCGTCAAGGATGTACGAAGGCTTGCCGGTTGTGTGGCTGCCCTCAGCAGGTTCATTTCTAAGTCTGCAGAACGCGCTCTGCCATTTTTCAAAATCTTGAAAAAGGCAGGTCCAATGAAATGGACTCCGGAAGCGGAGGCAGCGCTGCAAGACCTGAAAGGGTGCCTGTCCTCCACTCCAATACTTGTCGCACCTAGGCCACAAGAGAAGTTGCTGTTGTACTTAGCAGCAACCAATCAAGTGGTTAGTGCTGCGTTAGTAGCGGAAAGGGAGGCAGATGAGGAGCCCACAGCCCCGGCAAGCGCATCCAGCGACAAGCAGGGGGCTTCCCCGACAAGCTCTGGCCCCGACAAGGATGAGTCTGCGTGGATCCAAGAAGAGGTGCGGAAGAAGAGGGTGCAGCGCCCAGTTTATTTTGTAAGTTCCCTCTTGCAGGGGGCTAGGTCAAGATACTCTGGGGTGCAGAAGCTGCTTTTCGGCCTCCTCATGGCCTCGAGAAAGCTGCGCCACTACTTCCAAGCACATGAGATAACAGTGGTCACTCGCTTTCCGCTGAAAAGGATATTGCAAAATCCAGAAGCAACATGCAGGATTGTCGAGTGGGCACTGGAGCTGTCAAGCTTTGGCCTCAAGTTTGAAAGTACTTCTACTATTCAGAGCAGAGCATTGGCAGAGTTCATAGCAGAATGGACACCAACGCCAGACGAAGAGATTCCAGAGACAAGCATCCCGTCAAAGAAGCGAGCAAAGAATGGATAATGTACTTCGATGGTGCCTTCTCACTGCAAGGCGCCGGCGCTGGCGTGCTGCTTGTCGCGCCCACCGGCGAGCACCTCAAGTGCGTCGTCCAGATGAACTTTCCCAAGGAGCAAGCAACAAATAATACTGCAGAGTATGAAGGTTTGCTTGCCGGCCTCAGAATCGCAGCAGAGCTTGGGATCAAGAAGCTGATTGTGCGGGGTGATTCGCAGTTGGTTGTCCGCCAAGTGAACAAGAGCTACCAGAGTCCATTGATGGAAGCTTACGTCGACGAAGTGAGAAAACTTGAAGAGCACTTTGAAGGCCTACAGATGGAGCACGTTCCAAGGGCTCAAAATGACATCGCAGACGGCCTGTCAAAGTGTGCTGCACTAAAGCTACCTGTGGAACCAGGTATCTTTGTGCTCAAGTTAACTCAACCATCTGTTACGCCATCAGTTGGACAAAGTAAGAAGAGAAAGTTGGTCTCCGGTGACTACTTACCGGCAGAGCCTCCTGAAGCCGCCGCCAACATGTTGGGGAACGTAGTATTTTAAAATTTTCCTACGATCACGCAAGATCTATCTACCAGATGCATAGCAACGAGAGGGAAGAGTGTGTCTACGTACCCTCGTAGACCAGGAGCGGAAGCGTCAAGTGACGCGGTTGATGTTGTCGAACTTCTTCGCGATCCAACCGATCAAGCACCGAACGTACGGCACCTCCGCGTTCAGCACACGTTCAGCTTGATGACGTCCCATGAGCTCTTGATCCAGTTGAGCTTCACGGGAGAGTTTCGTCAGCACGACGGCGTGGTGACGGATATGATGTGTTCACCGGCGCAGGGCTTCGCCTAAGCTCCGCGACGGTATGACCGAGGTGTGATTCTGTGGAGGGGGGCACCGCACACGGCTAAAACAATTCAACTTGTGTGTCTTTGGGTGCCCCCCTGCCCCCGTATATAAAGGAGCAAGGGAGGGAGGCCGGCCGGCCCTTCCTGGTGCGGCTAGGGAGTGGACTCCTACTAGGAATAGGATTGCAATCCTATTCCTAGTAGGATTCACCAAAAGAAGGAAGGGGGAAAGGAATAGGAGAGGTGGCGCCCCCCCCCCCAATCCTAGTCCAACTAGGAACCCTAGGTGGGGGCGCCGGACAGCCCTATGGGCTGCCTCTCTCTTTCCCTTTAGGCCCACTATGGACCATCCCCTCTCGTAGGGGGTTCCGGTAACCCCCTCCGGCATTCCCGATAAATCCGAAACTTTTCCGGAACACTTCCGGTGTCCGAATATAGTCGTCCAATATATCAATCTTTATGTCTCGGACATTCCGAGACTCCTCGTCATGTCCGTGATCCCATCCGGGACTCCGAACTACCTTCGGTACATCAATACTCATAAACTCATAATACCGATCGTCATTAAACGTTAAGCGTGCGGACCCTACGGGTTCGAGAACTATGTAGACATGACCGAGACTCATCTCCGGTCAATAACCAATAGCGGAACCTGGATGTTCATATTGGCTCCTACATATTCTACGAAGATCTTTTATCGGTCAGAACCGCATAACAACATACGTTGTTCCTTTTGTCAAAACGGTATGTTACTTGCCCGAGATTCGATCGTCGGTATCTCTATACCTAGTTCAATCTCGTTACTGGCAAGTCTCTTTACTCATTCCGCAACACATCATCTTGTGACTAACTCATTAGTCTTTTGCTTGCAAGGCTTATTGTGATGTGTGTTACCGAGAGGGCCCAGAGATACCTCTCCGACACTCGGAGTGACAAATCCTATTCTTGATCTATGCCAACACCACGAATACTTTTGGAGACACCTGTAGAGCATCTTTATGATCACCCAGTTACATTGTGACGTTTGATAGCACACAAGGTGTTCCTACGGTATTCGGGAGTTGCATAATCTCATAGTCATAGGAACATGTATAAGTCATGAAGAAAGCAATAGCAGTAAAACTAAACGATCATAGTGCTATGCTAACGGATGGGTCTTTTCCATCACATCATTCTCCTAATGATGTGATCCCGTTGATCAAATGACAACTCATGTCTATGGCTAGGAAACATAACCATCTTTGATCAATGAGCTAGTCTAGTAGAGGCATACTAGGGACATACTGTTTTGTCTATGTATTCACACATGTACTAAGTTTCCGGTTAATACAATTCTAGCATGAATAAAAGACATTTATCATGATATAAGGAAATATAAATAACATCTTTATTATTGCCTCTAGGGCATATTTCCTTCAGTCTCCCACTTGCACTAGAGTCAATAATCTAGCTCCCATCGCCATGTGATTTAATACCGATAGTTCACATCGTTATGTGAATAACACCCATAGTTCACATCGCCATGTTACCAACACCCAAAGGGTTCACATCGCTATGTGATTAATACCCAAGAGTAATAAGGTGTGATCATGTTTTGCTTGTGAGATAAGTTTAGTCAACGGGTCTGTCACATTCAGATCCGTATGTATTTTGCAAATTTCTATGTCTACAATGCTCTGCATAGAGCTATTCTAGCTAATTGCTCCCACTTTCAATACGCATCCAGATTGATACTTAGAGTCATCTGGATTTAGTGTCAAAGCTTGCATCGGCGTAACCCTTTACGACGAACTCTTTATCACCTCCATAATCGAGAAATATTTCCTTAGTCATCCAGTTACTAAGGATAATTTTGACCGCTGTACAGTGATCCACTCCCGGATTACTTTGGTACCTCCCTGCAAGACTTATAGCAAGGCACACATCAGGTCTGGTACACAACATTGCATACATGATAGATCCTATGGCTGAGGCATAGGGAATGACTTTCATTTTCTCTCTATCTTCTGCAGTGGTCGGGCATTGAGTCTTACTCAACTTCATACCTTGTAAAACAGGCAAGAACCCTTTCTTTGATTGATCCATTTTGAACTTCTTCAAAATCTTATCAAGGTATGTGCTTTGTGAAAGTCCAATTAAGCGTCTTGATCTATCTCTATAGATTTTGATGCCTAATATGTAAGCAGCTTTACCAAGGTCTTTCTTTGAAAAATTCCTTTCAAATACTCCTTTATGCTTTCCAGAAAATTCTACATCATTTCCGATCGACAATATGTCATTCACATATACTTATCAGAAAGGTTGTAGTGCTCCCACTCACTTATTGTAAATACAGGCTTCACCGCAAGTCTGTATAAATCTATATGCTTTGTTCAACTTATCAAAGCGTATATTCCAACTCCGAGATGCTTGCACCACTCCATAGATGGATCGTTGGAGCTTGCACAATTTGCTAGCACCTTTAGGATTGACAAAACCTTCTGGTTGCATCATATACAACTCTTCTTTAATAATTCCATTAAAGAACGCGGTTTCGTTATCCATTTGCCAGATTTCATAAAATGTGGCAATTGCTAACATGATTCGGACAGACTTAAGCATCGCTACAGGTGAGAAAGTCTCATCGTAGTCAACTCCTTGAACTTGTCGAAAACCTTTCGCAACAAGTCGAGCTTTGTAAACAGTAATATTACCGTCTGCGTCGGTCTTCCTCTTGAAGATCCATTTATTTTCGATGGCTTGCCGATCATCGGGCAAGTCAACCAAAGTCCACACTTTGTTCTCATACATGGATCCCATCTCAGATTTCATGGCTTCAAGCCATTTTGCGGAATCTGGGCTCATCATCGCTTCCTCATAGTTCGTAGGTTCATCATGGTCTAGCCCATTAGCCCCGGTTCAATCTAGAACCGGGACCAATAGGGGTACTGGACCCGGTTCGTTAGCCCAGGGGGCCGGCCGGGCCACGTGGGCCATTGGTCCCGGTTCGTCTGGACCTATTGGTCCCGGTTGGAGCTAAAAACCGGGACCAATGGCTCTTGCTCCTGGCCCACCACTATTAGTCCCGGTTTGTTTTATGAACCGGGACCAAAGGCACCCCTTTAGCCCCGGTTTGTAGCACCAACCGGGACCAGTGAGTTGCCTATATATACCCCCTCACTCAAGAGCAGAGCTCACTGCTCTGTTTTTTTTCTGGCCGAGGGGGAGAGGGGTTAGTGGTGCTCTAGCTCACCTCCTATGCACACAACATGTTCGGTGGAATGCCCGAGCCACACTAGTTAAGCTTTTCTCCTCTCGAAGCTCTATTTTCTTCGAGATTTGTCTAGGTTTAGCGGTCCGTCACGTCCCGTCCCCATCTTCGCCGCCGTCGATCGCCCCCGCCGATCTCGTCACCGGCACCACCGTGGTGAGCCTCTTGTTATGTCCATGCTTTTCTTACTTTTATTATTGCTTTAGATAGATATTTGTCTAATTTTCTTACGTTTATTATTGCTTGTTATTATATAGTGCGATGGTTTTGATATCCGCCCACGTGGGCCCTCGTCCGGTCTACGATTCGGATGTGGTATATTATCTTTAATTTATAACTATTTGTTTTAGTGCTTATGATAGTTATGCCGACCAACCTGACATGCATAGATGTTTTATTATGTCTAGGAGGTAGTTGAACTGGAAATTCCAACCGACCCTCTTGTGGAGAGGTTAAATTTAGTTGAAGAGGAAAACATTTCGTTAAAGAAAAAATTGGAAAAAATGGAGGAGGAGAAGATGGAATTGGAGTTGCATGTTGCGGAAGTTATCGATGATCACAAGATCAAGATGGAACCTATTGTCGAGAGGTTAAATTTAGTTGAAGAAGAAAAAACTGTTTAGATGACACTGAAAGTATATACCTGGACAAGTGCAGGAAGAATGTGTACCTGGGCCATCGTCGATTTCTTCCGACCAACCATCAATGTCGAAAGAAAGGCAAGCATTTCAAAGGCGAGGCAGATCACCGGAAGAAGCCCGCCATGCGTACCGGTGATCACGTACTTGCTATGGTCAATGATTTACACGTAATCTTCGGAAAGGGCCCCGGCGCACTAGCTGTTCCGAATGACGATGAGGGACACGCACCCATGTGGAAGAAGAAATCTATATTTTGGGACCTACCCTACTGGAAAGACCTAGAGGTCCGCTCTTCAATCGACGTGATGCACGTGACGAAGAACCTTTGCGTGAACCTGCTAGGCTTCTTGGGCGTGTATGGAAAGACAAAAGATACAGCTGAGGCACGGGAGGACCTGCAACGTTTGCACGAAAAAGACGGCATCCCTCCGAAGCAGTATGAAGGTCCCGCCAGCTATGCTCTTACGAAAGAAGAGAAAGAAATCTTCTTTGAATGCCTTCTCAGTATGAAGGTCCCGACTGGCTTCTCGTCGAATATAAAGGGAATAATAAATATGGCAGAGAAAAAGTTCCAGAACCTAAAGTCTCATGACTGCCATGTGATTATGACGCAACTGCTTCCGGTTGCATTGAGGGGGCTTCTACCGGAAAACGTCCGATTAGCCATTGTGAAACTATGTGCATTCCTCAATGCAATCTCTCAGAAGGTGATCGATCCAGAAATCGTACCAAGGCTAAGGAGTGATGTGACGCAATGTCTTGTCAGTTTCGAGCTTGTGTTCCCACCATCCTTCTTCAATATCATGACACACGTCCTAGTTCATCTAGTCGACGAGATTGTCATTCTGGGGCCCGTATTTCTACACAATATGTTCCCGTTTGAGAGGTTCATGGGAGTCCTAAAGAAATATGTCAGTAACCGCGCCAGACCAGAAGGAAGCATCTCCATGGGCCATCAAACAGAGGATGTCATCGGGTTTTGTGTTGACTTCATTCCTGGCCTTAATAAGATAGGTCTCCCTAAATCGCGGTACGAGGGCAGACTGACTGGAAAAGGCACGCTTGGAAGGGACTCAATAATATGCAGGGACGGTTATTCTTGGTCTCAAGCACACTACACAGTTCTACAGAACTCTACATTGGTGACCCCGTATGTCGATGAACACAAGAACAGTCTGCGCTCCAAACACCCGGAGCAGTGCGACGACTGGATTACACGTGAACACATCAGGACTTTCAGCAGTTGGTTGGAAACACGTCTCAGAGGTGACAACACTGTTTGTGATGAGTTGTACTTGTTGTCCAGGGGAACATCTTCGACTGTATTGATTTACAAAGGATACGAGATAAATGGGAATACATTTTACACGATTGTCCAAGATCAAAAGAGCACCAACCAAAACAGCGGTGTCCGCTTTGATGCAACAACCGAGAGGGGAAAGGACACATATTATGGTTACATAGTGGACATATGGGAACTTGACTACGGACATGATTTTAAGGTCCCTTTGTTTAAGTGTAAATGGGTCAATCTGTCAGGAGGCAGGGTACAGGTAGACCCACAGTACGGAATGACAACAGTGGATCTGAAAAATCTTGGATACACTGACGAACCGTTCGTCCTAGCCAATGATGTGGCACAGGTTATCTATGTGAAGGACATGTCTACCAGACCGAGAAAAAGAAAAGATAAGGAAGCGAATACATCATACGATGAGCCAAAGCGCCACATAGTTCTTTCAGGAAAAAGGGACATCCTGGGAGTGGAGGGCAAGACAGACATGTCTGAAAATTATGAAAAGTTTCATGAAATTCCTCCCTTCAAAGTCAAGGCTGACCCAAGCATCCTGATAAACGATGAAGATTATCCATGGTTACGGCGCAATAAGCAAATGACACAAGCGAAGAAAAAGTGAAGAGTTATTTCCGCAACTATTATGATGATACCATGCCAACTTTGTAACAAACGAGTATGATACCATTGTCCGTTTGTACTATTCAAATTTCAATACTACTTGCACTAACAAAACAAAACAAAACAAAACAAACTTGAAAAATAAATAGCAACAATAAGTATTTTGTTGTAAGTATAAACAAAATAAAATAAATAAAGCAACAAAGAAAATAAATAAAGAAAGTAAAATAAATAAAGCAACTCTAAATACAGCAAAAAACAACTTAGAAATAAACAAAGAAAATAAAATAAATAAAGCAACTCTAAATACAGCAAAAAACAACTTAGAAATAAATAGCAACAATAAGTATTTTGTTGTAATTAAGTATAAACAAAATAAAATAAATAAAGCAACAAATAAAATAAATAAAGGAAGTAAAATAAATAAAGCAACTCTAAATACAGCAAAAAACAACTTAGAAATAAACAAAGAAAATAAAAATACGAGTCCGACGATGTACACTATGATCGCTAATGATCCGAGGATGGTGCCCGGTTATACCAATCTTGCAGATTACGCGTCCGACGATGTACACTATGATTTCATGGACGTGCAGATAGAAAGATACGAGTACAAAAAGCCTCTCGTCAAAAATGAAAGATCTCTATCAACGAATATGCGAAGATTGCATGATTGGTACATGAAAATCTGAAGAGAGTCTGGGGGGAGGAATAACTTGTATTTGAGAGTTAAACCGGAGCATGACCTCGTTGGAATTGACCTGTTGCCTGTTCCATTTGAGGAGTTCTATCAATTTTTCAATCAATTGGCCCTCGATAAAACAACGATCACCTGCTACTGTCTGTAAGTAGTACTACTTCTGTCATTAAGTCTCTCTATATAGCTGATCTTCATTGCATGTATTTATAATTATCCTCACTATATTATGCAGATTGAAGATCGTCGAATTGAAGAAAAGACAAGTAGGTGATATTGGGTTTATTAACACATACCTCATAGATGCAACCGAGGTTAAATTGCGTCCCGGCGATACCGAGACCAACTTGCTACGATCGTTGGTGGTAAATGAAAACAAAGATATAATACTCTTTCCTTACAACTTCAAGTGAGTGTTAATGTCTTGTGCATATTTGGTTTCCCTTATATATATCAGTCAAGTTTATAGTGATGTAATGATCTCATGCATTTGTGCGCAGCTTCCACTATATTCTCTTAGAGATTAAGCTTGAGAAGGGAATAGTAACTGTCTTCGACTCTAAACGTAAAGATCCCGAGGAGTATGCGGACATGACTCAAATGCTAGCCAGGTAAGTTAAATCGATCAATATTATCCACCATGCATATATATCAGCAACTTCATTTCTGATATCAACTAATTGTTTCCTTTGTCTGGCAGGGCTTGGAAAACATTCATCAAAAAAGCTCCGGGACTGCCGAAGAAGCTACAATTTAGATACCCGAAAGTAAGTACTATATAGTAGCATGTTCCGCGCGCGCATCTCCTATATCTTGATTCAAGCGCTAGCTAGTTTCATCAATACCAATTTGGCATTCTTGCTTATCAGTTTGATTGAGCTCTATTTCTTGTAAAGTGGTTGTGGCAGGAACCCGGGAATGATTATTGTGGATACTACATTTGCAAGTCCATCCGCCACACGACCTGTGAGCGGGGCTACACTGATGAACAATTTAAAGTGCGTAAGCAATCAATAATATTCACAAATTTATAGCATCATTTCATGTATTGACCCCCTACTTCAAATTAGATGTTTCGGATGCGGGATGAACTCCTAACACCAGATCGTCTGCGAGCAATTCAAGAGGAATTGGCGGCATTCTTCCTTGAACACGTGATCGCTGAAGACGGAGAATACTATGTGGACCCTGCATCCATGTGTTAGGAGATTATTTTTGTAAGAGATAATTATTGTATATATGTTCCCGGTAGTGTCGGATCGATAGATATACGAGAACTTGTTGTTCGACCAATCTCTCGGAGAAGGAGAGGTGGTCGATATTATTACTTCTCTCTGTATGCATATATATATATGTTGATTATATATACGAGATCTTCTGTTCCTTCGTTTGCTTAGTATAGCTAGCAGCTAGCTAGCTAGCTAGCGTGACTCTAGTCCATATATATACATATGTGTAGTATGTAGCGTCGACCAAAAGCACGGACATAAGAGAGAACACTTCTCTCTATTAATTAGCTAGCTAACACAATATATCAAACACCTAAATTAACCCCCAAAACCTAAAACCCCCCCTCCCCTTTCAAAAAAAAAAACAAAAACCACAGCTACAGAAATGCTGACACGTGCATGCCTTTTGGTCCCGGTTGGTACCACCAACCGGGACTAAAGCCCCTCCTGCCTGGACTCGGTGCACAGGCCACGTGGACACCCTTTTGCCCCGGTTCTGGATTGAACCGGGACTAAAGGGTCAGAGCATTAGTACCGACCCTGTTGCCCCGGTTCCAGAACCGGGGCTAAAAGGCCAAATGAACCGGGGCTAAATCCCCTTTATCTACTAGTGTGGGGAATTGAGGTGATAGGACTTTTAGTTTTTACGATCTGGAGGATTTTACATACGTGCACACACAGGATCACGTGCGTGGAAAATTCTGAGCCCAAAAAGGGTCGTCTTGGCCATCAAAAATGGCCTGCAGGATTGGAAAAAATGAAAGTTATCGCAATTACAGCTGAAATTTTGATGAGCCGGCATATCACTTTGGTGTTCAGGTCCTTGGCGCCCCACCCATGTATGGATACAATAGGGTGTTAGGCCAACTCTCGCGAAGAAACGGTGATCAAAGAAAATACAAAAATCAACCTAGAGTCCGAATTGATCGAGACTCTCAAAGCAAGTGAGAACAAGCTCCGATTTCGTCATTTTCATAGGCGTTGGAAAGCTATTGGGGAATTAGGTGATAGGACTTCTAGTTTTTACGATCTGGAGGATTTTACATACGTGCGCACACAGGATCACGTGCGCAGAAAATTTTGAGACCAAAAAGGGTCGTCTTGGCCCTCAAAAATGGCCTGCAGGATTGGAAAAAAATGAAAGTTATCGCAATTACAGCTCAAATTTTGATGAGCCGGCATATCACTTTGGTGTTCAGGTCCTTGGCGCCCCACCCATGTATGGATACAATAGGGTGTTAGGCCAACTCTCGCGAAGAAACGGTGATCAAAGAAAATACAAAAATCAACCTAGAGTCCGAATTGATCGAGACTCTCAAAGCAAGTGAGAACAAGCACCGATTTTGTCGTTTTCATAGGCGTTGGAAAGCTATTGGGGAATTGAGGTGATAGGACTTCTAGTTTTTATGATTTGGAGGATTTTACATACGTGCACACACAGGATCACGTGCGTGGAAAATTCTGAGCCCAAAAAGGGTCGTCTTGGCCCTCAAAAATGGCCTGCAGGATTGGAAAAAAATGAAAGTTATCGGAATTACAGCTCAAATTTTGATGAGCCGGCATATCACTTTGGTGTTCAGGTCCTGGGCGCCCCACCCATGTATGGATACAATAGGGTGTTAGGCCAACTCTCGCGAAGAAACGGTGATCAAAGAAAATACAAAAATCAACCTAGAGTCCGAATTGATCGAGACTCTCAAAGCAAGTGAGAACAAGCTCCGATTTCGTCATTTTCATAGGCGTTGGAAAGCTATTGGGGAATTGCGGTGATAGGACTTCTAGTGTTTACGATCTGGAGGATTTTACATACGTGCACACACAGGATAACATGCGTGGAAAATTCTGAGCCCAAAAAGGGTCGTCTTGGCCCTCAAAAATGGCTTGCAGGATTGGAAAAAATGAAAGTTATCGCAATTACAGCTCAAATTTTGATGAGCCGGCATATCACTTTGGTGTTCAGGTCCTGGGCGCCCCACCCATGTATGGATACAATAGGGTGTTAGGCCAACTCTCGCGAAGAAACGGTGTCGGTGTAATGAACAGGGGGGTGTCCATTACCCCTGGACATGCACCGGGAAGTTATAGCCCCTAGGCGGGAAGGACATGACGATGAGAGAAATCCACTTTTAAGACACATCTACGACCCAGGAATATCGAGGAAGCGTTCTACTCAACGATCAGAAGACAACAGACTAAATGCAGGAATTACTGTAGCGCGGCCCCGGCGAACCTTGCCGGGCCGAGCGGCGAGCCTTGCCGGGCCACATGCCAAGCAAGCAGCAGGCAAGCCAGCGGCAAGCATGCAAGCCAGCGGCAAGCATGCAAGCCAGCGACAAGCAGCCCCGGCAAGCAGAATCCCTTGCCGGTGTATTATACTAAGGGTGGACACGTCCTTAGGCAAATGAGGTTTGCCTAGCCACGTACATACTCCAGAACCACCTATTTTGGAATCTCCTCTAGTACGTGTCAAGTGATGCATGGGCTGGATGCATGAGCGGTGGAGGCTGTACAAGCTACTTTCCTGGTGGCCAAATAGCAGCCATACATTCACTGTCAATCCACTGTAGCAACTTTACACCTCTTCCTAATACTGTTTGCCACTGTTGGTGACCCCTTTCTATGTATAAAAGGAGGCCCAAAGGCAACTAGAAGGGGGGGAGGCGGGACGCTCTTTTTGGTTCAGTTTTGTAATGGCTGTTCATAACAGCGCTCCTGAGCTAGAACACCAAAATAATACACTAAAAGCAGGAGTAGGGTTTTACGCATCCGTGCGGCCCGAACCTGGGTAAAATCCCCGCGCGTGCTGGTCGGTAGATCCGCTCTTTGTGCGGTCCTCTCCCCCGCCGAATCGAAAGGGATCCCGCGATCCCATAGGTGTCGTTTCCCCGACATCTTTGGCGTTGGATATATTTGCGCAGGGGCTCGCCTTCCTTCTGGGCCAAGATATGGAGATCGCTCCCCTGGCCATGGGGTTTGTGGCCGCCGGTGAAGGCGCCAACAAACTGATGGCAGAGGTCGGCCCAAGAAGAGATAGAGCCTTCCGGCAAGTGCATGAGCCACGAACGAACGTTCGGCTTCAGCACGAGCGGGAAGTAGTTGGCTAGGATCTTCTCATCGCGCCCCCCGGCAGCTTGCACCGCGATAGTGTAGACGCTGAGAAACTCCGAGGGGTGCGTCTTGCCGTCGTACTTTTCCGGTACGTCGGGCTTAAAGTTCTTCATGCTGGGCCACTGGACGCGCCGCAGCTCGCGGGTGAACGCAGGGCAGCCTGCCGCGTACGGCAAGTCGCCTGGTTCACCGGGCGCGGGTGCGTCGACAGTGTTCCCAGCTCTCTTGTCGGATTGTCGCCGAGCTTCTCGGCGGCGCTCGATCGTGGTCCGAGCGTCTTCATCTCGCCGGTCGTCGAGGACCTGGCGCTGGTCCCGACGGGCCCGCGGGTCCGACGAGGCTGTGGAGCCGTCGTCGGGGTTGTTCCGGCGGGGCGGCGTCTTCTGCTTCTGCGGCGGGGAGTGCACGCTTGTCGCACCCCCGGCAGTCTTGTCGCCGATAGGCTTCGTCTTCTCGGCCTGCCGCGGCCGTGAGGCCGACGGCTGTTGCGGAGAGTCGTTGTTGGCGAAGTCTATCAGGCTCCGGATAGTGGCCCTCCATTCCTCGGCCTTGTCGGCCGCTGGAGGAAAATCGAGGAGCAGCTGCGCCCTTGCGAGCGCTTCTGCCGGAGTAGTGGGGAACGCGGGCGAGCGGTGCGAGGAGCGGGATACGCTCGGACTTCTAACGACGTTAGAAGGAGCGGGGTCCCGCGCCGGCGCCTTCGCTTTACTTGTGCCCGGACGGGGGTCCGGGGCGTCTCGCGAACCTCCAGTTTGGCCTTGCCCCAGCAAGCGGATACCACCCCCCGTGGTATGGCGCTGCGGGGTCGTCGTATGTTGCGATGGACGTGGCGCGTCCATGGAGACCGAGGTCCGGTCGTCCGTCCTGTTCTTGGATCTGGTGGCACCGTGAGTGTCCTCGCCGGCAACCACCCTTCCGACGGCGTCTCCCCCGCCCACCGTTGGCTCTGGTGGCGGCGGATGAGACGCAGACGGGCCCCCGACCTCCGAAGGCTTCTTCTTCGGGGCCATGGAGTTGTCGCTGGTGAAGTTGTTGATGAAGCTTGGAGAGGTTGATGGAGAATGCGCCCGCGCGAACGCCGGATCAGGTTCGCACAACCTCGACGCCCCCTACCTGGCGCGCCAAAGATGTCGGGGGAAACTGTCCGCCACGAACACCTATGGGACCGGAGCCCCTTGTCTGTGCGGTACGAGGGCGGAGGGAGCACAAAGAGCAGATCGAGGCAGACGCGCGGGCAGTTTTTACCCAGGTTCGGGCCGCACGGATGCGTAAAACCCTACTCCTGCTTGGTTGTGTATTGAGTTGGGCGCTCGGGAGCTTGAAGAGGCAGCTACACCGTGCGTGAGAGTAATCTAGGTTTCGAACCGAACCCCCTCCACGTTGCGCATGGGCCTCCTTTTATAGTGCAAAGGGGTCACCGACAGGTGTCAACGTAGGAGAAAGGGGTAAAAATGTAAAAGAGGTGGTAGTTGTAACAGTGCGGGAATAGTGGAGCTACAGTACAGAACAGTGGTCTATACCTACTTTAACAGTGGGGGACAAGGGCATTTAATGCCCGTCGCCGTCGACCCCAAAAGCTCCCGCCGTTGCGTCTCCGTCTGCCACGGCGATGGATCCACTGCCGTGGAGTGCCACCGTGTCCCCCAGGCTGCACAGCCATCCGCCACGCGTCCCTGGAGTGGCCCCAGGGCGACGCGTGGGCCGATGAGCTGGAGCGCGGGCACACAGCGCACCTCCCCCGGCAAGCACCTTGCCGGGGATCTCGACCTTGCCGGGCCCGGAAGCTTGCCGCTCCCCGAGCCCTTGCCGGGTCTTCTAAGATAAAATCTTCTATTCGTCCTGACAAGCTCCTCTTGCCAGGGCCTCGTGCTAGTTAAGCAATCTCGAGCCTGGGACGGCCTTCCCGGCAAGCTCCTCTTGCCGGGGTCTTGGTCTTCTGTCTTGTATACTTTGTTTTTGAATGGCTAGATAAGGGGCAGGAAGGTCTCCGGTAAGCGCGTGGTGAACCCTGCCGCGGGGAGCTGCCGCTGCCCGTGCACAAGTTGGGGTACTAGGGTACCCCTACCTTAGTACACCGACAAGCCGGCATATCACTTTGGTGTTCAGGTCCTTGGCGCCCCACCCATGTATGGATACAATAGGGTGTTAGGCCAACTCTCGTGAAGAAACGGTGATCAAAGAAAATACAAAAATCAACCTAGAGTCCGAATTGATCGAGACTCTCAAAGCAAGTGAGAACAAGCACCGATTTCGTCGTTTTCATAGGCGTTGGAAAGCTATTGGGGAATTGAGGTGATAGGACTTCTAGTTTTTACGATCTGGAGGATTTTACATACGTGCACACACAGGATCACGTGCGTGGAAAATTCTGAGCCCAAAAAGGGTCGTCTTGGCCCTCAAAAATGGCCTGCAGGATTGGAAAAAATGAAAGTTATCGCAATTACAGCTCAAATTTTGATGAGCCGGCATATCACTTTGGTGTTCAGGTCCTTGGCGCCTGAAAGCACATTTGCTCCCTGGGTGGTTTTGGTAATTAATGACAACATACTTTGTGGTTGGACTAATACTTTTATCAAGTATGTTTCAGGAAACCCAATCACATTGGAATGGCAAGATGACTGAAGAAGTGGACCCCTCAAATGCTAAGGCAAGCATTGGCAAAAGCTCAAGACTCCATTTCTGGTTTAGTGATCAAAGATCACATTGAGTCCATAGGAAACCAATCCTATTAAAAGGGGATGAGGTTGTGTTGATGATCTGGTTGCTCAAGTGCTTAGTGATTTAGCTCCTTCAACTATCAGCACCTTTCACTATTATACACACTCATAAGTAATCTCGGACAAACCGATTCTTCCAACTCAGTCCCACCGAGATGAACCACTTCTGCCATATTCCAAACCCTAGAAAAATCGGTCACACCGAGTTTGAGATCGGTCTCACCGAAACTGAACTGCCAACCTTCTGTAACCACTTCACATCATTTCGGAATAACCGAGTTTGTATTATCGGTCTCACCGAAATGGACAAGCTTCTGTCTTGGCTCAAATCGGTCTCACCGATAATTCATTTTCGGTCAAATCGATTCTGGCATGTTCCTACTCTTTCTCAAATCGGTCCAACCGAGTTTTCTTTCTCGGTCTCACCGAAATCTCCAACGTTCATATCAGATACACTTTCGGTCTCACCGAGATGGTATTTTCGGTCCCACCGAAAATCCCAACGTTCACTATATTTGAACTTTCGGTCTAACCGAGTTTTCACTTCGGTCTGACCGAGATTGGTCAAATGTGTGTGTAACGGTTGGATTTTGTGTGGAGGCTATATATACCCCTCCACCCCCTCCTCATTCGTGAGGAGAGCCATCAGAAAGTACCACCACTTCTACCATACACTTTCTGAGAAGTGAACCACCTACCCTTGTGTTGAGATCAAGCCATTCCATTCCTACCATATGAAACTTGATCTCTAGCCTTCCCAAGTTGCTTTCCACTCAAATCCTTCTTCCACCACAGTCATATCAGTGAGGAGAGTTGAGTGTTGGGGAGTTTATCATTTGAAGCACAAGAGCAAGGAGTTCATCACCATCAACACCGTCTATTACCTTTTGGGGGGTGGTGCCTCCTAGATTGGTTAGGTGTCGCTTGGGAGCCTCCGTCGTGATGTGGAGTTGAACCAAGAAGTTTGTAAGGGCAAGGAGATCGCCTACTTCGTGAAGATCTACCCCGAGTAAGGCTAGTCCTCCGTGGGCGTAGGCCGTGATGGAATAGACAAGGTTGCTTCTTCGTGGACCCTTCGTGGGTGGAGCCCTCCGTGGACTCGCGCAGCCGTTACCCTCCGTGGGTTGAAGTCTCCATCAACGTGGATGTACGATAGCACCACCTATCGGAACCACGACAAAAATCTCCGTGTCACCAAACTGCGTTTGATCTTCTCCACCTCCTTTTTACATGTGCAATTTACTTTCCGCTGCATATACTCTAGAATTGCATGTGTAGGGTGTTACTTGAATTGGTTTTAATTGTGAAACTGCCAAAAACATTGCATGATCTAAAGGCAGATTTTTTATATTGTCAAGTAGTCTAATCACCCCCCCTCTAGACCTACTTTCGATCCTACAAAGGGCAACTATGACCGCATTATTCAAAAGACATTTCAAGATGCCAAGCGGTCCGGAAGTACAAAAAGTGATCAGAGGTTAGCAGAAGGACGAGCTGGGAAACAAATTGCCCAGCTCGGCGAACAAGCGAACCAATCGTGTCCCCCGCTCAAGGTGTCTAGCGACATGGTCGCTAATGATCCGAGGATGGTGCCCGGTTATACCAATCTTGCAGATTACGCGTCCGACGATGTACACTATGATTTCATGGACGTGCAGATAGAAAGATACGAGTACAAAAAGCCTCTCGTCAAAAATGAAAGATCTCTATCAACGAATATGCGAATATTGCATGATTGGTACATGAAAATCTGCAGAGAGTCTGGGGGGAGGAATAACTTGTATTTGAGAGTTAAACCGGAGCATGACCTCGTTGGAATTGACCTGTTGCCTGTTCCATTTGAGGAGTTCTATCAATTTTTCAATCAATTGGCCCTCGATAAAACAACGATCACCTGCTACTGTCTGTAAGTAGTACTACTTCTGTCATTAAGTCTCTCTATATAGCTGATCTTCATTGCATGTATTTATAATTATCCTCACTATATTATGCAGATTGAAGATCGTCGAATTGAAGAAAAGACAAGTAGGTGATATTGGGTTTATTAACACATACCTCATAGATGCAACCGAGGTTAAATTGCGTCCCGGCGATACCGAGACCAACTTGCTACGATCGTTGGTGGTAAATGAAAACAAAGATATAATACTCTTTCCTTACAACTTCAAGTGAGTGTTAATGTCTTGTGCATATTTGGTTTCCCTTATATATATCAGTCAAGTTTATAGTGATGTAATGATCTCATGCATTCGTGCGCAGCTTCCACTATATTCTCTTAGAGATTAAGCTTGAGAAGGGAATAGTAACTGTCTTCGACTCTAAACGTAAAGATCCCGAGGAGTATGCGGACATGACTCAAATGCTAGCCAGGTAAGTTAAATCGATCAATATTATCCACCATGCATATATATCAGCAACTTCATTTATGATATCAACTAATTGTTTCCTTTGTCTCGCAGGGCTTGGAAAACATTCATCAAAAAAGCTCCGGGACTGCCGAAGAAGCTACAATTTAGATACCCGAAAGTAAGTACTATATAGTAGCATGTTCCGCGCGCGCATCTCCTATATCTTGATTCAAGCGCTAGCTAGTTTCATCAATACCAATTTGGCATTCTTGCTTATCAGTTTGATTGAGCTCTATTTCTTGTAAAGTGGTTGTGGCAGGAACCCGGGAATGATTATTGTGGATACTACATTTGCGAGTCCATCCGCCACACGACCTGTGAGCGGGGCTACACTGATGAACAATTTAAAGTGCGTAAGCAATCAATAATATTCACAAATTTATAGCATCATTTCATGTATTGACCCCCTACTTCAAATTAGATGTTTCGGATGCGGGATGAACTCCTAACACCAGATCGTCTGCGAGCAATTCAAGAGGAATTGGCGGCATTCTTCCTTGAACACGTGATCACTGAAGACGGAGAATACTATGTGGACCCTGCATCCATGTGTTAGGAGATTATTTTTGTAAGAGATAATTATTGTATATATGTGCCCGGTAGTGTCGGATCGATAGATATACGAGAACTTGTTGTTCGACCAATCTCTCGGAGAAGGAGAGGTGGTCGATATTATTACTTCTCTCTGTATGCATATATATATATGTTGATTATATATACGAGATCTTCTGTTCCTTCGTTTGCTTAGTATAGCTAGCAGCTAGCTAGCTAGCTAGCGTGACTCTAGTCCATATATATACGTATGTGTAGTATGTAGCGTCGACCAAAAGCACGGACATAAGAGAGAACACTTCTCTCTATTAATTAGCTAGCTAACACAATATATCAAACACCTAAATTACCCCCCAAAACCTAAAACCCCCCCTCCCCTTTCAAAAAAAAAAACAAAAACCACAGCTACAGAAATGCTGACACGTGCATGCCTTTTGGTCCCGGTTGGTACCACCAACCGGGACTAAAGCCCCTCCTGCCTGGACTCGGTGCACAGGCCACGTGGACACCCTTTTGCCCCGGTTCTGGATTGAACCGGGACTAAAGGGTCAGAGCATTAGTACCGACCCTGTTGCCCCGGTTCCAGAACCGGGGCTAAAAGGCCAAATGAACCGGGGCTAAATCCCCTTTATCTACTAGTGGTTCATCATGGTCTAGTAACATGATTTCCAGAACTGGGTTGCCGTACCACTCTGGTGCGGAACGTACTCTGGTTGATCTACGGCGTTCAGCAGAAACTTGATCCGAAGTTTCATGATCATTATCATTAACTTCCTCATTAATTGGTGTAGGAATCACTGGAACAATTTCCTGTGATGTACTACTCTCCAATCCGGGAGAAGGTACAATTACCTCATCAAGTTCTACTTTCCTCCCACTCACTTCTTTCGAGAGAAACTCTTTCTCTAGAAAGGATCCACTCTTAGCAACAAAGACCTTGTCTTCGGATCTGTGATAGAAGGTGTACCCAACAGTTTCTTTTGGGTATCCTATGAAGATTTACTTCTCTGATTTGGGTTCGAGCTTATCATGTTGAAACTTTTTCACATAAGCATCGCAGTCCCAAACTTAAAGAAACGACAACTTTGGTTTCTTGCCAAACCATAGTTCATAAGGTGTCGTATCAACGGATTTAGATGGTGCCCTATAGAACGTGAATGCAGCTGTCTCTAATGCATAACCCCAAAAGCGATAGTGGTAAATCGGTAAGAGACATCATAGATCGCACCATATCCAATAAAGTACGGTTACGACGTTCAGACACACCATTACGCTGTGGTGTTCTGGGTGGCGTGAGTAGTGAAACTATTTCACATTGTTTTTACTGAAGGCCAAACTCGCTAACTCAAATATTTTTCCTCTACGATCATATCGTAGAAACTCTTATTTTCTTGTTACGATGATTCTCCACTTCACTATGAAATTCTTTGAACTTTTCAAATGTTTCAGACTTGTGCTTCATTAAGTAGATATACCCATATCTGCTCAAATCATCAGTGAAGGTCAGAAAATAACGATACCCGCCGCGAGCTTCAACACTTATTGGTCCACATACATCTGTATGTATGATCTCCAACAAATCTGTTGCTCGCTCCATAGTTCCGGAGAACGGAGTTTTAGTCATCTTGCCCATGAGGCATGGTTCACAAGCACCAAATGATTCATAATCAAATGATTCCAAAAGTCCATCATTATGGAGTTTCTTCATGCGTTTTACACCAATATGACCTAAACGGTAGTGCCACAAATAAGTTGCACTATCATTATTAACCTTGCATCTTTTGGCTTCAATATTATGAATATGTGTATCACACGATCGAGATCCAACAAACCATTTTCATTGGGTGTATGACCATAGAAGGTTTTATTCATGTAGACAGAACAACAATTATTCTCTAACTTAAATGAATAACCGTATTGCAATAAACATGATCAAATCATATTCATGCTCAACACAAACACTAAATAACACTTATTTAGGTTCAACACTAATCCCGAAAGTATAGGGAGTGTGCGATGATGATCATATCAATCTTGGAACTGCTTCCAATACACATCGTCACTTCATCCTTTAACTAGTTTATGTTCATTATGCAACTCCCACTTCGAGTTACTACTCTTTAGCAACTGAACCAATATCAAATACCGAGGGGTTGCTATGAACACTAGTAAAATACTCATCAATAATCTGCATATCAAATATACCTTTGTTCACTTTGCCATCCTTCTTATCCGCCAAATATCTAGGGCAGTTCCACTTCTAGTGACCATTTCCTTTGCAGTAGAAGCGCTTGTTTCAGGCTTGAGTTTAGCTTTGGGTTTCTTCACGGGTGTGACAGCTTGCTTGTCATTCCTTTTGAAGTTCCCCTTCTATCCCTTTGCCCTTTACTTGAAACAAGTGGTCTTATTAACCATCAACACTTGATGCTCTTTCTTGATTTCTACCTTCGCCGATTTCAGGATCGCGAAGAGCTCGGGAATTACCTTCGTCATCCCTTGCATATTATAGTTCATCACGAAGTTCTACTAACTTGGTGATAGTGACTAGAGAACTTTGTCAATTACTATTTTGTCTGGAAGAATAACTCCCACTTGATTCAAGTAATTGTAGTACCCAGACAATCTGAGCACATGCTCACTGGTTGAGCTATTCTCCTCCATCTTGTAGGCAAAGTACTGTCAGAGGTCTTATACCTCTCGACACGGGCATGAGTATGAAATACTAATTTCAACTCTTGGAACATCTTATATGCTCCTTGGCGTTCAAAACGTTTTTGAAGTCCCGGTTCTAAGCCATAAAGCATGGTGCACTTTAAACTATCAAGTAGTCATCATATCGAGCTTTTGTCAAAACGTTCATAACGTCTACATCTGCTCCTGCAATAGGTCTGTCACCTAGCGGTGCATCAAGGACATAATTCTTCTGTGCAGCAATGAGGATAATCCTCAGATCACGGAACAATTCCGCATCATTTCTACTAACATCTTTCAACTTGGTTTTCTCTAGGAACATATGAAAAATAAACGGGGAGCAACATCGCGAGCTATTGATCTACAACATAGATATGCTAATACTACCAGGACTAAGTTCATGATAAATTAAAGTTCAATTTAATCATATTACTTAAGAACTCCCACTTAGATAGACATCCCTCCGGTCATCTAAATGATCACGTGATCCAAATCAACTAAACCATGTCCGATCATCACATGAGATGGAGTAGTTTCAATGGTGAACATCTTATGTTGATCATATCTACTATATGATTCACGCTCGACCTTTCGGTCTCCAGTGTTCCGAGGCCATATCTGCATATGCTAGGCTCGTCAAGTTTAACCCGAGTATTCTGCGTGTGCAAAACTGGCTTACACCTGTTGTATTTGAACGTAGAGCTTATCACACCCGATCATCACGTGGTGTCTCGGCACGACGAACTTTCGCAACGGTGCATACTCAGGGAGAACACTTATACCTTGAAATTTAGTAAGGGATCATCTTATAATGCTACCGTCGTTCTAAGCAAAATAAGAAGCATAATAAGATAAACATCACATGCAATCAAAATATGTGACATGATATGGCCATCATCATCTTGTGCTTTTGATCTCCATCTCCAAAGCACCGTCATGATCACCTTCGTCACCGGCGCGACACCTTGATCTCCATCGTAGCATCGTTGTCGTCTCGCCAACTATTGCTTCTACGACTATCGCTACTGTTTAGTGATAAAGTAAAGCAATTACATGGCGATTGCATTTCATACAATAAAGCGACAACCATATGGCTCCTGCCAGTTGCCGATAACTTTACAAAACATGATCATCTCATACAAAACCGTATAACTCATCATGTCTTGACCATATCACATCACAACATGCCCTGCAAAAACAAGTTAGACGTCCTCTACTTTGTTTGTTGCAAATTTTACGTGGCGGCTACGGGCTTTAGCAAGAACCGTTCTTACCTACGCATACAAAACCACAACGATGTTTCGTCAAGTATGTGCTGTTTTAACCTTCACAAGGACCGGGCGTAGCCACACTTGATTCAGCTAAAGTGAGAGAGACAGACACCCGCCAGTCACCTTTAAGAAACGAGTGCTCGTAACGGTGAAACCAGTCTCGCGTAAGCGTACGCGTAATGTCGGTCCGGGCCGCTTCATCTCACAATACCGCCGAAGCAAAGTATGACATGCTGGTAAGCAGTATGACTAGTATCGCCCACAACTCATTGTGTTCTACTCGTGCATATCATCTACGCATAGACCTGGCTCATGATGCCACTGTTGGGGAACGTAGTATTTTAAAATTTTCCTACGATCACGCAAGATCTATCTACCAGATGCATAGCAACGAGAGGGAAGAGTGTGTCTACGTACCCTCGTAGACCGGGAGCGGAAGCGTCAAGTGACGCAGTTGATGTTGTCGAACTTCTTCGCGATCCAACCGATCAAGCACCGAACGTACGGCACCTCCGCGTTCAGCACACGTTCAGCTTGATGACGTCCCACGAGCTCTTGATCCAGTTGAGCTTCACGGGAGAGTTTCGTCAGCACGACGGCGTGGTGACGGATATGATGTGTTCACCGGCGCAGGGCTTCGCCTAAGCTCCGCGACGGTATGACCGAGGTGTGATTCTGTGGAGGGGGGCACCGCACACGGCTAAAACAATTCAACTTGTGTGTCTTTGGGTGCCCCCTGCCCCCGTATATAAAGGAGCAAGGGAGGGAGGCCGGCCGGCCCTTCCTGGTGCGGCTAGGGAGTGGACTCCTACTAGGAATAGGATTGCAATCCTATTCCTAGTAGGATTCACCAAAAGAAGGAAGGGGGAAAGGAATAGGAGAGGTGCCCCCCCCCAATCCTAGTCCAACTAGGAACCCTAGGTGGGGGCGCCGGCCAGCCCTATGGGCTGCCTCTCTCTTTCCCTTTAGGCCCACTATGGACCATCCCCTCTCGTAGGGGGTTCCGGTAACCCCCTCCGGCATTCCCGATAAATCTGAAACTTTTCCGGAACACTTCCGGTGTCCGAATATAGTCGTCCAATATATCAATCTTTATGTCTCGGACATTCCGAGACTCCTCGTCATGTCCGTGATCTCATCCGGGACTCCGAACTACCTTCGGTACATCAATACTCATAAACTCATAATACCGATCGTCATTAAACGTTAAGCGTGCGGACCCTACGGGTTCGAGAACTATGTAGACATGACCGAGACTCATCTCCGGTCAATAACCAATAGCGGAACCTGGATGTTCATATTGGCTCCTACATATTCTACGAAGATCTTTTATCGGTCAGAACCGCATAACAACATACGTTGTTCCTTTTGTCAAAACGGTATGTTACTTGCCCGAGATTCGATCGTCGGTATCTCTATACCTAGTTCAATCTCGTTACCGGCAAGTCTCTTTACTCGTTCCGCAACACATCATCTCGTGACTAAATCATTAGTCTTTTGCTTGCAAGGCTTATTGTGATGTGTGTTATCGAGAGGGCCCAGAGATACCTCTCCGACACTCGGAGTGACAAATCCTATTCTTGATCTATGCCAACACCACGAATACTTTTGGAGACACCTGTAGAGCATCTTTATGATCACCCAGTTACGTTGTGACGTTTGATAGCACACAAGGTGTTCCTAAGGTATTCGGGAGTTGCATAATCTCATAGTCATAGGAACATGTATAAGTCATGAAGAAAGCAATAGCAGTAAAACTAAACGATCATAGTGCTATGCTAACGGATGGGTCTTGTCCATCACATCATTCTCCTAATGATGTGATCCCGTTGATCAAATGACAACTCATGTCTATGGCTAGGAAACATAACCATCTTTGATCAATGAGCTAGTCTAGTAGAGGCATACTAGGGACATACTGTTTTGTCTATGTATTCACACATGTACTAAGTTTCCGGTTAATACAATTCTAGCATGAATAAAAGACATTTATCATGATATAAGGAAATATAAATAACATCTTTATTATTGCCTCTAGGGCATATTTCCTTCACAACAAAGTCCCCAAGATCAACGACAAAGTTCCTGAGGAACAGTCTGCTCCTGCAAACCCTAGGGTTTGTACAGTTGAAGCAGGCGTTCCCGACAAGCTGTGCCCCGGCAAGCTTGCCGGGGAACGTCAAGCTTCGGCCGAGCCACAGGTTCTGGCCGTAGGAGCTGACGTTCCCGCAGCAGCACTGATGCCTTTAGTCCTTGTTGTTGAGCCTCAGGCTCCAGCATGGGCGCAGCAAATTGTCCGTTTTCTTCAAACTGGAGAACTTCCCGAAGAGCCAGAAGAAGCAGAAAGAATAACCCGGCAGTCAAGTATGTATCAGTTCGTCGGCGATGAACTGTACAGAAGAAGACTCAACGGCGTCAGATTGAAGTGCATCCCCCGGGAAGATGGGCAAAAGTTGTTGGCAGAGATACATGGAGGCATATGTGGCCACCACATTAGCGCAAGAGCACTTGCCGGCAAAGCGTTCCGGCAAGGTTTCTTTTGGCCAGAAGCCCTCCAGGATGCAACTGCACAAGTAACCAAGTGTGAAGCATGCCAGTTCCATGCCAAGCAAATACATCAGCCAGCTCAAGCTCTCCAGACGATCCCTTTGTCCTGGCCATTTTCGGTCTGGGGGCTCGACATCCTCGGCCCTTTTCCCCGCGCAGCCGGGGGCTTTGAGTACTTGTACGTCGCCATCGACAAGTTCACAAAGTGGCCGGAAGTGGAACCAGTGAGAAAGGTGACCGCACAGTCAGCAGTCAAGTTCTTCAGGTCAATTGTTTGCCGTTTCGGAATCCCTAACAGGATCATCACGGACAACGGCACACAGTTCACAAGTCGCACCTTCATGCAGTACATCCAAGACCTTGGCGCCAATGTCTGCTTCGCTTCTGTTGCTCACCCGAGGAGCAATGGTCAAGCGGAGAGGGCAAACGCTGAAGTGCTGCGCGGGCTCAAGACAAGAACTTTCGACAGGCTCCACAAATGCGGAAGAAACTGGATTGAGGAGTTGCCGGCGGCTCTTTGGTCAATCAGGACGACACCAAATCGAGCCACTGGACATACACCCTTTGCTCTTGTCTATGGAGCAGAGGCAGTTCTCCCCACGGAACTCGCATACGGGTCGCCTCGAGTGCTCGCTTACGATGAGCTCGAGCAAGAGCAGCTGCGGCAAGACGACGCACTGCTCCTTGAGGAGGACCGTCTTCAGGCTGCTGTACGAGCTGCTCGATACCAGCAAGCTTTGCGTCGCTACCATAGCCGCAAAGTTAAAGCCAGAAGTCTCGAGGAAGGCGACCTTGTTCTTCGGCGTGTTCAGTCCGCCAAGAATTCCAACAAGTTGACGCCGAAGTGGGAAGGCCCTTATCGGGTGAGACAAGTCACAAGGCCCGGCGCTGTCCGCCTTGAGACCGAAGAGGGCTTACCGGTGAGCAACTCCTGGAACATTGAGCACCTTCGCAAATTTCACCCATAAGGCGCGGTTGTCGTGATCCGCTCCGGCAACCACCTTTTGTACAAGTCTTGCCGCAGTTGCATGTAAACCTTTGTACAAAGCCGGGCGCAGACCCCGTGCATCAGTAAAACTTATGTGCCTCGTACAACTTGTCGTTTCATGCCTTATCGTTTTTTCGTGCATGCATTATCTCACACTTTGTGCAGCACGCACCCCCGGTAAGCAATAACGAGCCGCAAGGCTCCATGCATATGTTTCCACCCTTTTCTTTCTTTTCTCAAGCAGAAGAAGTTTTTCCTCGCGCACAAGTTTGCCGGGGGGAAGGAGACAGTGGTATGGACCAAGTGCCGTTCAAGAAAGCCTCGCCTTGCCGGGAAGCAAACAACACGAAAGCTAAGTTGCCAAAGTTTGAGCATTCAAATTTTTAAATTTTTAAAGTTATCTTCCTTGAATGACCGCACTTTGTATGAAAAACCTGTGCGCGGAGGAACCTACCCGTAGCTAGCCGCGCCCTTACTTTGTTTCGAGCACGCTCAACGGCTTAAGTGTGCTGCGACAAGTATCGCGCCCTTACTTCGTTTTCGAGTTTGCTCAACAACCTAAGTGTGCTGCGACTAGCTGCGGCGAGGTTTTCTTGCCGGTAGCGGCGTTGCCAGCAGGCTGCTGAAGTTCCGCACTCAGCACTCGCAGCAAGGGTCCCTTTGCCGGCAAGTTCCCTAAAAGCGTAGGGTAAAAGCATACAAAGTAAAGAAGTCGAACAAAGGAAATAACACTGCATTAACTACCCAAAATAAAGTTATATTACAAGATGACTTGTCGCTGTTCTAATAAACTACTGTCCATAACGTGATTGGCAGGGACAAGGGCAGCAGAAAGAAAACAGCCTAGTCTGCACGGTCACCATCAACTCTCTTGATCTTGCCCACCTTGGCCACGATGGGGGCGACAAGGGCCTTCAGCGCCTCCTGGTCGGCATCGGGCGGCAAGGTCCTGAGGACGTTCTCGAGGTTGAGCCCTGGGTTGCGGTAGACTATCTTCACCAGCACCCTCTCCATGACTCCCGTGCAAAGCCTGCACGCCTCGTTCGCCAGCTGCGTGGGGATCCTTTCCCGGAGCTGCTCGAGGGCCGGCGCCACTCCCCTGAAGAACAAGCTTAGCTTGGCGCTGTGAGGGAGGTTCGCGTCGGGGGAGTACCCGAGGTGCTCCGTCCCCAGCCCCGCCAACTCCCTGTCGATGTCAGCGGCGGCGGCGACAAGCCCCTCGGTCCATTGCTCCACCGTCTGCCTGAAGTTGTTTTGGGTGAGGGCGGCGCTGTCCAACAGTGCCCTCTCAGCCCTGAGGTCCTCCTTCAGCTTCGTCTCCCGATTTCTGGCGCTGTCAAGTGACGCGGTGAGGGTGGACAGCTTCAACTCCAAGTCTGCAACAGAATCCTTGGCGATGGCGAGCTCCTTGCTCTTGTCGGAGAGACGGACCTGCAGCTCGGAATGGCTGTGAGCGTCCTTCTCCTTCTCCGACGTGAGCGCAGCAACCTTCTCCTCGCTCGTCTTCAAGTGGACCTCCAGTTGCGCCACCCTCGCCTCCAAGTCTCTCTTGGCGGTCTCTGCAGCCGCAGCGGCATCCCTCGCTTCCTGCAGAGCTCCGCCAAGGGACTGTTCGCGCGCGGCAAGGTCGTCCTCGTGGCTATCGAGGTCGACCTTCCGCTGCGTCAGCTCACCTTCCCGCCGAGACAGCTCTTCGGCGGCGAGCCGTTGCTGCTCTTCTGCTTCGGCCTTTTCAAGGATGAATGCCTGATGCGCCTCGGCGAGCTCCTCCCGCTCCTCCGCCAAGGATCGGAGGGCCGCCTGGTTGGCGGCCCGGAGCTCTTCGGCGCGCTTCTCCAAGTCGACGCCCGCCTTGGCGGCCAGAGCCTCTCGGGACTCCAGCTTGGCCTGCCTGGCGCGGTACAGGGCCAGGAGCCTCCGCAGAAGCTGCTCCTCCTCGGGCTCGCTACTGCTGCCGGGCGCGTCGACGAACTTCAGCCCGGCGGAGACGAGGACTTCCCCATCAAAGACCTCTCCCTCCGCGGGCGCCCTTGACGAAGATGCCCATGGGAGCTGATTGAAGACCCCATTTCCAGCCTCCAAGTAGGCGCCAGTTCCGGCCGCGGCAGCAGCAGGGTCGGCGGTCGGCGCAGCGTCGGACGCTCCTGCGACCTCAGGGCCGTCAGTGCGACCGCCGGTCCCCTCCTCAGCTGCCGCGTCGGTGGCCCTGGCTGCCTCTTCGACGGCAGGCTCGTCGGTACCGATCGCCTCTTCGGTGGCCGCGGCGTCACCAGTGTTGCCGCGCGCGCCTCCTCGGTGGCGGCCTCCGTCTCCATAGGCTCTGGAGCAGACGAGTCTGAAGACAAGAAAAGAAGAAGAAAGAAGAAAGTAACTGTCAAGCAAATATCCAAAAATAAAAAGAGAAATCCAAGAGAAGAAAAGCACAAGGGTTACCTGCGCGGGCCTCTTCTTCAACGGGGTTCCTTGCCGGGGAGCCTTTCCTCGGCGGCGTGGTGGTAGCCACCGCCGGCGGAGGGCCGCTGGCGTCTTCCCTTGGCGGGGTGCTCGCCCTTGGCGGAGTGCTCGCCCTTGGCGGAGTGTCCTCCCTCGCCGGGGAGCTCCTCCTTGGCGGAGGGGTCGAGACGCGCGGCTCGTCGGGAGCGATCTCTTGGCGCTCCTGAGGCTGCTGCTCTGCTTCTGCACAAGTCAGCGAATGAGCGAAACATTAAACAAGGATGAGAAGCCCAAGCGCGCCCGACAAGCGGAAAGTGGTCAGAAGACTTACGCTGGGGGCTGCTCTGCGGAGCAGCTGCCTGGTCCGGCAAGCCTGTCGCAGGCGCATCCCCTGCTGCTGCGGCGGGCTCGTCCTCAAGATCGACCACTGGAATCTTGGCCCCCTTCGCCGCCCTCTGGGCCAGGGTCCTGGAAGACAGACAAACAGAATCAGACAAAGAAAATTCAAGACAAGAGCAATAAAAATTAAAAGAAACAAGGGTTGCAAGTACTTACTCTTCCTCCTCCTCGTCGGAACTGAGAACGGAGAAGTCAAAATCCGCCTCGCGCGTTCCGGCGCGAGGAGCTGGAGGAGTAGGCGCCCTCGGCCGCTTGGCGGGAGCACGGACGATGGTCTGAGAAGACCCCGCTCCAGTTGTCACCGAGGCACGAGGGGCGGCAGGAACGGTAGAGCCGGTGCGAGAAGATCTTCCTCCGACTGCCATCGAAGCGCGGGGCATTCCCTTGGCGGCCTTGCCCGCGGCGGTGGAGCGTGTCGGACGGCGCTGCGGTTGCTGGCCCGCTGGCTGCCCCGCCGCGTCTGCGGCTTTGCGGAGGCGCCTTCTCGCTGGAGCCGGGGGACTTGCCGGTGGTGGTGAGCTTCCCGAGGATGAAGAAGAAGAGTCGAGGTTCAGAGACCCGCCCGAGTCTTCGGCAGATTCGCTGGATTCGGCGCCCTGCTCGACGGGACCGCTCGACTATGTGCCTTGCTCGGCGGCCTCGCTTGTCTCAGCGGGTTGCCCGACAGGCTTTATCAATTTGAGGAGCTCTTCCTCCTCGGCCAGACTTACCGCCTCCGCAGCATCCGCCTCCTCCATAGTATACCCAAATTCGCCCGCGGCCGTGGCTGCGGCTGCCTCCTCCAATCTGGTGGCAATATAAGCCATCTCCCGGTCGGTGGTGTCGCGGGTGAGGCCTTTCTTCTCGTCTGGATCGATTGGCAGCTCCACCAAGTTGTCGAAGAACGTTTGCACGGCTTCGTCAGAAGGCGCCAGCCAAGTGGGGTCAATCCCATGGGAGTCACACCACGGCATCACCGCGTGGATAGCACTAAGCGACGAATTGTTGCATAGTGGAACTACGCCCCGCGGCAATGCAAACCACTCGGGATGTTTGGCGTCGTGCTTGAATAGCTCACGGAGCATCCCTTTGAGCTCCAGGACAGTGAAATTGTAGTTGAGGCCAGGGCGCAGCCTCATACAGTCTGCCGCGTTACCAAACTCCCAAGCAGGCCTTTTCCTCTCCTGCAAGGGAGCAATGCGGCGGCGAAGGAAATCTGCTCCGACAGCCCCTACAGTGAGTTTGGCTTGCCGAAGGCGAAGGATCCTAGTGATGGTTATCTTCAGCTTGTCGTCCTCAGGGGCCAGGTCACTCCAGTCATTGCCGCGCACTATTGCAACTTGGCGCGGGGAAGTGAACTGCTGGGGTTTGTCCTCCATGATCCAGCACCAGTTGGCCCTCCACTCCTCCCACTTGCCGCGGAGTTCCCCAGTTAAGTATGCCTCTTTCTTATGAAGCCTAAATATCCAAGAAATCCCGCCGGACAGAGGAGACCCAGACTCGACTCGAGGCGTAAAGTAATGGCGGAAGAGGGCTACGTTGGGGTACACTCCGACAAAGTTCTCGCACAGATGCGCGAAAACGGCCATGGTCAAGACGGCGTTTGGGGTGAAATCAAGGTGATGAAACCCGTAGGTATTCATAATATCGCAGAAAAATTCGGAGTATGGTGGGCAGAGTCCGCAATGGAAGAACAGAGCGAAATAGGCGTACCCTCCCGGAAACATGTCGCAGGCCTCGGCGGGGAGTACCCTGGTGCGCGGGTGCGCTTTTGTCTCCCTCGACCAGAAGAGGTAGAAGGAGTCCTTCAGCTCCCTCGCGCCGAGCCTCGGCGGGAAGACCACCATCTTCTTCCGCATTGCTGCTAGCTTCAGCGCCCGGGCAGTCTTCGCGGCTTTCGCCTTGTCGCCCTTCGGGGCCATGGCGGGGACGGCGAGGGAAGTCGACGGCGCTGGGGAGGCTGGCGGCGGCGAAGGAAGGGCGGAGCGCTGCTCTCTTTCAACCTTCGGGGAGGAGGGGAGCAGCGGGGGTTTCTGGAGGTTGAAGAAGCAATGAGCGAATGGAAGGAACTGCCCTTGTTTCCCCTGCTTTTAAGGGGGGGAGGGGGACGTTCCGCATTTTCTCCATTAAAGAAACAGGCCACGATCTCTCCCACGACGCCGCAATCGACGCGTGCCGTTAGGGAGGGGCGCGGCGGATACGCAGTGGGATGCGGCGCGCCGTGGGCCGCGTGTGCCCGTGCACTGTTTTGGGCCTGGCCCAACAGCGCTCGGCACCGTGTGTGGCCCAGGCCCGGGGGCTCCTGTCGGTGTACTAAAGTAGGGGTACCTTAGTATCCCGACTTGTGCACGGGCAGTAGCAGCGTCCTGTGGCAGGGCTCGCCACGCGCCAGCCAAGGCCCACTATGGTTCCTTTGGAGCCATTCAAGAACAAAGTATCCAAGTTAAAGAAACAAGACCCCGGCAAGAGGAGCTTGCCGGAAAGGCCGCTCTAGGCTCAAGACCACCCTTTTGGCACAAGATCCTGGCAAGAGGAGCTTGCCAGGAAGGCCAAACATGGCATTTCGGGAGACTTGCTGTGGTGCGTCGCGCGCCCCGGCAAGGCCCGGAGAGCGACGAGCTCTAGGGCGCGACAAGTTAACAACCGCGGCAAGCTGCAAGCCGCGGCAAGCTTCCACTACGTGCCCACGCTCCAGCTCATCCGGCCACGCGTCGCCCTGGGGCCCTTCCAGGTGCACGTGTCGGAAGGCTGTGCAGCCTGGGGTACACGGTGGCAAGCTGTGATGACGAGGCCACCATCGTGGCGGATGGAGACGCCCTGACGGACGCTTTTTACACTGTTTAGGGCGACGGCGACGGGCTTTTAATGCCCTTGTCCCCTGCCGTCAGGGTTAGGTATAGAGCACTATGCATACACTGTTCCAACTACCACCATTTTTACACTTTTACCCTCATCTGCGTTGACACCTGTCGGTGACCCCTTTACCTATAAAAGGAGGCCCATGCGCAACGTAGAGGGGGTTCCGATCTTCGATCACTCTCACGCTCGGTGTAGCCAGCGACAAGCACTGTAGCTCTTCTTGCTCCCGAGCCAAGAACACAATACAAACCAAGGCAGGAGTAGGGTTTTACGCATCCGTGCGGCCCGAACCTGGGTAAACTGCTCGCGTGCACGCTTCGATCCGCTCTTTGCGCATCCTCCGCCCCCTTGCCGTACCGAAAAGGGGCTCCGGTCCCATAGGTGTTCGTGGGCGATCAGTTTCCCCGACACCTTTTAAGAAAGAAATTTAAATTTCAACATTTCACATTCCATATGTGAAACAAACCTATATCACTAGAAATTTTTGAAAAAAAACTATTTCAACATAAATATATAAAAACATCAAATTTCATTAGAAACTGATTTTTTTTAAATGTGTAAGAGTTTATATCAACAAGAAATGTTTTCTTTTGCAAAATGTGCAATTAAAATAGATGTGACTTTGTGAAACAGTGCACTGAAATACAAAATATAGGTTCTGAATTGTGAAATAGCAAACACAAAGAAACTGATTTTTGAAAAGAGTGAAATATGTTTTTTCAAAAATGTGTAACTAAAATAGATGTTTTTTTTTTTGTAAAACATGACAGTGAAATATAAAGATGTAGGTCCTGAATTGTGAAATACTAACCATAAAATGTGAAATTATAATGTATAAATGTGAAACTGGTTATTTCAAAAGAGTGAAATATGTTTTTAAATGTGTAACTAAAATAGATGTGATTTTTGTGAAACATGACAGTGAAATGTAAAAAATTAGGTTCTGAATTGTGTAATATTAACCACAAAATGTGAAATTATAATGTATAAATGCGACATTGATTATTTCAAAAGAGTGAAATGTTTTTTTTTCAAAAATATGTAATAAAAATATATGTGACCCGTGTGAAGTGAAATGTAGGTTCTGAATTATGAAAGAGTAACTACATAAAGTGAAATTATATTGTATCATTTGTGAAACTGATTATTTGTACATATTTAATAGTTTATTCAAAATAGTGAAATATTTTATTGAAAAATTTGTAATTTAAATAGGTGTTTTTTTGTGAAGCAAGTCAGTGAAAAGTGAAATATATGTTCTGAATTGTGCATTAGCCACTATAGAAAGTGAAATTGTAATGTATTATTGTAAAATTGATTGTTTTGACATGTAAAATATACGTTCGAATATGAACATGGTAAAAAATATCCACGATTGATGTCATTTTAAAGGTTTGGCCGCAAGGAGTTGAAATATAAAAAAAGTTTCACAAACGAATATATGGTTTAAAAGATATGGATGTTTTAAATTAGCTAAAGAGGAAGAAATGATTGGATTCATTTGTGTGAGAGACGGAAAAAATGATTCTGCCACATTGGCATGCATGCATGTGAAGTACATTGGTGGGGCCAACTGTTGAAGAGAAAGAGAGTGAAAAAACCAAGATGAAAAATCCAGAAAGAAAATGCAATACAAAGATACTTGGCCCACATAGTGTTAGATGGCAGCTCTCTATTGGAGACAACCTTGCCGATACCTAGCGCAACCGCGCAATTTTACTTTTCGATCAATCAATCCATCCACCCTTCGTCCCCGCAAAGGTACTATGGATCTGGATCGACACAACCCACCATACGACCACACTATAGTACTCCATCTGTTCCTAAATACTCCCTTCGTCCGGAAATACTTATCATCAAAATGAATAAAAAGGGATGTATCTACATGTATTTTAGTTCTAGATACATTCTTTTTGTCCATTTTGATGACAAGTATTTTCGGATGAAGGGAGTAGATCGTTTTGGCAGTTTAATTTAAATAACCAGAACTATCTTTCATTTAGAAACAGAGATAGTTCAAATTGGAGTTTTGTACTACTAGACCTTCTTCTGCCCCTCCGCTCGGCTATGGTGGTGGTTGGCAACTGATTGCTCCGGCCAGGCCACCCGGAAGATAGCTTGTGAGATGACCTTCGTGTTTTTTTTTCCATCAGAAGGCAGACCACAGTCTACCTTATATATTCCAAAGGGAATTGCTTGTATACGGCGCGTCGGTCAAAACTTCGGCCGATCGCGTCCACACGCACAGCGTCCCACGTACAACGGACCCACACACGAATTAAATCTGGTGCCTTATCTTCTTCCTCCGTTCTATTCAGTCTGTTTCTTCTACCTTCAGCGCCATGGCTCTGCAACTTCCCAGTCTTTCCCACGCAGCTCGAGACCCCACAAGTTCTCTCACCGGCGGCGTGCTCGCGTCCGAGAAAGCGTCGACGACGGGGACGTCTACCTCTGACGACGAGTTGCAACCAAACGGAGACGGCGTTTTTGCTGCCTCCGGTTCCCCCTTTGTTTTTTGCTGCTTGCGCACACACTGCGCTCACAATGACGCAGCAGTCGCCATGGATGTGCTCATACAGAGTTTCGTTTTTCTGTTATGGAGTGCTGCAACCGGCCGTACGAGATGCTACATCCGGCGGCGGGGGATGTTACAACCGATATTTATTTTTGTTGGAATCAAATACTAGATTTGTCGCTATTTTCATTTTGCTGGAACCATTGTTTTGTTTTGCTACTACCGACATCTTCATTTGCTACTACTGGCGACGACATTTTTTTGCTACACAGGTTCATGAAGATGATGCAACCTCGATGATGGGCGTCAACATTTATATTTGCTACAACCGGCAACAAGGTTTGTTACCACCATAAGCAGCGGTCGGCCGACATTTGTTTTTGTTTTTGCTACAATCGTATCAATTGTTTGCTGCAACCGGCAATCAAGGAAGCTACATCCGGTAAACAGTTTTGCTACAACGGCGACGGTGAGCGGCAGTGGCGAGCTTTTCTTGTTGGAACTGATACACTTTTTTGCTACAAGCGGCCGATTTTTTTGCTACTATTGGCACCTCGAGGGGGAGTATTTTTTTTTTGTGAGGGCATCGCCGGAGGTGCTCCGACCGATGACCGTCGCCACTAGAAGCTACGGCCGCCTCCCCCGGAGCTGCGACCGTCGCTACGAGGAGCTGCAATCCACGGGGTGAAAGCTTGCTGCACACATGGATCTGACGAGAAACATGAGAGACGACGGCGGCGACCACGGCATCCAGCAGCACAGGATGGCGGAGGAGGAGGAGGCCTAGATGACGGGATGGTCACCGCCAGCCAGGAGGACATCCAGCAGAAGGGGGCAGCGCTCGCACTACGCGCGGGAAGGAAGAAGAAGATGAGAAAGTCAACGCGCGCAGGATCAGACGGTTAAATCTCGCTGCATCGGGCGGTTGGGGCTGGACCGGCCCAACAGTTGGGCCGGTGCGCCGGCGCAGATCACTGCCCTATTCCAAAGCCAGACCGAGGTCTGAGAATTGTCTTGGTACAAAAGATGTCGGCTAAAACTCCACATCAGAGGAACAGAATCAAGAAGATGAACAGGGACGAAGGGGACAAGCCTCTAGACTAAAACAACCCAACTACATGATGTTCCGCAGGAGCTCCGAGTAGTGCTGGAGAAAGGCCTTGAGAGAGCAATCCTTCGATCTACAGCACCATAGCTGAATCATCTCCGCGAAGAAGCAAAATGTGGCATCGACAGACCGTCAAAGACCCGAGCATTACGCACTTTCCACAGCTGCACCGCACAGGCAGCAAAAAGCACGAACCAGTGTTGACTAACAGATCTTAGTGTCCGTACAAAGTCCCAGCAAGGAGTGAGATTCCGTTGCCAGACCTCAAGCTTACTCCACAGAAAGTGAGCTCAACTATATGTAGATAAAAATAGATGACCCAACTTTGTACACCTGTGAAGGTGATTAGGTTGTACAGTAGTCACGTACTATTGCTGTTTTGCCAGAGAAAATGTGCAACCTAAAGTCCTCTGAATTTGCAGACGGAGTATATCACACAAACGTTCCAACTCTCGGACAGCCGTTCTTATCAGATTTGGGTGTAACTGCAGATCCCAACCATCTCGATGCTGTGAGAAAATTGTGCATTCTTTTACCTGTGCAAAGGAGTATAACATAGGGAAGCCACACCCGGGGCTCCTCCCCTCCACCTGCCCCACTCGCTCGCTCCTCTCCTCCCTCTCGCCTTCTCCGCCCCGCACCGAACGTGGTGGTCGCCGAGCCGCCGTCGACCCTGTGGCCACCGGCCTTCCCGTGCGCCACCGCCGTATCCAAGAGGTGCACGCCGACGCCCCCAAGCCGACGCCTTCGGCCCGTTCACGCTGATGAGTTGGAGCTTGGTGATCCTCCTCGTCTGTCGAGACTGACAAATTGATGATCTCTTGTTCCCCTTTGATCTTGGTGACTGCTTGTGGTGGGTGTGGCTTCCTTCTCTTCTTCCCTGGTGCTTTCTTCCGGCACTTTACGCTCTATGTCCTCGAGCCATCCCACCTACCGTAGTCTTCTTCCTCTTCACAATGGATGACGCCCAAATTGGTAGATTGTAGACAACCAAGTTATGAGTGCAAACTTTCCGTGCAAATCTGGAATTAACATGTGCATATCCAAACTAGCCCGGAAGTAAAATTCTATTGAATAACAACCGCATTTGTAATAGTATAAAAAATTGAAGGCGCCTTTGTAATAATTGATTAATAAAGAAGGCTCCTCTGTAATAATAGATTAATAACGAAGGTATAATTCAGCCAGCAGAAATAACGACAGTATAACAACCCCAGCCCCCAGACACACACACTTTTAGTGAGGAAGTTCAAAATTACCAGAAAAAGTTAAAAGGAAAGCAAGTTTCTATGCTTATGTCTCTGTGAGTTTAGTGTCCATGGCAATGGCAGTCAAGACGTAACATTCCATTCACTCGAAGGGATTGTTCTTCAAGACATGTCCCAACTCCGTGATCAAGGTCATGGCGCGAAGTTAGCATTCAAATCCATAACTATTCAGCTCCTAAACAAAAGTGGGTACATGCTTCGCAAGACGCAGGTAAAGCCAAATCCAAGAGGAATCGCTGCTGCTGCACGTAAGTGCATTTGAGGGTTCGATATGCGGCCAATCTTCAAATACTCTAAAATGAAGGGGCAAACGATTAAATTTATGGTATAACTAAGGATGTTTAGCGAGCATAGATTTTAGAATCACAATCACAGGAATTTCATTACTTCAAGAGAATATCCATTAAGACTGACAGTACAAACATGAGGTTAATGAGAACAAGCATGCGTTAAGATGCCATTAGACAAAGCATGTATAGCATATGATGTTAAAAGATCCAGCAATCAACAAACTAACCTATAAGAAATAAACAGAAACCGTGGAGTCAAGGAGAAAACTACAAGGATGGAGCATCTGGACTGCTGCCTAAGATAAGGGGAAAACTTACAGCTCAGAATACCCTATTTGACTGTTCTATGTATCCCCAGCTGAGGGGGGTCCAACCACCAGGCAGAAGAAGCTTTGTCTATTCTTTTGTACAGTGAGCATCCGTTCCATGCCGCGTACATTGATTGTAACCAACACTGCCAAGAAATGCCCTTATCTCTTGTGCACTACTGTTGCTCGCCTGCAGCAGGCGCTCGTCCTCTTCGTATATAAGGTAGGGAGCTTCACCTCTCCTCCTTGAGAGCAACTTTGATGCACCTCTCAGAACATGAGATTCCCAACCTTGAACATCAATTTTGATCAGAACCACTCGCTCTGCATCTGAAATGACTTCATCCAATGGGATTGTAGCAACCTCAACAGCAACTTCTTCATTAGATTTGAATGCTAACTTCGCACCGGTTGCAGATATAGCACTGTTGTCTAGTCGTCCAATCACCTACATTGCCAAAATACTCACAGTAAGCTGTTGAGATATAATAATGATAATAATGTTATCTATAAGAGAAAGCAATCTGAGATTTCCACGAGAAGCGACGCAAGCCAGACTAATTTACAAATGGGGTGTTTGCACTTATGAAAGTGGCAATGGATTCATTGATGGTTTGACATGACTGTTTGAAATATTATCAGCGTGAATCAGGCAAATCAGGAAGTTATAACATTAGTCAGAATGAGTTCCGCTGTAGTCTGTAACTGTTAAGGAGTATTAATATTGGTCTAGGTCTCCTTACATATTCGTAGTAGTCCAACTTTCCTTACTTTGTACTCCAAGTACCATGTGAGATATATTCGCTCCTTGGGCTATGCAAAGTTACTCCTCTAACAGTAACTAGCTAGGGAAGGGTAAGTATTTGGCCAGTTTCCATTATCAGTTGGTCAGCTCTTTTTTGTACTAATGAAGAGCCAGAGCTCCTGTTGGTTGCTCGAAAAAAGGCACTCCACGCCATGGAATGGATTGGACCCTAAATGCCGGTTATGCTAACCATCATTGGTTTAGTGAGTCCAGTAACTCAACCTTTATTGGTATATATGGAAGTTTCAACAACACAAAATAAAAAAGAAGTTCTGTAACACAAAGGTTAAGCTGATGCTTTAATAATAAACCAGTAGCATGCAACTGGAAAACTTTTCATGTAAACCCTGTTCCACCAGTGACAAGGATAACTTGCCAGATTTAATATTTAGTTTAAAGAACAAGACATTTTCTATTTCTAAATGACTCCATTTAGAAAATATACCACTGTCAGACTATAAATTGAGCATCAGACCAATTGACATATATTTGTGGATGAGCATCACAGATTTAGGAACTTCCTCTAATAGAACATACTGGAAAAGGATAATAAGGGCAAATAATCAAAAATCTAAGTAAAGTGGGGCAAATCTTTTAAGCTTGAGTAAGGTGAGGCAAACGATCAAGTGCCCATCTAATACAGGGTGAATGATCAAATTCCCCGTGATGCAAGAGTGCAACTTCCACCTTAACGCAGAGATTCACTTCAACAGTTCTCCAGCCATTTCTATGGGTAGTTTTGTCCCAAGTAATTGCACAATCTGAGTTTACCACAATACTTCATCCAGCTCCCAGAGGCACATCTCGATCAATAAACAGCTACTTACTACTGCAATCCAAAATTACCGTCGTTGATAAACTTTTAAACGGAGCAATCTGAAGCAGAGAAGATACCTTATGCATTGTGATGTTCCCAACTCGGTCAGAAGCTGCAGCATGATACACCACCACCTGGTCCTGCACCCGGTTCAGGTACACCCCATCGCAGATCCGCTGCAGGTTCTCGAAGACCGGCTCGAATGCCACCACCCGGAACCCCATCACGGCCGCCGCGAAGGCCGCCATCCCAACATTGGCCCCGACGTCCACCACCACCCCGCCGCCGGAGCCCCTCCCCACCTCCCCCGCGAGCAGTTCCTGGACGGTCTGGGAGATGTCGGGCTTGCGGAAGCGCTTGCCCTTGAGGAGGCGGGCGATGTTCCGGTGCGGGCGGTCGGGGAGGGACCCCAGGTCGGCGAGGGAGTAGAGGAAGGGGCGGGGCACGCCCTCCACGAGGCTGGCGAAGACCGGGGAGGCCTGCGGCGAGGCGTAGCAGTCGAAGGGGCGGAGCCGGGCCGGGAGGTGGGGCGAGGCGGCGGTGGCGGGGGAGAAGGTGAGATCTGGGGCTCTGGAGAGGACGAAGACGAGGAGGATGAGGACCGGGACGAGCAAGAGGAGGGACCTGGGAGTGGAGGAGGACGCCGCGGCGGAGGCATGCCGGCGCCAGGAGGCGGCGAGCGGCGCCGGCATTGGCCGAGAGGGTTCCGGCGTTTGGGCGGCCGCCGACGGGAGGCGGTGGCGGTGAAGAAGCAGGCGCAGCGGCTGTAAAATAAAGTACCGAGCGAGGCTCGCCTCACGATTTTTGGTCTTTAAAAAAAGGCTAGCCTCACGCTAGGAACATATATACTCTTTCGAAGAAATGAAGAAAACGACCACGTATCCCCAGAGTAGGAATGTCAACATGGTTCCGCGTGCACCCAGATGAATAGTGATTAAAATTTATTATAGAAAAAATCGAGAAAATATTGGCACATGTTGTATTCGAGCGAAAAAATATATAATTGAGACTTTATTATTCATCAAACACTGGTTTTTAATGTAGCTTCGATTTTGTCATTTTTTGCTAGAATATCGCAGATGACATTTCTTTGTGAAAGTTTATACATGAGTATACCGATTGACTGTGTATGTTAAAAAATACTAGCTAGAATTTCTGCTGAAAATCGTGTCAATCCGAATTAGACTCTAAAATAAGACCACGTGACACATGTGGTAAGCAATCCAAACAATTCAAAAAAAAAAGTATAAAATAAGAGTAAAGGTATTTGAAAAAGTAGATATATTGAAGACGTATCAGTGGTTGGATGGCTTTCTCTCTCTTTTTAATCTTTAATACAATGATCTTTTTGGACATATATGTGTGTGTGTGTGTGTGTGTGTGTGTGTGTGTGTGTGTGTGATTTTGTATCCTTGTATTTTTTCTCCGGTATATCTATCTCTTTTGGCCAATTAGATCGGTTTTATCTTTAGTGGGAGAGGTGCTTGGTAGTAGGTTCAATCTTGCGGTGTCTTTACTCTGTGACAAGAAGAGTTGCAAGGCACATATTTGTATTATTTCTACTAAAGGTAAAATGATGGGGCTCAAACATATTACTTGATCTTGCTTTGTCTACATTATGTCGTCGTGCTTCAAGAATTACTCTGTTTGTTATGAATTTAACACATTGTGATGCATGCTGGATATCAGTCAAGCGGTGGAGTAATGATAGTAGATGCAGATGGATTTTCGGTCTACTTGCCTCAGTAGAGGAACAAGCGAGCAGACGAGGTGCTTCTATTGACGCAGTGTCTTGGCCAACCAACCTTATACGTCCCATCTGCCGACTACAATTCCAGATGAGCCAGTCTCTACGGGTGGCTGGCTAGGACCGCATGAGCAACCTAGGCGTTGCCCGAGTCGGGCGACCTACTAGCACAGTTGTGGGTCGGCACCACTGACAGCCAGACCGGCCTGGCTGCGAGGCTGAGTTGGGTGCTACTTCTTGAGCTTGCGTTGATTTTTCTCTTGAAGAGGAAACAATGATGCGGCAAAGTAGACATAAGTATTTCCCTCAGTTGAGAACCAAGGTATCAATCAAGTAGGAGGTACAAGCAAGTCTTCAATATATGCACCTGCATAAACCAACAAACACTTGCAAACTACGCGGAAAAGGGGTTGTCAATCCCTTCAACGTCACGAATAAGAGTGAGATGTGATAGAGATGGATTTAAAACTAAAGTAAAAACGCTAAATAAAGTAAGGATTTTTTTACATCTGTGCCCCTGGTTCCTTAGCTCTACTCATTCATCCCCGCGCTTTTAACTTTTGCTCAATTTTTTCCACTCCCTTGCCAGAAACCCTCATAACTGGTCACAACGGACGTTGTCGTCGGGTCAAAGGCTTTGACCGTTAACTCTGACGAGTGGGGCCGCACTGGACTGTGTCGTCCGTTGGACCTGACAAGTGGGGCCACATTGGGTGGTGTCGCTGTTCGACCATTGGGTCGCGGTTTCGTTGGGCCGTCCCTTGCATTAAACATCTGCGCGCGCCGCCAGGACACAAGCCTGCTATGCATGCACCCAGCAAAGCATGCCTGCATGCGCGATGCCACGGTGCATCGACCGATCTTGCATGCGCCGACCGAAGCTACATGCGCTGATGCGTCTGCCACAATGCACTGACCGAGCAGCTTTCTTGCACATCAGCCGCCATGGATGTAGCGACGGTCATTGTCGCTGGTTCCTCTCTTCTAGCTAGGTGGCTACATCTTTGTGGCTTGTGTAAAAAAAGAGAAGTGTTCGTTGTGACTGCATGCACTAGGTGGTCACTAACAAGGGGACCCTACTAACAAACCGATCTTTCTAAGAAAACAATCAACAAATATGTAGTCCCAATATGTAGATAGGGCCAACAAGACAATATCACGATCACATAGTTCAAACTAGGAAGAACTTAATAATAGAATAGATAGAAAACTTAATAATAGATTTTAAGAAAGGGGCTAACAAGCCCATAGCAACTCCAACATAGTTCGATTAAAACTTAACTTAACATAGACTAATAAAAGGATAGAGAGTTTAGAACCCTAGCCGCCGCCTTCTCCACCTCGCTCCTCCTTCGGGCGCCCTTTGCACTGCTCCTCCGGGGCGTTGTCGATGGGGTACGGAAGAGTGTGCATGCGCGTCGCGGTGGGGAAGATGTTGGTGTACTCCGTGAACCTGTTGTGGGTGGTGAAAGCGATGAACTCGGAGCCACACCAAAACACCCGGCCGATGAGGTAGAAGGCGTCGAATGTGTTGGTGAAGTGGGCAAGGAGAGCAACCACCACCCGGTTTTGGATGACCTCCTCGACGCGAAACATCGTTGGAGATCCCCGCAGGAGGTGGTGGTAGCCGAACGCGAGGAAGAAAGTTCCTTGCGGTCCTCAACCTTGATATCGCCCACACACAGGTAGTGTGTGATCAACGTACACGCCGGTAGGGTAAAGCCTCTCCGGCACGATGGGTGGGAAGCGGTAGGTTGGTCCGGTGTACTGCATGGCTGAGGGATGTGCAGAAGAAGGAGAAGGGGTCGAAGAGCAAGAAGGGCGGATGGCAGAGGATGGGAGATGGATGAGGGATGGCAGATGCAAAGGGTGGCTTAAATAGCCGTAGTGCTACGTGTTATTGCGTCGTGGCAATAACAGGGTCAAATGTAAAGTAGCCCGTTTTCAAACCCACCACAGCATCCGGAGTGTACACACATGGGAAATGGTGGTTTGAAAAGAAGAAGAAAAAGAAGCTAATTGCACGCGTGAGAATCCATGGTCATATATATTATATGAACAAAAATAGACAATTTTTGAAGGGCTTGTGGCCATTTTACATGATAAATATAAATTTGGCCCTTATAAAGTTGGTCATTTTGCATTTGTATAGAACAAAAAGAACTAAATTTTCTACGCAATGTGAATTGTTGTGTAATTTCAGACGATGCAAAAAACAGAGCCAACACGTTCACAAAAAACGGAGTCAGCACGTTCAAAAAAAATGACGCAATTCGACGGCCCAACCAGAGCTTGGTTTCCTTTTGGGCACAATAACAAAGTTTACCCTTTTTTCATGGAGTCAGTGGCGGGGAGCAGCCGAGCACAATCAACAGGATCGCCTCTCACAGATCGCCCCAAGATCCAACGATGCGGACCCGGAGCCTGCACGCAGCCTACCCACCGAATCATACATTCTTAAGAAGTTGATCCTCACTACAAGCTATTCTCTCTACATGCACACTGTCCAAGTCAGCATGATGCCACATCAGCGTTCAGTTTCCAAAAAACATTATATCCACCTATGCAATTCACTTCACAACAAATCAGCAAAAAGGAAATACGTAAAGAACAAACAGTGTGATTTGATTTTTCTTTATGTACTTATCCATGCCCTGGTCACTCAACCGATTGTTTCTTTTCAGCTTATCCGTAACCAAGAGATGAATATTCTAGCAGTTTCCTCTGTTTTAACTCCCAAATCATAAAAACGCACCACGGGGCAGATGGGGGATTTGATGAGTTCACCATATATGTATCCTGTGTCCACTCCTTTCCCAATCACTCCGTCCCGATCTCTCTCTTTATCTTCTCAAGCCGTTTGCTACCTCACTGCGCATTGCGCCTCTGCCCTCACGTTCTTCTGCCGCCCCTTGCGTCTCCTCGGCCTACCATTGGGGAGAAGTTCAGATCTTGGGAGAGCGGCCTAGCTCTACATAGAGAAGTCGTCGGGGATGCCATCTTCACAGATTGCCAGTGTGGAATGTGAGAGGAGCCAGATTTGGACCATTTTTTTGTCCTCGTGAGTTCAAAAATTAAGCAGGTGAACCTTCCATCCTATCTTGATTAGCAATTGATGTCTTTGTTGATTCCTTTGGTGATAATCAGCCAACAACAGATTTTTTTCTACAGCTCGACTTGCAACAGGTGCATCCACCATGGCAGCCGCTAACACCGGCGCCAAGGAAGAAACCCTCACCGGCTGCGGCAAGGCACTTGACGAAGCAGCCGGTGGCTTGGCGCATGAGTCGCTCTACGAGGCAAGATCAGTGTAGGATAGTTGTGCACACGTTCCTCTCATACTGGCGGGGCTTCATCTCGGCTACGTTGGGTCCGAGCTGCAGCCGCTACGACGTCGTGTATAGTATCGCCGCCTCCCCCTGTTTGTTACTAATTTTTAGGGTGATGTAACTATTGATTTTTGCAGAATAAAAACGGTGTTTTCCAGAATTGTACATCCTCTCTTGGTGTCATCAAGGTAATGTTAGCACTAAATTGGCCAGATTCGTGTATGTCCAATGGAATTTATGCATGAGCACATATCAATTGTTCATGTCTTACGCTAAGAAGAAACAATTTGTCCCTATTAATTTTAGCTCTATGTGCCACCACCTGTAAGTAGCCTCTCAATCAATTTTTTGTTAAATATCTTGATGTATACTCGGGGCATCACAAATTCTCTTGCTGCTTTCCGAACAACATACGGAAGTAATTGTCTTCTTTCATGCTTCTACTAGTGGACTGATTATAAGCATCACATGCTAGCTGGTAAACAAAACAATTCAACCAATTTTAGAGTGATGGTGAAGTCTAACTCTGAACGTTTTTCGACCTTTTATTATCTTACTGAAGATTATTACTATCCCACACACGCTACAATCTGAAGGTACATGCAAATTTAATGTTTCTAAGTTGAGTCATATACATGTTTTACTGCAAATCATGATGTCTCGCTTTTTTTTTTTGAAATTCCAAAATAGTTCCTCCATACTTTTTCTGTGTAAGCGTTGCATGTACGTTTTAAGTAAAAGAGTATACACTATGGATGCACAAATTGATTATTCTGGAGATTCTTTCGCTTAGTCGATGGCAGATCACTAAAACTGAATAGTGTTCTAGAAATCATGATTTTTTTGGAGCTACAGAAATTATGAACACCGTAGTCTCATAAGACAAGGATTTAACTTTGTTGAACATTCACGCGCTACTTTTGCCCGTTTTATTTGCGTAGCCACACTGAATAGTTCCCGGTGTCACTATCTTTTCAAAATATCACAGTAATACGAGTGCGTGAAGACAATTTAGGTATACATCTGAGATCCCAAAATAATCAGTTAAGGTAAATAGATTGATCTATTTTTCCCTAATACTCCCTTCGTTCCTAAATATAAGTCTTTGGAGAGATTTTACTATGGACCACATACGAAGCAAAATGAATGAATCTACACTAAAACGCATCTATATACATCCGTATGTGGTTGATAGTGAAATCTCTACAAAGACTTATATTTTGGAACAGAGGGAGTACATTATAAAACCCTAGGGTTTGCGCAAATCCCTAGATTTCACAAACCTATTACTGAACCATTAGGGTAGACGATGCTATTATCCACTTGGTGCAACTCATGTTGTTCCATTTCTTTGTTAGGATCGTATATGGCAGTATATTGCTATATTTCGGGTATTGCTGAAGATGTCCAATGTAATTAGTACTTTGTACAAGTGCAGATGTTTGCTTTGAGGGCATGCCATAAATGTATTTTTTTTCTTCTGGAAATACAAGTATCTTGGTATTTATATTTTGCTTTTCTCTTGATTGTAAGTTGACTTTCAGTGATTTTTATATGTTAATATTTGGAATTACTTAAACTTGTATGCATACCGCTACAGACACTCCTCAGTGTTGTCTACTATGAGGAAAATGAAGCAAGGTAAATACTTTTTTTACTACAACACCTATATACATGGTATCCAATTACATTTTCTCATATTCCTATTTCTCTAACTGTTTTAGCTTGGCACCACCTTTTGATGCCATTTTTGTAAAGGTAATGCACCGATCGGTCGGTTAGTTTCTTAATTTTTCTACAGAATTATTTTATGTAATCAATAATACTAGTCACAAGAGGGAGCTTTCTGATATAACCTCCGAGATACAACGTAATAAGTGTAGACATATTTAGAAGGTGAGGACTTATGATGCTATCATACTAATGTCATTTGTTTACCTCCGGCTAATGACATTTGTTTACCTCATGTTGTGGGATGGATCAAAGTAAATGTACATGTGAGTTCTGATGGAGATTACACATAGTCAAGAGGTGATGTGTTAGTTGTAGCTTGGAAGTTTTCTTGCATTACAGGAGAAGCGGAGCTGGGAGCCTATATAGTGGAGCTTTAGATCAGTTGGTTCCACATGTAAATGACCATATAATCCTCTATTGTAATTGTGTTTGTTGTCCAAACATAGAATGATACAAGTAGGAATGGACTATCTTAGTTACGCGTGTACCGTTAGTCATGTATCATTCTTAAGTATTGCTGTCAAATAACAACCATTTATTCATTGCTTTGATAATCATTTTAACAGAGGCAATTTGCAGAGTAAAACAATAATTTTAGGCAACATTTCCCGCAGCAACGCGCGGGGAATCGTCTAGTTTCTTCTAGAAGACCACATCTGAGGGCCGTCGCTTGGCGCCAGGGTATGATCGGACGCCTGACGTTCGGAGCTAGTGTTAGGCGAAACCCCGCGGGGTTTAGAGGGGTTTTGAGCTGGTTAACGGGGTTTCGAAAGCTTTGAATGAGCATAACTAATTTAAAAAATTTGAAAAATATGAAACCTTCATCGTTCGTCATTTTATAAGACACACTAACGAGGTAAAATATTAAACTTGGTCTATGATCATTTTCATGAAAAAACCTAGCTGGCACGATCGAGGTCAAATGAGCAGCATTAATTTAAAAAAATCAAAAAAATATAAAGCATGCCCACAATGTTGTCTTATGTGACATGTTACCAACCAAAAATCATAAACTTGGTCTATGGTCATTTTCATGAGAAAACCTTCACACATATGAGCTTTCACCTACAAGATTTCATAGAGTTCAAAGAGATGAGGTAGGTTACCTTCTGTTTTCAAAAAAATTAAAAAAAATTACCAAAGCTTTATTTCAAAGTGAATAAGAAGGAACTTAATTTAGTTTTTCATTTTCATATTTTAAACGTGTTTTAATAGTTTTTATATTAAATCATATTTTTTCAAAAGAAAATGTAAAAATATGAAGATTAATTCAAAAAATAGTGAGACTTCGAATCTACACTATATAGATTGAATAAGTGTTAATAAAAAACATTTGGCTTATTTAGAATAGGTCCCAAAAATAACTTGATTACAAATGGGTTGTTTACCCTAGCCTTGGAGCTCATATGGAGCACATTTCTCAAATTCAAATTTCTTTGACCTCCTCTAAATCACCTCAAATTTTGCACACATGATTTCCTACACAAACATAGATAGTTTGCCAAGGTTTTTTTTTTGCATTTTCTTGAATTTATACTGTCCTGTCGAATGTCAGTTCAAAACATCGGATCATGAAACATGCTGGTGGGAAAAAGCACGCATTTGATTTGATTAATAAACACGAGACAAATAATATGTGTGATCAGTGAAGCAACACTAAAACAACATGTGTGGTCAATGAAGCAACTGTAGGAGATATGCCCTAGATGCAGTAATAAATGATATTATTTATCTCCAAGTTCATGATTATGTTTATGTTCCATGCTATAACTATTGTGGTTCCCGAGCCCGTATATCGATAAAGGCGCTGGGGAAAACCCATGTGCACGTGTGATGTCTACTACACAACCTTCTTCTTGTAGACGTTGTTGGGCCTCCAAGAGCAGAGGTTTGTAGGACAGTAGCAAACTTCCCTCAAGTGGATGACCTAAGGTTTATCAATCCGTGGGAGGCGTAGGATGAAGATGGTCTCTCTCAAGCAACCCTACAACCAAATAACAAATAGTCTCTTGTGTCCCCAACACACCCAATACAATGGTAAATTGTATAGGTGCACTAGTTCGACGAAGAGATGGTGTTACAAGTGCAATATGGATGGTAGATATAGGTTTTTTTAATAAGAAAATATAAAAACAGCAAGGTAGCAAGTGGTACAAGTGAGCATAAACGATAGTGCAATGCTAGGAAACAAGGCCTAGGGTTCATACTTTCACTAGTGCAAGTTCTCTCAACAATAATAACATAACTGGATCATATAACTATCCCTCAACATGCAACAAAGAGTCACTCCAAAGTCACTAATAGTGGAGAACAAACGAAGAGATTATTGTAGGGTACGAAACCACCTCAAAGTTATTCTTTTTTTTTTGAGGAACCGGCAGGAGCACTGCCTTTTCTTATAGAAGGAGAGCGAAATAAAACGCGATGTACAGAGTGGCGCACGTTTTTAGGGAACGTGGCAAAAACCGCCAGAAACCTCTACACACCCAAAGGTAGCTTAGCCAATACCCACTGCTGGCATGGCCCCAGCAAAAGCCAACTCGCGTTGTTTAATTTCCTCGAAGGCCAGCAATGCAACCTCACGGTGCGTCAGACGGAGTCCAGTGAAAACGCGCCTATTCCGTTCTTTCCAGATTGACCATAAAGCGTAGATGATCCTCCCGCTGCGCCGTCGGCGCACCTGCTTTGACTGGCTTGCAAGCATCATGTCCCACCATTCCGACACGTTTCCTGGCACAGGTAGGTAACCCGAAATTGGTACACCCTCGCCCGTCCACGTGTTCACCTGGTTCCAAACTGCGACCGAGAAGGGGCAATCCTTGCAGAGGTGATTTGCCGTTTCCGGCTCCTGAAGGCATAGCAGACACCTGGGATCATGTGGCCAACCGCGCACTGCCAGCATATCTGCAGTGAGAATTCTTCCATGGAGAGCGAGCCAGGCGAAGAATTTGCACTTGGGTTCGACGTGGGCGGACCAGACCTTGGCGGTGTCGAACCTCGGGTGGGAGCCGAAAAATTGGGCCCCATAGGCCGAAGCGGAGGAGAAAACTCCGTTGGTAGTTAAGTTCCAAGAGATGCGGTCTTCATGGCCTGGTAACAGGGTTGTCTGGCTGATCCACTCCCAGAGAGACACGAATTCTCCCAGTTGTTGCAAGGTCTGTAGGCGGGCCACCGCCCTGATCCAGTTCTCGTTCGTCAACTCATTGTGCACTGATCTGTTCTTTCTGGAAGCGATCTTGTAGAGCTCAGGGGCTATGAACCTGAGAGGGCCTCTTCCGCTCCAGTTGTCATGCCAGAAAAGGGCCTTATGCCCATCGCCTAGCGAAATGGTGGTGCAGGCCCGAAAAAGGCTCAGGTCAGCTTGGTCGCACGGCAGTTCGGTACCCACCCATGGCCTCTCAGGGTCCGTCCATTGAAGCCAGGGCCAACGGAGGCGAAGGGCGCGGCCAAATCGCTCCAGGTCCATAATCCCGAGACCACCCAAATGCTTCGGGCGGCAGACGGTCTTCCAGTTAACCAGGGAGTGCCCAGCTGAGGTCTGAGCTTGGTCCTCTTTTTGCCAGATAAAGGCACGTATGATTTTGTCAATCTTTCGTAGGATCCCCTTCGGCAGGTTGAGAGCGGTGATGTGGAAAGTTGCCATGGCCGTGAGGACCGACTGAGCCAGGGCCACCCTGCCGGGCTTATTCAGTAGCTTTCCTTTCCATCCCGGCAGTCTGCCAGCAAACTTGTCAATGAAAGGTTGCAGGTCGATCCCTCACAACCGACGATAGTGCAAGGGTAGCCCCAGGTAACGCCCCGGGAAGGTAGCGATCTTGGCAGGGAAGACGGATAGCACGTCCTGGAGGTCAACGCCGCCACATCTGATCGGAAAGACCTCGGTCTTGGACAAGTTTGTAATTAGGCCGCTAGCTTTCCAAAGACCGATAGGATAGCAGAAATCGCTCGTAGTTCCTCCTTGTCCGGGTTTGCGAAAATGCCCGCATCATCCGCGTATAGAGATATCCTGCATCTGGCTGAGCGCGCGCGAATGGGCTTGAGGATGCCTCACTGGGAGGCAAGCCGAAGGATCTGTTGCAGCGGGTCTATGGCCAAAATGAATAGCATCGGTGATAGAGGGTCGCCCTGGCGAAAGCCCTTTGCGTGTCTGAATGGCGTGCCCGGGTTTCCATTAAGAAGGACCCTTGACGATGAAGAGGACAAGGACAGGCAGATCCAGTTACGCCAACGCGGACCAAACCCCAGGCGTTGGAGAACCTCCAACAGGAAAACCCAATTGACAGAGTCGAAAGCCTTTGAAATATCAATCTTGAGAAATAGGCCGGGGATGTTCCGACGGTGCAAGTCTTTGATGAGGTTCTGCACATGCATGAAGTTGTCGTGTATGGACCGCTTCTGCACGAAAGCGCTCTAGCACTTGGATACCAGCGAGGGCAGTAACGGAGCCAGCCTGTTGGCCAAAAGCTTGGAGAAGATCTTGGAGAGGCTATGGATGAGGCTAATTGGTCGGTAGTCCTCGACTACCCGGGCGTCGGTTTTCTTCGGAAGTAGAATGATGTTCGCCGAGTTGATGAGAGAAGCACAGTCTCCACGGAGGCTTGCAAGCTGTAGGATTGCGTCAACAACATCTTGCCTAATGATCTCCCAACAGGACTTGAAAAAGGCCCCAATGAAACCATCCGGGCCCGGCGCTTTGACTGGGGGAAGTGAAAAAACCGCGTCTTTAATCTCGTTCTCGTCGAAAGGTGCGTCAAGCTCTGAGAGGTCATGCGACGGCATCTCCAAGTTGTCCCAGATTAGACTCGTGGTCCGGGGCGTCGGGGATCCAAGGTGGTTCTGGAAGTGTGAGAGGAGCACCTGCTCCTTGTCCTCAGCCGTGATGGCAATCCCCTGCTCAGTCTGAAGCATCTGAATGAAGTTTTTCCGGCGGCGGCCATTTACCTTCGCATGGAAAAATTTAGAGTTGACGTCTCCAAGCCTGATACCCGTTAGGCGCGAACGTTGGCGGAGCTTCACTTTCTGGAAGGATAGGAGGCCAAGGTATGAAAGCTTTAACTTGCGCCTCAGCTCCAGCTCAACCGGGGAGAGAGGCCTACCCTCCTCAGCGAGGTCAAGTCTCCAAATAACCTCCTTTGCGATGTCAATCTGAGTTCTGAGTACCCCAACACTGTCCCTCTGCCATTTCTTTAGAGCCTTTGCGGTACGAGCCAACTTGATGTGGATCCTGCGGATGGCGTTCGTCGCCCGAACGGGCTTCCCCCAGGCCGCGGCCACCGTATCTTTGAATCCCGGAAGTCGAAGCCAGAACTCTTTGAACTTGAAAGATGGCCTGCGCCGCACCTCCGTGTCCCCCTGCAGGAATAAGGGGGCATGATCCGAACAGGCAGACGAAATGGCTTGAAGGTGCGCATTTGGGAAGAGCAGATCCCAATCGTCCTAGTGGAAGAAGTGATCGATCTTTGTCAACACCGGGTTTTCTTGTGCATTTGACCATGTGAATTTTCATCCTGAGAGCCGGATCTCTTTCAGTTGCAAATGATTTAGCGCAGCACGGAAGCTACCGATGAGGCGTTTGTTGATGTTCAGATTGCTTTTGTCAGCCGCTTTGGTGATAAGATTGAAATCGCCGATGATGAGCCACCGAGGCTTCGCCACATTCTTCAGACCCCTGAGCTCGTCAATGAAGAGCAGCTTCTCTTGTTCACCCTGGGGGCCATATACGCAAGAAAGGGTCCAATCGAGGCCCTCGGCGAGCATGGTGACGGTGGCGGAAATCGATCCCTGTGTGGCATGGGAATCAGACAGCCTAAAGAAAATGTCTGAGACGGCCATGATCATGCCACCCCTAGAACCAACAGCTGGGAGGACCCTGTAGTTGGCGGTGAAGGAGGGCCCAAGCATGCTCGCAATCAGCGCGTCGTCGACGAACTCTAACTTTGTCTCCTGGAGACACACTATGGAGGCTTTGCAATCACGGACGATGTCCCGCACCGCGTCGCAGCGAGCAGGTGCGTTGAGGCCGCGCACATTCCAGCAGACCAGCTTGACATTAGGTTGCGCCATCAGGGGGAACTAGCAGCACGCAGAGATGATAGACTTCGAACAGTGGACGGTGATGCGCGAGGAGTTGCACAGACAGGGAAATTGGAACACGGAGTTGCCGGATCTTGATTGCAGGGCGAAGAGACGTACACACAGAGTAGTTGAAAACACGGATACATGCAGCGATCACAACACTGCGACCAGCGACAGACACGAGGACTAGAGGATTGCATGAAGAAAGGCTACACATTTGCGACATTTGGGACGCTCTTGGCCACTGCCTTCTTCTTTCCTGGCCTGGAACTGACCGCCTTGACGTGCTTCGCGAGGGTCTCAATTGCCTGAATCACCGGTGCCGCGAGGGGCGTGTTGAACAGAGCCGCGTACGCGCCTCTAACTCCGTCGTCGATCTCCGCCTCTGGGCCGAGCAGGCCGCAGGCGCGAGCCAGGAGCTCCTGCACCGCCAAACTGCCCTGCTGGCACTGACGGGTCTTCTTCTGCGCGATTCTCCCGCTCCTCCGAGGCGAGGAGACGTTGATGCCCTTGATCTTGGCCGGCTTGGGCGCCGGAGTGGGCAGCAGGGGCGCCGGCGGGGTACTCGCGATCGAGTCCAGGAAGCTGCCGAGCTTTCTGGAGGCAGGAGTCGCCTCGACCCTGAGCACCGCGGGCGAGGGCCCGACCAGCGCAGTAGGATCAGAGGGCACAACCGACGCAGCCGAGGGACCAGCCCTCGTCGCCATGGGGAACGGGCCTAACAACACCGATGCAGGCAGAGGCGAGGCCATCGGGGTGCGGGTTGGGAGCACGCTGGTCGAGGATGCAGCGGGTGTGACCGCCGGGGTGCGGTCAGGGGACACGCAGGGGGTGGCCGGAGCCGGGTGCGCCAAGGTGGGCGTGGACGCATCGAAGCCCGGGGGGGCGTCGTCGATGGAGAGCGCCTGCAGGCCAGGACCAACCACATCGCCAATAGCGTTGGCGTACCAGGCTTCATTCTCCGCGGACATCGACACCGCAGCCCCAGCCGCCAGAGCTGGCGAAGATGGCGTGCAGGGACGGTCGAGGTCGAGGGGGCGCAGGACAGGCGACGTGCCCGACGCAGCGGGTAGAGCGATCAGGCGCCGCAGCTCCTCAGCATCCCGAAGCACAGCCGCACGCAGAGCCGCACGCTCGTCCGCCTCGCGTGGGCCAAAGACGCGACGGATCTTGGCCTCGGCAAGAGCGACGACGTCCAACTGACGGAAGCACCCCACGGGCTCCGAGGGCAGCGGCTGCAGCCCAGCACCATGGCGCCTGCCTTCATTGCCGCGCGATCCACCCACACGTCGGCGCGGGGAACGCGATCGAGGGCGCGGAGGGGCCGCGTCGTATCCGCGCCCAGAGCGCCTGGAGCTGCGGTCCCCTGGCTGACCGTCGTAGTCGTCGCCCTCGTCGTCGCGACGCCGCGGACAGTAGTCCCGACAGGAACCGTCGCCACCGCCGCGGGCACGGGGTGCCCCACCCCACGTCGTGCCGCGGGAGTCGAACTCCCCAGGGATGACGACGTCCGCAGAAGACACCGGCGTGTGGCCGTCTATGGTGCCGCGATGGCACGGCGGGAAGACGGAGGTAGGCGGGGAGTAAGGCACATGCCTGCCATCTTGCGTCTCCAAGTCCAGGGGGGCAGAGGTGTAGTCCTCCACCCGCTCGAGGTGGACCAGAACGCGAAACGTGGCGCCGCGGAGGCAGCGCGCCGGCCGCCGCGCCGAGAGCGTGACGCCGTCCGGGGCACGAGACGTGAAGGTCAGCCAGACGACCTTGGGGATTCTGCTTGGGTTGCTCGTCCAAGCCCACAGGCCGATGTCGCGCGTGTCTGTCATGGAGATCGAGCGCTCGTCCATGACATCCAAGGCGCAGGTGCGGCCGATGACCCTCTCGACGATGGAGTGCGTCCAAACGTAGGCAGGCACGCCGTCGAGCAGGAGCCGCGCGCGGAACGGCATGGCCGTGCCAAGCGCGTGCGCCAGCGGCCGCCACGGCCTGATGAAGACAAGCGTGCCGTCGTCCATCTTCATCCGCCCCTTGTCCAACGCAGCAGTGCACTGCTCCTTCCGCTCGAACTTGAGGAGGAATTCCTCCGGATAGTGGCTGCTGACGACGACGTCACCCCGTCGCAGCCGAAGGCGGTCGCGCAGGAGGCGCTCAACCACGGCAGGGGCAAGCCGGCAAGGCGCATCGTCAGCCCAGGCGATGGCAGCCGACTGCTCCCAGGAACGCCTGTCGCGGTCGATGTCGAACGTGGCGGCGATGATGCAGGTCTATTCAAGAGTCAGTAGTAAAATAACACGAAGCTATTCTTTCCGTTCGATCTATCATAGAGTTCGTACTAGAATAACACCTTAAGACACAAATCAACCAAAACCCTAATGTCACCTAGATACTCCATTGTCACCTCAAGTATCCGTGGGCATGATTATACGATATGCATCACACAATCTCAGATTCATCTATTCAACCAACACAAAGAACTTAAAAGAGTGCCCCAGAGTTTCTACTGGAGAGTCAAGACGAAAACGTGTGCCAACCCCTATGCATAGATTCCCAAGGTCACGGAACCCGCAAGTTGATCACCAAGATATACATCAAGTAGATCACGTGATATCCCATTGTCACCACAGATAAGCACATGCAAGACATACATCAAGTGTTCTCAAATCCTTAAAGACTCAATCCGATAAGATAACTTCTGTAAGTGCATCTAGTGCCACCCCTAGTTGGTTTTGGAGTATTGACGACAAACCTGGTGGAGGGACTAATGTGTTTGTGAGAATTGCAGGATAACACAGGTAGTAGTCCCTCATTGATTCGGTTTACCTACCGGAGATGACCCCTAAAAATGTATGAAGACATTGACATCAGTGGTGGTATATGAAGATAATCATATTGAAGACTATGACAAGAGAAGACATTGTGTGAAGACTATGGAGAACGAAGACTTAGATGTTTCGTTGTTTCCTTTTCTTCTTTGTTGAGTCATAGGAACCACCGTACTGTTAAGTGGGGTCCAAGTGATCTAAGTCAGAGTGACTGAAGTGATGCTCAACAAAATCCTATGTCTTCGAGCGAAGACAATGAGAGCAAATCTTATCCAGAGTTGGATGAGTCAGCCTTATTTGTAGCCCAAGTAAAGTTGCCGTGTGAGTGTTTGAAATCTGACCGTTGGAACACGTGTCAGTTCCTTAGTGACCCAGGGTCACTTCGGACAAATCAGGCCAGGTTGCCCAGTGACTATAAATAGCCCACCCCCTACACCATAAATTGGTGGCTGCTCAGAGTTATTACACAGCTTTTGTCGTTTGAGAGCAACCCACCTCCGAAGCGTTTGAGAGAGAAATCCTTGCGAGGACAAAGCCTAAACACCCAGAGCCAAAGAGTGTTAGGCATCACTGAAGTCTTTCTGTCTGTGTGACCTGAAGACTTATTACACTTGAGGACTGTGTTTCCTCGAGCCGGTTAGGCGTCGCATTCTGAGCATCCAAGAGTCATTGTGGATCGCCGGTGAACGAAGTCTGTGAAGGTTCGGAAGTCTACCTTGAAGACTTACCAGAGTGATTGGGCGAGGACTAGGTGTCCTTAGCTCAAGGGGAATAAGGTGAAAGACGCGGTCTTCTGAGTTAAATCTCAGCCTCCCTAACTAGACATACAGTTGTCACAGCAACTGGAACTGGTCTAACAAATCAGTGTCCTCCCCGAGCTACTGGTTCTATCCTTTCCTTCCCTTTACTTCCCGTTCTATGTGGTGAAGTCATTGCCTGCTTGCCTTATCTGATTGACTTCACTGAGTATCTACTTGTTGTGATTGGCTTCATTCCTTCTTCCATCTTGATCCCTACTGCCTAGCTGCTATTAGTCTTCGTGCTTTCACTTCATTGAATACATGACTATGGCTTGCCTAGTGTAGTCTACTTTCGCTGCATACTAATAGGATTGCGTTTATCTTTTGTCTTCAAAACTACCATGTTTTGAAGCATTTCATAAAAATTGCCTATTCACCCCCTCTAGTCGATATATTGCACTTTCAATTGGTATCAGAGCAAGGCACTCCCTTGTTCTGTGTGATTCGGTTTAACCACCTGGAGTTTTAGCTATGTCGACTGCAGGGATAATTAAAGTCTCCGCTGCGTGCCCCGTCTTCGATGGCACCGAATATCCCTACTGGAAGAACAAGATGCGCATGCACCTTGAAGCCATTGACGTGGACCTCTGGTTTGTCGTCAAGAACGGCGTTCCCAAGACTGGTGAAGGTATCACCCCTGCTGATGTCAAGAGGCTCGTTCAACTGGATTCAACGGCCAAGAACATCATCTGTGGTCATCGGACCAAAGGACAGTATGGTCGTGTAAGTGTTCTGGACACGTCAAAGGAAGTCTGGGACTGGCTCTCAAAGGTCAACGAAGGAGTCTCTACCCAGAGAGATCAAAGGATCAGCGTCCTTCGCAATCTCTTCAATCGCTTCAAGAGACATGACAATGAGAATGCCCAACACACATTCGATCGTCTTACTGACATCACTAATGAGCTTCAAGCACTTGGCGCCACTGAGATCACCAAGCATGAAATCGTCAAGACTCTCCTGAGATACTCGACAGCTCATTTGATATCCTTGCCCTGATGATTCAAGAACGCCCTGACTTCAAGACTCTCGATCCGTCTGACATACTTGAGAGGCTCAACACACATGAGTTCCAGCTATCTGAGAAACATGACATCTATGGTCCCAACTATGGCCGATCTCGCGCCTTAAAGGCTAAAGCTGTTTCTTCATCTGAAGAAGAATCTGACTGCAGTTCTGATGATCCTGAAGACATTGGAAAGGAGCTTGCCATGCTTGTGAAGAAGTTCCAGAAATTCATTAGGAAGAAAGGCTTCAGAAAGTCTTCACGATCCAGCTCAAGAAATGATGAAGCTTCTACCCATGACTACAAGAAGAGAACATGTCATAAGTGCAAGAAACCTGGTCACTACATCTCGGAGTGTCCTCAGTGGGAAAATGAGAAGGAGAAGAAGAAGAGCAAGGAATATGATTCTGATGACAAGAAAAAGAAGAAATACTAAAAGTCTTCTTCCAAGTCTTCATCAAAGTATTCATCACACAAGAAGAATTCATCTGGCAAGGCTCGCGCGTTTGTTGGCAAGGAGATGGATTCTGAGGAGGAGTCTGCTTCTGAAGAGGCGGAGGTGGAGTCGGAGGAGGAGTCTGATTATGGTGCCGCGAGTCTGGCTCTAGCCACTGCCTACGTGGCCAAGTCCATCTTCAACACTGGAGACAATGGTCTCGTCCCCAACATTGTTGATGAGGACGACGACTCTGCTCCCACCTACTGCTTCATGGCACACGGTGCCAAGGAAAAATCATGCGATGCTTACTTTCAAACATCTAGTGAAGATGACTCTGATTGTGAATCAAAACCTAGCTACAAAACACTTGCTAAAATTGCCACTGAACAGTAGAAAGCCATGGAACATATTCAAAAACTGTTAGACAAAAGCGATGACCTGTTGGACGCGGAAATGACCCGTTCTCAGTCCTTAATTGAAGACATAAAAAATCTTCATATTAAGTACAAGGAACTTGAAGGTCTTTATGAATCGCTCTCACAAACTCATGAAAAGCTTTCCCACGATTACATTCAAAGGAAACGAGAACTTGAGAAATTAAAAGCGGCTCATGAAGATCTTCAAAAAGAAAATGAGTCACTCCGCGCACAACTGATCAACTCCACTCACGAAGAGTTTGAACCACCATGTCTAAAATGCATTGAGCGTGATAACACTACATCTGTTGCTGAATGTTCTACTGCTGCCACTGTTGCAATATCTTCAACTACTGATGTGGTAACTAACCCCTCTTCTGAGGATGCCACTACTACTGCTGATGAAAATGCTAGGTTGAAGACTTTGCTTGAAACAGGGATGTACAAAAGCCTCAAAGGGCATCAGACTCTATGTGATGTCCTCAAAAAGCAGATACTGAACCGAAACCCTAGGAAAGAGGGTGTTGGGTTCGACAGGAAAATGAATGTTGATGGTTCATACTGGAAGCCTGAGCAGTATCCCAAAACCACATGGGTTGGTGCAAAGGAACCTTTAGTGGATCCATCTACCCTATCTGGCTTCACTTGTGCTAATCCTGTTATCATTGATGAATCCTTTGATGCAAACTATAAACTGTTTAAGAATCAAAATGGTGAAGTGTTTGCCAGGTATATTGGTACTAACTGTAGGAACGGGCCACCTATGAAGAAGATCTGGGTACCCAAAGGTTGTCTTGAGAAACTTCCAACAAATGTTATCATGACACCTCCTGGGAAGAAGACAAACCCCAGACCAAAGGCTTCATATGGTCCTAAGGCTTCATATAGACAAAGGACTCACCTGAGTCACCCTAACACGGATGTTTTGCAGGGAAACCGTACTTAGACCCATGAATATGAGTGTGTTTCTTCAAACCGCTATATTCATAAAACAAAGAATTTTTCTGCCTATTCTTATGAGTATTATTCTCCTCCCGCAAGATTATTTGCTAGGGCTCCAAAGCCAAAATTCTCAGATGCTGCTCTTAGACTCATTGCTTCTAAGCCACCCCTGAAAATGTGGGTGGTTAAGAAGAACTAACTTTCTCTTACAGGGAAAGGTCTCCAGCCGAAAATCAAAGGCGTCTGATGCTATTGCTGGGGACCTAAAACACTTGTTGGGCACAAGATCAAATGCCCAAATGACTTACTGCCCATACTGCTCATGAATCACTTGCTAAACATCTTATCAGTCCTAACTTTGGTCTAAGCTTTAATAATCCACGTATACGTCAAATGTTTATGCTTCATAATGGCTTTTGGTGAAGCCTATCCTCCTAACTGCATTGTAGGGAGTGACACCAAAGTCTTCAGAATGGATTATGGATAGCGGATGCACAAATCATATGACTGGTGATCGAAATCTTCTCATGGACTCAACCTTACGTCCATCTAACAAGAGTCACATCACATTTGCTGATACTGGTAAAAGCAAAGTGTTGGGTCTAGGTAGAGTTGCAATCTCAAGAGATCAGCACATGGATAAAGTCATGCTTGTTGAATCTCTTGGCTTCAACTTAATGTCTGTCTCAATGCTTTGTGACTTAAACATGATTGTGATCTTTGGTAAATTTCGTTGCCTTGTACTAATGGAATCTGACAAGTCTTTAGTATTTGAAGGATACAGAAAAGGTGATCTGTATATGGTAGATTTCTCAGCTGGACCGCAGATGGCCGTATGTCTTCGAGCAAAAGCTTCAGAGTGCTGGCTCTGGCATCAGAGGCTAGGACATGCCGGCATGAGGAACTTGCACACTCTCGCAAAGAAGAAGCATGTCGTAGGCATCGAGGAAGTCAAGTTCAAGAAAGATCATCTATGTGGTGCCTGTGAAGCTGGGAAGATGACTAGAGCCAAGCATCCCTCGAAGACAATCATGACGACATCCAAACCCTTCGAGCTGCTTCACATGGACTTATTTGGCCCTACTCACTACTCCACATTCTCTACCATAGCCTGTCTCTATGTTCGTCATTGTTAATGATTATTCAGGATACACATGGGTGCACATAATACTCTACAAGACTGAAGTGCATGATGTCTTCAGACGCTTCGCCAACCGTGCCATGACCAACTATGGCGTCAAGATCAAGCATATCAGAAGTGACAATGGCACTGAGTTCAAGAACACTGGCCTTGATCTTTATCTGGATACAATGGGAATCACTCATGAATTCTCAGCCCCGTATACACCTCAGCAAAATGGGATCGTTGAGTGCAAGAACAGAACTCTAATTGAGATGGCTCGAACGATGCTCGATGAATACAAGACACCAAGAAGGTTCTGGCCCGAAGCTATTGATACTGCATGCCATATCATCAACCGTGTTTATCATCACAAGCTTCTGAAGAAAACATCCTATGAACTCCTCACTGGAAAGAAGCCTAACGTAAGTTACTTCAGAGTATTTGGAGCAAAGTGCTGGATCAAGGATCCTCATCACAAGTCAAAATTTGCACCGAAAGCACATGAAGGCTTCATGCTCGGATATGGAAAGGACTCACACTCCTACAGAGTCTTCAAGATCTTTCTCTATAAAACTGTTGAAACTGTGGAAGTGCGGTTTGATGAGACAAATGGTTCACAAAGAGAGACCCTACCAACTGAGTTAGATGAGGCTTCACCAAATGAATCTATCAAGCTAATGGGAACCGGTGAGATCATGCCTTCTGAAGCACAACCTGACGAGGAACTCATCATCTCTGCTCCAAATCAACCAGACGACAATGCTCGGCCTGAAGACAACACTCCTAACGATGACAATGTACAGCAAGAGCAAAATCTTCGTCCAGCTCATCCTCGTGTTGCAAATGAAGTACAAGTTGAGAAGATAATTGACAACATAAATGCTCCTGGTCCACTTGCTCAAGAGCATCACAGCTTGCAAATTTCTGTGGGCACTTTGCTTTTGTCTCAACATCTGAACCCAAGAAAGTGGCTGAAGCTTTTATGGAACCCGAATGGATTCAAGCAATGCAAGAAGAGCTTCAACAGTTTGAGCTGAACAATGTGTGGGAACTTGTCAAGCGTCCTGACCCTCGCAAGCACAACATAATAGGCACAAAATGGATCTATCGCAACAAGCAAGATGAGCATGGTCAAGTGGTCAGAAACAAAGCTCGTCTCGTTGCTCAAGGATACACTCAAGTCGAAGGGATTGACTTCGATGAAACATTTGCTCCTGTGGCTAGACTTGAAGCTATTCGTATACTGCTAGCCTATGCAAATCATCACAACATACTTCTGTATCAAATGGATGTAAAGAGTGCCTTTCTCAATGGAAGGATTGAAGAAGTGGTGTATGTTGCACAACCACCTGGCTTTGAAGATCCAAAACGTCTTGATATGGTATACAAACTCAACAAGGCACGGCCTCAAACAAGCGCCTCATGCTTGGTATGACACACTCAAAGACTTCCTGAAGAGCAAAGGCTTCAAACCTGGATCCCTAGATCCCACACTCTTCACGAAGACATATGATGATGAACTATTTGTCTGCCAAATCTATGTGGACGACATTATCTTCGGCTGCACTGACAAAAAATACAGTGATGAGTTTGGTCACATGATGCAAGAGCAATATCAAATGTCCATGATGGGTGAGCTGAAGTTCTTCCTTGGTCTTCAAATTCTTCAGCAAAGCAACGGCATCTTCATATCTCAAGAGAAGTACCTTAAAGACTGCCTGAAAAAGTTTGGAATGCAAGACTGCAAAGGGTACTCGACGCCAATGCCTGCTAAACACCATCTGGGTCCCGACGCCAATGGTAAAGAGTTTGATCAACAGGTATACTGCTCCATGATTGGTTCTTTGCTTTATTTATGTGCATCTAGGCCAGATATTATGCTTAGTGTTTGCATGTGTGCTCGATATCAAGCGGCACCAAAGGAGTCGCATCACTTAGCTGTGAAGCGAATACTTCGATATTTGGCTTACACCCCAACACTAGGATTATGGTATCCAAAGGGCTCAGAATTTGATCTAGTTGGATTCTCAGATGCTGATTATGCTGGTGACAAAGTTGATCGCAAGTCTACATCAGGCACATGTCACTTTCTAGGACGATCTCTTGTCTGTTGGTCTTCAAAGAAGCAGAACTGTGCATCACTCTCCACTGCTGAATCTGAATACATTGTTGCTGGATCTTGCTGCGCTGAGCTTCTCTGGATGAAGCAAACGCTCAAGGACTATGGCGTCCATCTAAAGAATGTGCCACTCTACTGTGATAATGAAAGCGCTATCAAGATTGCCAACAACCCAGTTCAGCACTCGAAGACAAAGCACATTGAAATTCGTCATCACTTTCTCAAAGATCATGTCATGAAGGAAGATATTGATATCATACACGTCAACACTGAAGAGCAACTGGTAGATATCTTCACAAAGCCCTTGGATGAGAAAAGGTTTTGCAAGTTGCGGTGTGAGCTAAATATCTTAGAATCCTCAAATGTCTTGTAATCAGGCACACATCCTAACACTTATGCATATTGATGACTTAGATGTGCAACACACGAAGTAAAGTATATCTTCAATCAATGAAGACTTACATTCTAAGTGTGAATACATTAACATGGAAATTGACTTCGGAGTGCCACGATAATTGTGCGCCGTGTCTGGGTCTAATACTTCCTATACGGTGGGTAACGCCACCACCAAATCCTTGTTTGAAGTGTTTCTCGTGGCGTTACATTTGCAAAGTCTTCGCACTTGGTTTATCTTCGTATAGGACATATATATATATATATATATATAGTTGTGTTATGTCCTCTACAGCATCACTTATAGCTATGTCTTCGTATTTGAATCTTTTGAACTAAGTGAATGTGATCGGACCCTAACCTCTCTATGCTTTCTCATCTCACACTCTGTCTGTCCAAATCATATGCATTCTGTTGAATCTGTCGAATAACTTCTCTGCATCCTTGTCAGCAGAAGATACGGAGACAAAATTTAAATCTGATTTTAATGCTCCATCCTTTATGCCTGAAACCCGGAGAAGCCGGAACGACAACTCCGACAGTGGTGGTGTACGTCGGATTGTGGGACAACTCCCAATGCGTTACATGACCGCCACGTGTCCCTCGTATGTGAACCGCCAGGGGCACCTGCGTAATTGTGATGTGCTGTCTCCCATGCTTATAAATGCACGTCCCATCACGGTCAAAAGTTCTTCTACCACCTCTCCACCTCGACCAACCCTAGCGCCTCCGCTAGCTCTTGACGACGCCGGCGACAAAGCGCTTCGCTGCCGCAACTGTTGGGGAACGTAGCAGAATTCAAAAAATTTCTACGCTTTCACCAAGATCCAACTAAGCAGACATCTAGCAACGAGCAAGTAAGAGTGCATCTACATACCGTTATGTAGATCGCGTGCGGAAGCTTTCGAAGAAGCGTGGATGAAGTAGTCGTACTCTTCGCGTTCTTCGTCACCGATGATCTAGCGCCGAACGGACGACACCTCCGCGTTCAACACACGTCCGGTGCAGCAACGTCACCTCCTTCTTGATCCAGCAAGGGGGGAGGAGAAGTCGTCAGAGATCCAGCAGCACAACGGCGTGGTGGTGGATGCAGTGGAGATTGCAGCAGGGCTTCGCCGGGCGCCCTGCGTTTGAGGAGTATGGAGGTGTGACGGGAGGGGGAGAGGCGCCAGGGCAAGGGTGCGGCTTCCCTCTCCCCCCACATATATATAGGGGGCCAGGGGGTGTGCCAGCCCCCTGCAGATCCAATCTGCAAGGGGGGCGGCGGCCAGGGGGGAGTCCTTGCCCCCCAAGGCAAGTGGGGCGCCCCCTCCCCCATAGGGTTTCAACCCTAGGCGCATGGGGAGGTGGGCCCTAGTAGTGCGCCAGCCCATTAGGGCTGGACACTTCCCCCTTGCGGCCTAGGGGCCCCACCGGGATGGGTGGCCCCACCCGGTGGACCCCCGGGGCCCCTCCGGTGGTCCCGGGACGCTCCTGGTGACCCCCGGAGATCACCCGATGGCCGAAACCTGACTTCCTATATATCAATCTTTACCTCCGGACCATTCCGGAACTCCTCGTGACATCCGGGATCTCATCCGGGACTCCGAACAACTTTCGGGTTTCCACGTGCATTTATCTCTACGACCCTAGCGTTACCGAACCTTAAGTGTGTAGACCCTACGGGTTCGGGAGACACGTAGACATGACCGAGACCACTCTCCGGTCAATAACCAACAGCGGGATCTGGATACCCATGTTGGTTCCCACGTGTTCCTCGATGATCTTCATCGGATGAACCACCGTGTCAAGGATTCACTCAATCCTGTATGTTATTCCCTTTGTCCATCGGTACGGTACTTGCCCGAGATTCGATCGTCGGTATTACCGATACCTTGTTCAATCTCGTCATGGCAAGTCTCTTTACTCGATCCGTAATCCATCATCCCGTGACTAACTACTTAGTCACATTGGGCTCATTATGATGATGTCTTATCGAGTGGGCCCAAAGGTACCTCTCCGTCATACGGAGTGACAACATCCCAGTCTCAGTTCGTACCAACTCAACAGACACTTTCGGAGATACCCGATGCGTACCTTTATAGCCACCCAGTTACGTTGTGACGTTTGGCACACCCAAAGTATTCCTACGGCATCCGGGAGTTGTACAACCTCATGGTCTAAGGAATAAATATTTGACACCGAAAAGCTTATGCATTACGAACTATACGATCTCGTGCTATCCTCAGGATTGGGTCTTGTCCATCACATCATTCTCCTAATGATGTGATCCCGTTATCACCGACATCACATGTCCATGATCAGGAAACTATGATCATCTGTTGATCAACGAGCTGGTAACTAGAGGCCTACCAGGGACTCATTTTGGTCTATGTATTCACACATGTATCGCTGTTTCCGTAGAATACAATTCAAGCATGAATAACAGACAATTATCATGAACAAGGAAATATAATAATAATACTTTTATTATTGCCTCCAGGGCATATTTCCAATAGTCTCCCACTTGCACTAGAGTCAATAATCTAGTTACATTGTGATGAATCGAACACCCATAGAGTTCTGGTGTTGATCATATTTTGCTCGTGAAAGAGGTTTAGTCAACGGGTCTGCGACATTCAGATCCGTATGCACTTTACAAATATTATATCTCCATCCTGAACATAATTCCGGATGGAGTTGAAACGGCGCTTGATGTGCTTGGTCTTCTTGTGAAACCTGGGCTCCTTGGTAATAGCAATAGCACCAGTGTTGTCATAGAAGAGAGTCATCGGGCTTGACGCGCTTGGAATGACTCCTAGGTCGGTGATGAACTCCTTCATCCAGACTCCTTCCTGCGCTGCTTCGGAAGTAGCTATGTACTCCGCTTCACATGTAGATGCTGCCACGACGCTTTGCTTGCAACTGCACCAGCTGACTGCCCCTCCGTTCAAAATATACACGTATCCGGTTTGTGACTTGGAGTCATCCAGATCTGTGTCGAAGCTAGCATCAACGTAACCCTTTACGGCAAGCTCTTCGTCACCTCCATAAACGAGAAACATATCCTTAGTCCTTTTCAGGTACTTCAGGATGTTCTTGACCGCTGTCCAGTGTTCCGTACCGGGATCACTTTGGTACCTCCGTACCAAACTTATGGCAAGGTTCACATCAGGTCTGGTACACAGCATGGCATACATGATAGAACCTATGGCCGAGGCATAGGGAATGACACTCATCTTTTCTCTATCTTCTGCCGTGGTCGGCGACTGAGCCTTGCTCAATCTCATACCTTGCAAAACAGGCAAGAATCCTTTCTTTGACTGATCCATATTGAACTTCTTCAATATTTTGTCAAGGTATGTACTTTGTGAAAGACCAATGAGGCGTCTCGATCTATCTCTATAGATTTTGATGCCTAATATGTAAGCAGCTTCTCCAAGGTCCTTCATTGAAAAACTTTTATTCAAGTAGGCCTTTACATTTTCCAAGAATTCTATATCATTTCCCATCAGCAATATGTCATCCACATATAATATGAGAAATGCCACAGAGCTCCCACTCACTTTCTTGTAAATACAGGCTTCTCCATAAGTCTGTATAAAGCCAAACGCTTTGATCACTTCATCAAAGCGAATATTCCAACTCCGAGATGCTTGCACCAGCCCGTAAATCGAGCGCTGGAGCTTGCATACCTTGTTAGCGTTCTCTGGATCGACAAAACCTTCCGGTTGCATCATATACAACTCTTCCGTGAGGAAGCCATTAAGGAATGCTGTTTTGACGTCCATTTGCCATATCTCATAATCATAGAATGCGGCAATAGCTAACATGATTCTGATTAACTTCAGCATCGCTACGGGAGAGAAAGTCTCGTCATAGTCAATCACTTGAACTTGTCGATAACCCTTAGCGACAAGACGAGCCTTATAGATGGTCACATTACCATCCGCGTCTGTCTTCTTCTTAAATATCCATTTGTTTTCTATGGCGTGCCTATCATCAGGCAAGTCCACCAAAGTCCATACTTTGTTTTCATACATGGATTCTATCTCGGATTTCATGGCTCCAAGCCATTTATTGGAATCCGGGCCCGCCATCGCTTCTTCATAGTTCGAAGGTTCACCGTTGTCTAACAACATGATTTCTAGGACAGGGTTGCCGTACCACTCTGGTGCGGAACGTTCCCTTGTGGACCTTCGAAGTTCAGTAGTAACTTGATCTGTTTCTTCATGATCATTATCATTAACTTCCTCCCTTGTCGGTGCAGGCACCTCAGGAACAGTTTCCTGCGCTGCACTACTTTCCGATACAGGAGGGGTGACTGTCACCTCATCAAGTTCTACTTTCCTCCCACTCACTTCTTTCGAGAGAAACTCTTTCTCCAGAAAGCATCCATTCTTGGCAACAAAGACTTTGCCTTCGGATCTGTGGTAGAAGGTGTACCCAATCGTTTCCTTTGGGTATCCTATGAAGACGCATTTTTTCGATTTGGGTTCGAGCTTTTCAGGTTGAAGTTTCTTGACATAAGCATCGCAACCCCAAACTTATAGAAACGACAGCTTTGGTTTCTTGCCAAACCAAAGTTCATACGGAGTCGTCTCAACGGATTTTGACGGAGCCCTATTTAAAGTGAATGCGGCAGTCTCTAAAGCATAACCCCAAAAAGATAGCGGTAAATCGGTGAGGGACATCATAGATCGCACCATGTCCAACAGAGTACGATTTCGACGTTCGGACTCACCGTTACATTGAATTGTTCCGGGCGGTGTCAATTGTGAAACAATTCCACAGCTGCTAAGGTGCGTGCCAAATTCATGACTTAAATATTCACCCCCACGATCCGATCGCAAGAACTTTATTTTTCTGTCACGTTGATTCTCAACCTCATTCTGAAATTCCTTGAACTTTTCAAAGGTCTCAGACTTGTGTTTCATCAAATAGATATACCCGTATCTACTCAAGTCATCCGTGAGGGTGAGAACATAACGATAGCCTCCGCGAGCCTCAACACTCATTGGACCACACACATCGGTATGTATGATTTGCAACAAGTTGGTTGCTCGCTCCATTGTTCCGGAGAACGGAGTCTTGGTCATCTTGCCCAAGAGGCATGGTTCGCACGTGTCAAATGATTCATAATCAAGAGACTCTAGAAGTCCATCTGAATGGAGCTTCTTCATACGTTTGACACCAATATGACCAAGGCGGCAATGCCACAAGTATGTGGGACTATCATTATCAACTTTACATCTTTTGGCATCTACACTATGAATATGTGTATCATCACGTTCGAGATTCATCAAAAATAAACCATTGACCAGCGGGGCATGACCATAAAACATATCTCTCAAATAAATAGAACAACCATTATTCTCTGATTTGAAATAGTATCCATCTCGCATAAGACGAGATCCAGAAACAATTTTCATGCTCAAAGCTGGTACTAAATAACAATTATTGAGGTTTAAAACTAATCCCGAGGGTACATGTAGAGGTAGCGTGCCGACGGCGATCACATCGACCTTGGAACCATTCCCGACGCGCATCGTCACCTCATCCTTCGCCAGTCTCCGTTTATTCCGCAGCTCCTGTTTTGAGTTACAAATGTGAGCAACTGCACCGGTATCGAATACCCAGGAGCTACTACGAGTGCTGGTAAGGTACACATCAATAACATGTATATCATATATACCTTTGACGTTGCCGGCCTTCTTGTCTGCTAAGTATTTGGGGCAGTTCCGCTTCCAGTGACCCGTTCCCTTGCAATAAAAGCACTCTGTCTCAGGCTTGGGTCCATACTTTGGCTTCTTCCCGGCAACAGGCTTGCCAGGCGCGGCAACTCCCTTGCCATCCTTCTTGAAGTTCTTCTTACCCTTGCCTTTCTTGAACTTAGTGGTTTTATTGACCATCAACACTTGATGTTCTTTCTTGATGTCCACCTCCGCTGATTTCAGCATCGAATACACCTCAGGAATGGACTTCTCCATCCCCTGCATATTGAAGTTCAACACGAAGCTCTTGAAGCTTGGTGGGAGCGACTGGAGGATTCTGTCAACGACCGCTTCATCTGGGAGATTCATTCTGTGGGGACCCCGACTTAGAAGTCGAGATCACCGAATGCACGTGTACAGTGATCCCAGAGATCAATGCTCACTGAACACACATAAGCTGAAATAACAAGAGTCTTACATCCATACAAATAGTCTTACACGAATTAAGGCCATTATGGCCAAGTCTTACATAGATAGAGCCTCACGGGCTGAATAGCAAATAACTCAAATAGCGGAAGTCTTCGATAACGGGTAGAACCCATGCCATCTGCCTTAACCCTACATGCATTCTGACTGGGATAGCGTCCTAGTTCGCATGTTCGTCTCCAAAGAACTCTTCCTCAAATTCCTGTTCTTCCATGCCTGGCCAATTAAATAACCAGTGGCAAGCCAATGAGTACTTTGAATGTACTCGCAAGCAACCCATGATGTGGTTTAAAGTAACAATGCAATGGAACAATAATGAACAATCTAGCAAAGGCTAGAATAAATATTCTACCAACAAGTTTATGCATCAATAAACTCGCGTAACCTCGATGACAGGTTACCGATATCAAACTGTTTATGATTCAACTCATTGAGTCAAGTCACCACCTTGACTTATCACACACATAACATCACCAATGAAGTAAAATTCTGGACATAGTTTAAGTAGCACCACCCAACTGTCCATGACCGAGGACACGGCTATTCGAATAGTTTTACACTCTGCAGAGGTTGCGCACTTTACCCACAAGATCCGGGGAACTTCCGTGTCATCCACGACCCGCGGTACCTCAAGTACCCGGGGCAAGCACCCGGTCATTACCTTTCCTTAGACGACACTAACATAGGGTCCACTCGTTGGTACACGGCCCTCGGGTACAAACAATAGATCACGAGACATGCCCTAATTTCAATGTCACGCGTACCCGAAGGGACCAACGGTGTGTCCGGTGCCCTGTGAAAACAGTCATGGTCGTCTATCCAAGCACGACCCCGTCCCGGGAAAGACCTCAAGTCTTCCCGTCACTAGTAATGCGGGCACCATGCTAGTATCGACCTAAGTAATCAATAAAGCCCAGTCCCATAAGGGGTAGTGTGGTTGCACATGTTTGGTTGGGACGGTAGTCACACATAAATCTAATCCATCATTCCACCATGCACATGATTTTTACCGGCACATCACTTCTTTCTCAAGTGATGACCTAACACTTCATCACCCTCGGGCATTAGGGGCACCCGATGGGTTCATGCAAATGATTTCAACTACGAAGGTTCATATCACACGTGCATCATTTGAGCATCATGACCAACTATTTGCATGTCATCTAGCACATAGCAAGATCAACAATAAAGCATACATCATGTGGTGGTTCATCTAGGTCACCATCGTAACCCTATCATCATGCATCGGAATCAAACGGGTTCCAAGAACAAGTGTATCATGGTCAAAGGGCTGCTTGCCTGGATTGGCTTGGTCTTCAAAGTCTTCAAATCCTTCTCCTTCTCCTTCCACAGCAACTTCGTCAAATACGGGATCTATACGTCGCATAATAACCACGGGAAAATAAGAATACAAACATAACAGAAAAATCAAAGTGTTCAGAAAAATGTCAACTCATTTTTGTAAAATACTAGAGGGATTTCTAAGATGGGGAAAAATCTTGGTTGGAGTTTCGGAGTAACAGAATGGAATATATTGATTTTAGAACAGGAGTTTTACTGCCCAAATTTGAATTTAAATTTGAACAGTACAGAAAAGTTTCATGGATTTGAGTGAAAGTAGTACCATTAAATAGGTTGGAATATTACAAGATTTTAGGAGTTGGAAATATTTAATTTGGACCATTATTCTTTTTTGTAGAAATGTTTAAAACATTAACAGAAAAGAAAAAGAAAAAGCGTCCTGTGCAATGGGCCAGAGAAGGCCATAGTGCACGGCCCAGGCGGTCCAGCCCGGCCGCACGGGAGCCTGCGCGCGCACGTCATGTTTTTGAACCTGACGGGCGGGGCCCGTGGGTCAGTGGCAGAGAGGAGGGGGAGAGAGGTGTGGGGATGACAGGCGGGGCCCGCCTGTCATCTCCAACCTTGCGGCCACGGCGACGGCGAGCTCACCGGCGAGGTTCCCGGCCACGGCGACGGCAACGGAGGGCAGGGATGGTCTCAGCGTCGTGTCGCGGATGCAGGGGTGGTGGTGCGGCACGCCGGGGAGGTCCGGTTCGCCGGCGGCGAGGTGGGACGGCGGAGGCTCGTCGGAGGGTCGTGGTTCTGGTCGTTTCCGACTGCCACAGAGAGGGGAAACAAGGGGGAAATGGTCAGTGTGGCTCGGTGGTTCTAGATCGGGCAAGAAGAAGAGCAGGGAAGGCCCGTACTGCGGGATCACCGGCGGCCCGACGCGGCCGAGCTCTGGTCGATCCCGAGCACTGGGGCGTCCTGGGGTCGAACTGAAGGTGCTGGGGGGCTCAGTGGAGTGAAGTGAGGCTGGTGGTGCTGCTGGAGAGGCTCGGGAGGGGCTATATATAGGTGGTCGACGGAGACCCGTGGTCCAGTGCGCCGGCGAACTCCGGCTCGAGGCTACAGCGCACGGGAGGCCAAGGGAATGAGTCCATGGAGTTCCTGGACGATCTCCACGTCCAGTAGAAGTGAGAGGAGGAGTGGGGGAGCGTCTGGAGCGTGCGCGCGTGCGAGGTAGAGGAGTGGCCGTCGCGGGCGGCCAGCGCGCGTGCGATGACGGCCACTGGAGGGCGCAGGAGGAGGGGGGACAGCGCCGGGGAGGTTGCGGACGTCGAGAAGCCTCGACTGGCGCGAAGGGGAGGCCCGAGGCTGTCGGGGTCAGCGATTGGCCGGAGCCACCGTGCGGAGGTGCACTGTTGCGCGTTCCAGAGCGTGCGTATTGCTGGCATCATCGCGCTCTTGCCGTGTTGATCAAAACCAGCGTGTCCAGCAGTGTCTAGAAGGTCAGGGGGGAAGTAAAGAAATGGCCTGAGGCCTTGGATGCCCTGGAGATGCTGAGAGAGAGTGAGGGTGCTGGTGAATTGGTGAAAACTTGCTGTCCAGCAAGGTAAAACAGGGCTTTCACCCCTCAATCATGGAGCTGGGGTGCTGGGGAGGTTACTGGGGGTAGCTAGTAACTCAATGATCATGTGGTAAAAAGTATAGGCCATGGAGAAGAGTAAAAGTGATCAAGTTGGAGGTTTTAGTAAAAAGCCAGAAGGTGTTTGACCAGTGTTTGGTCAAGTAAATGAACTCCACTTGACATGGCACTCAACAGGGTTGAAAGACATGAGAAAATAGGGTGCTTCACCAAATTTGGGCTCATTTGAAGAAACTAGCCAACGTAACTTTGGTGAACCCTAGAAATCAACAGAAACAGCTTCATCTTGTTTGAGTCAAGCTAATCATCTCCCCTTGATGCACCACTTGGTGTAGCATCATTATTTAGGGTATTGATCATGCCCACAAAGTTTGAAGCTCCAGATACAAAGTTGGTAATGTAAAGTTGTTCAAATTTGCATTTGAACAGAAAGGGTTTTGAGGTGATCTGATCAAGTTGCTCTATTCCAAATATTGTGCCATTTGGTCTAGATGCCTTATTAGGCCATCCTAGCATGTGCACCAAGTTTGAGAGCATTTGGACAAGTTTGGCAATGTAAAGTTGCTCAAACTTCAAATATGGACAGAATGGTTATGAAGGGGTTTGAGGATGTTTTCTTGCTTCCCAAGGCATGGGACTTGGCAAGATCATCAAATATGTCATATATGACATGATAGAATTTCCCTGGAATTTTTGGAGAATATTTCCTTTGTAAATATTTCAAAAGCTTGAAATATTCAGAAAGGGTTTTAGAGGGTTTAGCCCATTATTTTGAACATGACCAAGTGTTGAAACTCTTATATATGGACAATATATGTCCTCTGAGTCTCTCTGAAGTTTGGCAAATATTTTTGAAATAGTTAAAAAAATTTCCCCTATTAAAGACCATTTCTGGCCTTAAGAAAAAGCTTTTAAATAAAATAGGAAAATAACTTTTAAAATTATACTTTTGTGGTTTCTGGGAGTCCTATGACTACTAGGTCTCAAATAAACCTTTTGAAATAATTTTCTCACCCTAAATCAAGTACTTGCAGTGCAAATCTCAATTCAGGGGTTTTTGGAAAACTAAATTTATAAAATACTTTTTGGCCAAATTAATTTTGTAAGAAAATACTATACTGTTATGTAACACTTGGCATGATCATTGGGCAGAAGTTTTGTGTATGGAGATGAATTCTACAAGAGGTCATAGTTGACTTTAATGAGCACAAGAAAAAGAACATGAAGAAACTCAATTCCAAATAAAAGCCAAATGATGCTAAAAATGTTTGCTTGTCCAAATTTTCATGCTTCAAAGATACAAATAACATGTTACAAAATGCAGGATGTGACAGACCTACCCCCCTTACAAGAATCTCGTCCCCGAGATTCCTAAACTAGGGCTTAAAAGAGATCAGGAAATTCGGATCTAAGATAGTCTTCTCGTTCCCAGGTTGCTTCTGCTTCGGTGTGGTTGCTCCACTGGACCTTGAAATACTTGATGGTACGGCTTCGCGTACGTCGTTCTGCTTCGTCCAGAATGCGAATGGGCTTCTCGCGGTAGGTTAAATCAGGCTGCAGATTAATGGCTTGGTGATCCACATCCTTGTAGAGGTTGGGCTTGTCCGGAACTTGGAGACATTTCCGTAGTTGTGACACATGGAATACATTGTGCACATCGGATAGCTCAGGTGGTAGTTCCAACTGATAAGCCACTTCTCCTCGCCGTGCAGTGATCTCAAAGGGTCCAATGAACCTTGGTGCGAGCTTCCCTTTGACGTGGAAACGCTTGGTTCCCTTCAGAGGAGTTACCCGCAGGTACACATGGTCCCCGACATGGAAACTCATGTTCCGACGGAGAGTGTCAGCATAACTCTTCTGCCTTGACTTGGCTGCCTTTAATCGCTCTCTGACTAGTTGGACTTGCTCTTCTGCTGCGCGAAGATTATCTGGTCCAAAGACTAGTCCTTCTCCAGTCTCCGACCAATTGAGGGGTGTGCGACATGTGCGTCCGTACAACACCTCAAATGGTGCCATCTGAAGGCTTGACTGGTAACTGTTATTATAGGAGAACTCGGCAAACGGGAGACAATCTTCCCACTTGGCTCCATACGCCAGGACACAGGCTCGGAGCATGTCTTTGAGAATCTGATTGACTCGCTCTGTCTGACCTCCGGTCTATGGGTGGAAAGCTGTGCTGAAAGACAACTTGGTTCCCAAGGCTTCTTGGAACTTCTTCCAGAACCTTGAGGTGAACTGGGTTCCTCGATCTGACACAATCTCCTTGGGAACGCCGTGAATACTTACGATTCGGTCGATGTAGAGAGCTGCCAGCCGGTTGCCATCATATGTGGTCTTGACAGGAATGAAATGGGCCACCTTGGTCAAATGATCGACTATGACCCAGATAGAGTCATGTCCTCTATTCGACCTTGGTAATCCAGTGATGAAGTCCATTCTGACTTTATCCCACTTCCACTCAGGAACCTTGAGTGGTTGAAGCAATCCAGCAGGTCGCTGATATTCAGCCTTGACCCTTTGGCACACATCACACTTTGCAACATAGGTTGCAATCTCTCTTTTCATCCCGTGCCACCAGAATCGTGCCTTCAAGTCTTGGTACATCTTGGTTCCTCCGGGGTGGATGGAATACGGAGTGTCGTGGGCTTCTTGCAGAATCAGCGTCTTCAGCTCGGTGTTGTTTGGTACGCAGATGCGACCTTTGTACCAAACAATCCCGTGCTCGTCTTCGGAGAATCCTGGGGCCTTGCCCAGTTTCATCTTCATCTTGATGCCTTCGATGCTTGCGTGTCCATCTTGTGCCTTCTTGACGTCGTCCATCAGGGTCGGTCTGACTTCCAATTGATCCAGAAATCCAGGGGTGACCAATTCCAAACTGAATTGTTCGAACTCCTTAAACAAGGCTGGCTGCCTTTCTTGAATTACGGCATTCAAAGAGCAAGCCTTCTTGCTTAAGGCGTCGGCCACCACGTTAGCCTTCCCAGGGTGATACTGAACACTGAGGTCATAGTCTTTGATGAGTTCCAACCATCTCCATTGCCTCGTGTTCAATTCCTTTTGGGTGAAAATGTACTTCAGACTTTTGTGGTCTGTGTAGATCTCACACCGTTTCCCTAGGAGGTAATGCTGCCATGTCTTCAAGGCATGAACTACTGCTGCTAGCTCAAGATCGTGAGTAGTGTAGTTCTCCTCATGGGGTCGTAGCTGCCTGGAGAGGTATGCTATGACGCGGCCTTCTTGCATCAGAACGCTTCCCAATCCGGTTTGAGAGGCATCGCAATATATCACGAACTCCTTGTGAATATCAGGTGTTGCCAGAACTGGGGCGGTGGTCAATCTCTTCTTGAGCTCTTGGAAGCTCTCTTCGCATTTTGGTGTCCACTCGAACTTCTTGTCCTTCTTGAGGAGCTGAGTCATTGGTCGTGCAATGCTAGAGAATCCTTCCACGAACTTGCGGTAATAGCCCGCCAGTCCGAGGAAGCTTCTGACTTCCTTGACGGTCGTTGGAGATTGCCATTGGGTCACAGCTTCGATCTTTGCAGGATCAACAGATAATCCTTCCTCGGTCAAGACATGACCTAAGAATCCGACTTTATGCAGCCAGAACTCACACTTGCTGAATTTGGCATACAGTTGGTGCTCACGAAGCTTGTCTAGGACCATCCTCAGGTGCTGCTCGTGCTCTTCCTCCGACTTCGAGAACGCAAGAATGTCATCAATGAAGAAAACAACAAACTTGTCCAAATATTCCATGAAGACTTTATTCATGAGATACATGAAGTAAGCTGGGGCATTGGTTAACCTAAAAGACATGACCGTGCACTCGTACAGGCCATATCTGGTTACGAATGCCGTCTTCGGAATATCTTGGGTCTGATCTTCAGCTGGTAGTACCCAGATCTGAGGTCGATCTTGGAGAACACCTTGGCTCCGCTGAGTTGATCAAACAGATCTTCGATCTTGGGAAGTGGATATTTGTTCTTGATTGTAACTTCATTGAGGGAACGATAGTCAATGCATAAGCGGATGGTACCGTCCCTCTTTGCCACAAAGAGAACGGGAGATCCCCAAGGGGAGGCACTTGGGCGAATAAATCCCTTCCTTAGCTGCCCTTCCAGCTGCTTCTTCAACTTAGCTAATTCTTCCGTCCCCATTCTATAAGGCTTCTTATAGATGGGTCCTGCTCCGGGCACGAGCTCGATGATGAACTCAATGTCACGGTCAGGGGGCATTCCCGGTAGTTCATCCGGAAAGACATCAGGATACTCACATACCACCGGTACTTGATCTAGCCCAACTTCAGACAGACAGTTGACTTTAGCGGCTTGAGCGGAAGAGGAGTTGGAAGCAAACTTGACTTCGACTCCTTGGTCATTGGTCACAGTGACTGTCCGATTGGCACAATCTAACAAGCCTTGGTGCTTACTGAGCCAATCCATCCCTAAGATCACATCCAAGCCTTGCGATCTCAGGATGATAAGGTCTGCTAGGAAGTCTACACCGTTAATGGTAATACCGACTCCTTTACAGCCTATTTTGGCTCTCATCTCGGCTCCGGGGGTTTGTACCACCATAGGGTTATTCAGGGGTGTAGGGGTCATGCCACTTTTTAATGCAAATCTTTGAGTGACAAATGAATGCGTTGCTCCAGAATCAAACAAGACAGTTGCAGGTGCTGAGTTGACAAGGAACGTACCCAACACGACGTCCGGGTCTTCCTGGGCTTCTTCAGCAGTGACGTGATTCACACGCCCCTTCCCATGGTTCGGTTGATTGCGAGGAGCTGGGTTCCTTGGTGGCATTCCACGGCCTTGTCCCTGGTTCTGCGCATTGGGGCGCGGGGCATCAGGCTTCTTGTTGGGGCACACCCTTGAGATGTGTCCGGACTGACCACATCCAAAGCAAGTGACTTGGTTTGGATTGATCTTGTTGCCACCACTGGTATTGGGGTTGAAGGCTGGCCTAAGGTTGGCATACTGCTGAGGCTGAGGGTTGGCACGAGGTGCAGGAGCTCTTGGCTGCTGAGTAGAGGTACCAGTACGAGTTACAACATGCATCCTGTTGGAGTGGTAAAAGGTCTCATGACTCGGAAGAGGGAAAGTAAGATAGATGGGTGCCTAGTAAGGGGGTGGGTGTGACACTCAATCAAATCATGCAAGGGCCGAAAGGCCAAAACACATTCATTAGAAATCCAAATGGGTGATGTAGTCGTTTACACATTCCCGAAGGAAGAATACGACATACAACCAGACACAACAAAAGCAAACACTAGATGGTTTCATATGAACCATACAAGGACTCGACTGCGCATAGGGGCTACACGACCTATCCTACCGTAGAGGTTACAACTGGCATATCCGAGTAGCGAATAATGCCTAAGCGGCGGAATGCTCGGTCGCGTATTCCGGCTCTTCTGGGTCTTCCTCCTTGTCTTCATTTGTCTGGGCCCCCTTGTCACTTGAGGGTGTGGGGGAGTGGAGGAGTTGGATACGACGATGCTTCGTCGGTGGTGCAGGGAAAAGCTTGCGATATTCCCTTGCCGTCATCCGGCGTCGCCGAGGTGGTTCTTCACCCTTGGAAGACACATCCTCGGAGGGCCTTCCGCCTCGATATGCGATAGCGGATTGTCCAGAAGGTGCTCCTTCCTTCTTGATCCTATTTGCCTTCTCTTGAGCTCGACGAAGAAGTGCCTTGGTCTTGTGAAGTTCTTCTCGAAGCTTCATTGATTCCGAGGCCAAGTCTTGTGCCAAGCTGTCGGCACATAGACTGAAGTAGGTCTGGAACCGAAGCGAGAGTCCTTCCTTTAGTGGAGGGGCTAGTGCGCTGCTTTCTTCTTCACCTTCCTTCCGGTAAGGTAAGAAGCGAGTTGTCATCTTGGCTGCCATCTCCGGAAGAAGCTCGTGGAGACGGGTTAATGCCTTGAGTGCAGCAGCCTCGACAGCGAGTGGTAGTGTTGCCATCTGGGGTCCCTCGAAGAACCAACTTGTGGGAGGATCGTTTGCCTTCACGATCACTTCCACATGGTACTCCACCTCAGTATCGCTCACCCAATGCTCAAGGTAGGTGAGGATGGGTGCTCGGTGGAACTGACACTCCTGGAGGCTATCCTCGAGAAGTAAGGGAAACCCAGTGGTCAGGTGCTCTTCGGGTACAGCGGCCATCTACAAAGGTGGAATAGGAGGGGTTAATAAGCTGATGAAATCTCAGGTTTAGAAAAGAAGAGAGGTTCAGAAGGTTTTTTGAAAAAAAGGGTCTCATCTAACTAACGCCCATGCTAACTAAGGCTTCCTACAGTCAGGATAGCTCTGATACCAGCTCTGTGGGGACCCCAACTTAGAAGTCGAGATCACCGAATGCACGTGTACAGTGATCCCAGAGATCAATGCTCACTGAACACACAGAAGCTGAAATAACAAGAGTCTTACATCCATACAAATAGTCTTACAAGAATTAAGGCCATTATGGCCAAGTCTTACATAGATAGAGCCTCACGGGCTGAATAGCAAATAACTCAAATAGCGGAAGTCTTCGATAACGGGTAGAACCCATGCCATCTGCCTTAACCCTACAGGCATTCTGACTGGGATAGCGTCCTAGTTCGCATGTTCGTCTCCAAAGAACTCTTCCTCAAATTCCTGTTCTTCCATGCCTGGCCAATTAAATAACCAGTGGCAAGCCAATGAGTACTTTGAATGTACTCGCAAGCAACCCATGATGTGGTTTAAAGTAACAATGCAATGGAACAATAATGAACAATCTAGCAAAGGCTAGAATAAATATTCTACCAACAAGTTTATGCATCAATAAACTCGCGTAACCTCGATGACAGGTTACCGATATCAAACTATTTATGATTCAACTCATTGAGTCAAGTCACCACCTTGACTTATCACACACATAACATCACCAATGAAGTAAAATTCTGGACATAGTTTAAGTAGCACCACCCAACTGTCCATGACCGAGGACACGGCTATTCGAATAGTTTTACACTCTGCAGAGGTTGCGCACTTTACCCACAAGATCCGGGGAACTTCCGTGTCATCCACGACCCACGGTACCTCAAGTACCCGGGGCAAGCACCCGGTCATTACCTTTCCTTAGACGACACTAACATAGGGTCCACTCGTTGGTACACGGCCCTCGGGTACAAACAATAGATCACGGGACATGCCCTAATTTCAATGTCACGCGTACCCGAAGGGACCAACGGTGTGTCCGGTGCCCTGTGAAAACAGTCATGGTCGTCTATCCAAGCACGACCCCGTCCCGGGAAAGACCTCAAGTCTTCCCGTCACTAGTAATGCGGGCACCATGCTAGTATCGACCTAAGTAATCAATAAAGCCCCGTCCCATAAGGGGTAGTGTGGTTGCACATGTTTGGTTGGGACGGTAGTCACACATAAATCTAATCCATCATTCCACCATGCACATGATTTTTACCGGCACATCACTTCTTTCTCAAGTGATGACCTAACACTTCATCACCCTTGGGCATTAGGGGCACCCGATGGGTTCATGCAAATGATTTCAACTAAGAAGGTTCATATCACACATGCATCATTTGAGCATCATGACCAACTATTTGCATGTCATCTAGCACATAGCAAGATCAACAATAAAGCATGCATCATGTGGTGGTTCATCTAGGTCACCATCGTAACCCTATCATCATGCATCGGAATCAAACGGGTTCCAAGAACAAGGGTATCATGGTCAAAGGGCTGCTTGCCTGGATTGGCTTGGTCTTCAAAGTCTTCAAATCCTTCTCCTTCTCCTTCCACAGCAACTTCGTCAAATACGGGATCTATACGTCGCATAATAACCACGGGAAAATAAGAATACAAACAAAACAGAAAAATCAAAGTGTTCAGAAAAATGTCAACTCATTTTCGTAAAATACTAGAGGGATTTCTAAGATGGGGAAAAATCTTGGTTGGAGTTTTGGAGTAACAGAATGGAATATATTGATTTTAGAACAGGAGTTTTACTGCCCAAATTTGAATTTAAATTTGAACAGTACAGAAAAGTTTCATGGATTTGAGTGAAAGTAGTACCATTAAATAGGTTGGAATATTACAAGATTTTAGGAGTTGGAAATATTTAATTTGGACCATTATTCTTTTCTGTAGAAATGTTTAAAACATTAACAGAAAAGAAAAAGAAAAAGCGTCCTGTGCACTGGGCCAGAGAAGGCCACAGTGCACGGCCCAGGCGGTCCAGCCCAGCCGCACGGGAGCCTGCACGCGCACGTCAGGTTTTTGAACCTGACGGGCAGGGCCCGTGGGTCAGTGGCAGAGAGGAGGGGGAGAGAGGTGTGGGGATGACAGGCGGGGCCCGCCTGTCATCTCCAACCTTGCGGCCACGGCCACGGCGAGCTCACCGGCGAGGTTCCCGGCCACGGCGACGGCAACGGAGGGCAGGGATGGTCTTAGCGTCGTGTCGCAGATGCAGGGGTGGTGGTGCGGCACGTCGGGGAGGTTCGGTTCGCCGGCGGCGAGGTGGGACGGCGGAAGCTCGTCGGAGGGTCGTGGTTCTGGTCGTTTCCGACTGCCACAGAGAGGGGAAACAAGGGGGAAATGGTCAGTGTGGCTCGGTGGTTCTAGATCGGGCAAGAAGAAGAGCAGGGAAGGCCCGTACTGCGGGATCACCGGCGGCCCGACGCGGCCGAGCTCCGGTCGATCCCGAGCACTAGGGCGTCCTGGGGTCGAACTGAAGGTGCTGGGGGGCTCAGTGGAGTGAAGTGAGGCTGGTGGTGCTGCTGGAGAGGCTCGGGAGGGGCTATATATAGGTGGTCGACGGAGACCCGTGGTCCAGTGCGCCGGCGAACTCCGGCTCGAGGCTACAGCGCACGGGAGGCCAAGGGAATGAGTCCATGGAGTTCCTGGATGATCTCCACATCCAGTAGAAGTGAGAGGAGGAGCGGGGGAGCGTCTGGAGCGTGCGCGCGTGCGAGGCAGAGAAGTGGCCGTCGCGGGTGGCCAGCGCGCGTGCGACGACGGCCACTGGAGGGCGCAGGAGGAGTGGGGACAGCGCCGGGGAGGTTGCGGACCTCGAGAGGCCTCGACTGGCGTGAAGGGGAGGCTCGAGGCTGTCGGGGTCAGCGATTGGCCGGAACCACCGTGCGGAGGTGCACTGTTGCGCGCTCCAGAGCGTGCGTATTGCTGGCATCATCGCGCTCTCGCCGTTTTGGTCAAAACCAGCGTGTCCAGCAGTGTCTAGAAGGTCAGGGGGGAAGTAAAGAAATGGCCTGAGGCCTTGGATGCCCTGGAGATGCTGAGAGAGAGTGAGGGTGCTGGTGAATTGGTGAAAACTTGCTGTCCAGCAAGGTAAAACTGGGCTTTCACTCCTCAATCATGGAGCTGGGGTGCTGGGGAGGTTACTGGGGGTAGCTAGTAACTCAATGATCATGTGGTAAAAAGTATAGGCCATGGAGAAGAGTAAAAGTGATCAAGTTGGAGGTTTTAGTAAAAAGCCAGAAGGTGTTTGATCAGTGTTTGGTCAAGTAAATGAACTCCACTTGACATGGCACTCAAAAGGGTTGAAAGACATGAGAAAATAGGGTGCTTCACCAAATTTGGGCTCATTTGAAGAAACTAGCCAATGTAACTTTGGTGAACCCTAGAAATCAACAGAAACAGCTTCATCTTGTTTGAGTCAAGCTAATCATCTCCCCTTGATGCACCACTTGGTGTAGCATCATTATTTAGGGTATTGATCATGCCCACAAAGTTTGAAGCTCCAGATACAAAGTTGGTAATGTAAAGTTGTTCAAATTTGCATTTGAACAGAAAGGGTTTTGAGGTGATCTGATCAAGTTTCTCTATTCCAAATCTTGTGCCATTTGGTCTAGATGCCTTATTAGGCCATCCTAGCATTTGCACCAAGTTTGAGATCATTTGGACAAGTTTGGCAATGTAAAGTTGCTCAAACTTCAAATATGGACAAAATGGTTATGAAGGGGTTTGAGGATGTGTTCTTGCTTCCCAAGGCATGGGACTTGGCAAGATCATCAAATATGTCATATATGACATGATAGAATTTCCCTGGATTTTTTGGAGAATATTTCCTTTGTAAATATTTCAAAAGCTTGAAATATCCAGAAAGGGTTTTAGAGGGTTTAGCCCATTATTTTGAACATGACCAAGTGTTGAAACTCTTATATATGGACAATATATGTCCTCTGAGTCTCTCTGAATTTTGGCAAATATTTTCGAAATAGTTAAATAATTTTCCCCTATTAAAGACCATTTCTGGCCTTAAGAAAAAGCTTTTAAATAAAATAGGAAAATAACTTTTAAAATTATACTTTTGTGGTTTCTGGGAGTCCTATGACTACTAGGTCTCAAATAAACCTTTTGAAATAATTTTCTCACCCTAAATCAAGTACTTGCAGTGCAAATCTCAATTCAGGGGTTTTTGGAAAACTAAATTTATAAAATACTTTTTGGCCAAATTAATTTTGTAAGAAAATACTATACTGTTATGTAACACTTGGCATGATCATTGGGCAGAAGTTTTGGGTATGGAGATGAATTCTACAAGAGGTCATAGTTGACTTTAATGAGCACAAGAAAAAGCACATGAAGAAACTCAATTCCAAATAAAAGCCAAATGATGCTAAAAATTTTTGCTGGTCCAAATTTTCATGCTTCAAAGATACAAATAACATGTTACAAAATGCAGGATGCGACACATTCCCAGCTGAGACAAGCGGTTGTGCAATCCTGAAATCTTGAGGATGTGCTCACTGACAGAATTGTTCTCCTCCATCTTACAGCTGTAGAACGCGTCGGAGACATCATATCTCTCGACTCGTGCATGAGCTTGGAAAACCATTTTCAGCTCTTCTAACATCTCATATGCTCCGTGGTGCTCAAAACGTTTTTGGAGCCCCGATTCTAAGCTGTAAAGCATGCCGCACTGAACCAGGGAGTAATCATCACAACGCGACTGCCAAGCGTTCATAACGTCTTGGTTTGCCGGGGCGGGAGCATCACCTAGCGGTGCTTCTAGGACATATGATCTCTTGGCAGCTATGAGGATAATCCTCAGGTTACGGACCCAATCCGTGTAGTTGCTACCATCGTCTTTCAGCTTGGTTTTATTTAGGAACGCGTTGAAGTTGAGGGAAACCTGAGCGTGAGCCATTTGATCTACAAGAGATATTGTAAAGAATTTAGACTAAGTTCATGATAATTAAGTTCATCTTCATGTTGATCGTATCTTCTATACGACTCGTGTTTGACCTTTCGGTCTTCCGTGTTTCGAGGCCATGTCTGTACATGCTAGGCTCGTCAAGTGAACCCTAAGTGTATTGCTTGTGTAAATCTGGCTTACACCCGTTGTATGCGAACGTTAGAACCTATCACACCCGATCATCACGTGGTGCTTCGGAGCAACGAACTTTAGCAATGGTGCACTGTTAGGGGGAACACAATTCTTGAAATTATTTAGTGAGAGATCATCTTATTTACTACCGTCGTTCTAAGTAAACAAGATGCACAAACATGATAAACATCACATGCAATCAATTAAAGTGACATGATATGGCCAATATCATCTTGCTCCTTGGATCTCCATCTTCGGGGCACCATGATCATCTTGTCACCGGCTCGACACCATGATCTTCATCATCATGATCTTCATCATCATGATCTTCATCATCATGATCTTCATCATCGTGTCTTCAAGAAGTCGTCACGCCAACTATTACTTCTACTACTATAGCTAACGTTTAGCAATGAAGTAAAGTAATTACATGGCGTTATTCAGTGACACGCAGGTCATACAATAATTAAGACAACTCCTATGGCTCCTGCCGGTTGTCAAGTTCATCGACATGCAAGTCGTGATTCTCTATTACAAAAACATGATCAATCTCATACATCACATATATCATTCATCACATCTTCGTTTTGGCCATACCACGTCACATAGCACATGCTGCAAAAACAAGTTAGACGTCCTCTAATTGTTGTTTCAAGTTTTTACGTGGCTTCTATAGGATTTCTAGCAAGAACGTTTCTTACCTACGCCAAAACCACAACGTGATTTGTCAATTTCTATTTACCCTTCATAAGGACCCTTTTCATCGAATCCGATCCGACTAAAGTAGGAGAGACAGACACCCGCCAGCCACATTATGCATCTAGTGCATGTCTGTCGGTGGAACCAGTCTCACGTAGGCGTACGTGTAAAGTCGGTCCGGGCCGCTTCATCCCACAATACCGCCGAATCAAGATTGACTAGTAACGGCAAGAAAGTTGAACAAACTCAAACGCCCACAACTTATTGTGTTCTACTCGTGCAAGATGCTACGCATAAAACCTAGCTCAGATGCCACTGTTGGGGAACGTAGCATAATTCAAAAAAAAATCTACGCTTTCACCAAGATCCAACTAAGGAGACATCTAGCAACGAGCAAGTAAGAGTGCATCTACATACCGTTATGTAGATCGTGTGCGGAAGCTTTCGAAGAAGCGTGGATGAAGTGTTGGGGAACGTAGTATTTTAAAATTTTCCTACGATCACGCAAGATCTATATACCAGATGCATAGCAAAGAGAGGGAAGAGTGTGTCTACGTACCCTCGTAGACCGGAAGCGGAAGCGTCAAGTGACGCGGTTGATGTAGTCGAACTTCTTCGCGATTCAACCGATCAAGCACCAAACGTACGGCACCTCCGCGTTCAGCACACGTTCAGCTTGATGACGTCCCACGAGCTCTTGATCCAGTTGAGCTTCATGGGAGAGTTTCGTCAGCACGGTGGCGTGGTGACGGATATGATGTATTTACCGGCGCAGGGCTTCGCCTAAGCACTACAACAGTATGACCGAGGTGTGTTTCTGTGGAGGGGGGCACCGCACACGGCTGGAACAATTCAACTTGTGTGTCTTTGGGTGCCCCCCTGCCCCCGTATATAAAGGAGCAAGGGAGGAGGGCTGGCCGGCCTCCTATGGTGCGGCTAGGGCAATCCTACTAGGAATAGGATTGCAATCCTATTCCTAGTAGGAGTCCACCAAGAAGGAAGAGAGGGAAAGGAAAAGAGGGAGAGGTGGCGCCCCCCAATCCTAGTCCAACTAGGACCCCCTGGTGGGGCGCCGGCCAGCCTCTATGGGCTGCCTCTCTCCTTTCCTTCAAGGCCCACTATGGACCATCCCCCCTCGTGGGGGGGGGGGGG